>CM068305.1:25469265-26069265 GCA_034768735.1 Schistosoma mekongi
AGATTAAAATATTTAATCCACAACTAATTACTGCTATCGATGTATACGTTTAAGTGTAAATTTTTTTGCAATCTTTGTCATCTAAAATTGAGTAATTCACTTATTTCGTTAGCATATTCTTAAAGTCTTTTTCTAAACGCATTAATTTCTCCCTGTACAAAATAATAAACACAGATAGTTTACAAGTCTACTTTAGAATGTTTTACTTCTACTTCTTCTAAGTGTGATTGTAGTCCCAGTCGAAGTATGTATGTACAATCAACATAGAACCTGGCTCATGTGTGCATCGGTACAAGTTGCCATATCACCATGACACCGCAAGATTAACACCACCCCACCATTAGTAGAAGTTACTTCAATAAAATAAAATAATAATAGTGACAAGGAGTGCAAACATATAGAATATAGTTCAGGAAGCGTAGAAAGAAACTTATGGAACAATTTAAAGCTCATGATTTAGGTGGGTGGTGGGACAATGAGTAAACACATCTGCGTCATTGTGACCGATTCTGGGCCATGTCACTCAGTGTTTCTAGCCACTGGTTATGGCAATCATGAGTCCCCTATCCAGATAGTCCGCATCTACCGACACGACTAAAACCGGCAGTCAGTGACTTCATGGACTGATGCCATGTTTTAGTTAGGCCGCCTCTAACTCTCTTCAATCTTATTCCTATATCAGCCAGTATTGCGCGTCGAGGTAGGCGGTGGTTTGGCCTACGTAACACATGTCCCAACCACCTCAGTCGATGAAGATCCACAACCTCATCGACCGATTTACCACATTTGCCTAACACCCGTCGTCTAACCTCGTTATTACTTACTCGGTGATCCCAGCTAACGCGAGCGATGTTTCGTAGACATCGATGGTCAAAAACTAATAACCTTCGAGTGTCATCTACCCTTAATGGCCACGTCTCACACCCATACAGTAAGTAAGACAGAGTGAACTGTTGCGCAGTACACTCTCCCTTTCGTTGAGAGACGAATATCTCGTCTACGCCATAGGTGACATAAGTTGGCAAAAGCCAAACGAGCTTTTTGAATCCGTACTGAGATTTCGTCAGAGACCAAGCCATTAGGGCTAATCAGACTTCCAAGATAAGTGAAGTGGTCGACGTTGCTCAACTACTTCACTCCCTATCTTTAGTTCAGGTGTTGACGAAAACCAGTCCTGGAGCAATAGTTTGCATTTAGAGGGGGAGAAACGCATTTCGAGAATGCTTGCATTGTAGCTTATTGCTGTTAAAAGCTTCTGCATCGTTTCAGCGTCTTCACCGAACAGGACTATATCGTCAGCATATTCTAAGTCAATAAGTGGATCTCCTGGTAGGAGATCGATTCCTGAAATGTCAGACGATGGAAGTGTAATTTCCAACAGTATATCAACTATGGAATTAAACAAAAATGGGGAAAGTGGGCAGCCTTGACGGACACCACTTGAGGTTACAAGTCCAGATGACAGTTCGCCATACGTTCTGACACGACTAATAGTGTTTGAGTAAAGAGCCTTAACAAGTTTTATGTACTTTTGGGGCACGCCTTTCAATAAAAGACATTGCCATAGAACTTCTTAGTCTACAGAGTTAAATGCTGCTTTCAAGTCAAGGAGAACCACTACTGTTGGCCGCCGAAAAGTATGTCTGTGTTCTAAAATCTGACAAACGGTTAATATCTGGTCTATACAACCGCGACCAGGTCTGAAACCAGCCTGATTTTCTCGTATTTGGAGATCATGATTTGCAGTTAAGCGTCTGATAATTATAGAAGCTAGTATTTTAGACACCATATTAGTCAAACTAATTCCTCTATGGTTATTGCAGGACGATTTTGACCCTTTCTCATATACTGGGGCAATTAACGATCGACACCAGTCAGACGGAATTATGTCAAGTTCCCAAACCTTAGTCAAAATATCAGTCAGTTGTTCCTGGAATTTAATCTTGGCTGTTTCATTACTGAACTGAATTTTGAAAGGTCTTCCTGTGGTAGTTTTTCTTCACCCGGTAAGACGCAAGCAGATGCGTGCTCGCACTAGAGCGTGGTCGGAATCCAAGCATGTACTCCAGAAAGATCGGCAATCTTCTATCGAGCCTCTCCAACGGTGACTAATCGCAATATGGTCTATTTGAGTCCATTGAGTCAGTTGAGTAGGGCCAGGGGGTCGCCATGTTAAACGACGCCGCTCCTTATGCTTAAAGTTCGTGTTGGCTAGAAATAACCGATTATCTGAGCAAAGCTGCAGCAGACAATCACCGTTATCCGTTCTCTGAGCTGGAACACTAAAGCATCCACCTAAATGTCTTTCAGATTGGTTCAAGCTTCCTATTTGGGCGTTAAAATCACCAGCCAACATTACCAGATCTGAGTGTTTGGCCCTATGAAGTAGTTCAGAAAGTTTTCTGTAAAATTCATCTTTCACTTCATCCAGGCTGCAGTCGGTGGGAGCGTAGGCAGAAACAACGAAAAGACAACGGCGTGTGTGCTTATCTTTCCGAGTTCTTACTGAACCATTTAGTCGGACGGCACATAGGCGACTGTCGACAGGAATCCATTCAACAAGCGCCTGTTCTGCTCTCGTACTTAACGCAATACCTACACCAGCTAGCCCACGAGAAGTTGCTGTTGAGTCGCCAGATAAACGAAGAGTGTATCACGAAGGTTGTTCATTCTGACTAGGTGAGATCAAGTGAATGACCATGCTAGGATCCTGTATGCGTGTTTCGGAGACGCAACATACATCAATGGCGCGGGATTCTAATGTCCTAGCTAGGGAGGCTTGTTGCACTATTTGACACAGGGTTCGTACATTGAATGCACCAATGTGAAGTTTGGAGCGTGGTCTTAGTATGCTAGGGACATTATTTTGTGGGCCTAAATCGTTAGCACTAATGACACAGGAGGAAGTTGAAGATAAGGATTTAGGCTTGAAGGTTGGGGCAGGATAAACATTAGGAATAGAAGAAGGAGTTTGATTAAAATGGCAGTGATCTTGCGTGTTGTTAGCGGTATGAGGGCGGTTATCTTTTCCCAGTTGCCCACGCCGTGGAAGGGTTCTTCTTGATGTACCTGAAAAGCAAAATGGGTTAGGGTTAGCCTGAATAACCTGGGAGCGTGACCGCAGGTGCCCAAGGAACAACTGCTTGAGGCCGGTCACACACGGCCTTTTTGAGAGAGGTTTTCGGTGTTGTTGTTGTAGCCCCGTACTTGTTGAGGCCTTACTGCCGGAGACGGAAATCCGTGGAGTAAGGTGAGGTGTGCATTTTTAGGGTCGACTTTTTCTAACCCCGCCCTTCCTTTTTGGGAAGGCAGCATCGCTGCTATGCTGGTTGTCCGAAGAAAACACCTTACTGCCGTCACACCTCTGTACAGCCGGCAGTACGACTTCGACCTCGGACCTTATATTTGCTGCTTTTGGTCTCACCGCTCTTTAACCGACCTGCCTGGCATGGAAGGACCTAGAGGAACGATTGTTACAGCCAGTATAGCCCGATTGAGTCATCACGATAGGCAAGCCCGACCACCACGTCAAGGTAGCAGCACGGTCGGGATATATATATATATATATGTAACAAAATTTGGCAGTCAAATGCGGCTACGAAAACGTAGAAAATATCGACAACACTAATATCAATGAAAAGGGTTTTTCAATATTTTTAAACATACGAAAATGTGTAAAATGCATACCGTAAAGTGGGAAAAGAACAATTTTATTCAACGTTTTCTTTAAAAGAGAAAAATCTTTACAATAGGCAGCGAGTGGAAAATGAGGAGAAAATTAATAGACGTAGTATTCGTTTAAGTGTTCTGGAAATCGTACATTTCTACCAGAACTTGTAGCTCTCGGCGTTATGGGGCTTTTCGAAGTTTCCACTTGCTTCTTGATCGTTGCTGGAGGCGTGGTCACTTCTCTAATGTCAAGGTTCGCGGGTGATGTGGCGAGTTCGACATCAAAAGGTTTAATCGTATTGGGAAGAATGCTAAAGGTTGCCAAGCTTGGCCAGTCGAATGTTGCAGAACTGCGCCAATCGCTGAGTCAGATGCGTCAACTGCAATGCTCACAGAAGCTTCAGTATTGTGATGTGCCAGCATAGTCGTATTGGCCATCGCTTCTTCAGTCGCAGTGAAAACTTTCTTTGACTCTGCATCGATTGTGACCACCTTTACACTCCCGCGAAGCTCATCCGTTAGTGGTTTCATGATAGATGCACAGCTCAGTATAAATCGTTGTAAAAACTTACCAATCCATTGAAAGCTTGCAACCGTCTAATGGTGGTTGGTTCGGGGTACTCCAGAATAGCCGCCATCTTGCATTTTGAGGTTGTACACCATTAGCATCAATAGTATGCCCCAGGAAGTCCGACGAGGTTGTTCCAATTTGGCATTTCTGTATATTTATGGTAACTCCATATTGTTGTAGTCTTCTAAAGACTGTGTCCAAATGTTCCATATGTGTTACCTCGTCTGGGCTTGCTATCAAGCAGTTGTCAACCTATGTCAGCTCCTCTCCTGGTTCTTACATCTTCCATTGATCTTCTAAATTTTTATTGATACATATACGATCGATTTGATTCTCTGTAGTATGATCCGGTGAAACATATGTGGCCTTGTGTATGCGTTTGTGGGCGAATATTGTACCACCTATAACCAATTTGTTGAAGGCACATAGGTTTGTAAATCATTCACTATTGTCATTTCTGTCTCCCAGTCGCTATCGTCCCATGATTTCTTCATATCCAGTGTTGTCCATTCTGACTTCGGCGTTTAGGTCCCCCATCAGGATTGTCAGATCATTTCCTCTACACTTTGCTATAATTGATTGCAGTCTATCATAAAACTGATCTTTGTCTTCGTCGTAAACTTTCTCTTCAGCGTTCTTCTGTTCGTTTCTAGATGGCCTCAAAAATAAAAAACAATAAAATTGTAAATATGTAAATTTCACATATATATATATATGTATGTATGTATAATCAACATAGAACCTGGCACATGTGTGCATCGGTTCAAGTTTATATTGGATATGTGCCCTTAGATATAGTGGATTGTCACCGTCGAAAGTTAGAAACCGCAAAGTGTTACTGTTGAGAGGAGGTGGGGTAAGGCTAAAAAGGGCATGCGTTGCTGGAAGTATTGTAGAATGTGATGTTGACTCGGGGATTTGTGTAGTGTTTGAGGTTATCAGGTGGGTTCCCAAGAAGACCGGTAGTAGTGTTGTTGTCAACAGGCCAGGGGTGGGACATGCATGTGTGTATCATTGAGTTAGTGCTTATGGATTTCTGCGTCATGGCAGAGGTATGGGAGAGTTATGCAGGAAGTGAGGCTGGTAGTGGTTTGTGTTTGGTGGGAGGGTGTTTGGAGCAGAGAGTAGCGTTCTTACTGAGTGCTCCTGCATACTTTGTGAAAAGGAAGTGTTGATGATGATTTATGATACTGACATTTTGACAGAGCACTTGTAGGTATTCAATTTACTCCGATGTTGCAATCATACACTTCGCCCAGACATATCACGATTACCATCTTTCTTCTGGTTAATATAGTATGTGTAAATGACCTAGCATGTTATTGGATAGTAGGGAAGTAATGATCACAATCACATGTACAGGAGCACTGGAACTTCTTTATTCATTGATAGCCGTCATCTAGGATTCCGGTGAAAAGGCGTACTTGAAACGAACAATGAAGTCGGGTTCGTTAAGGGAATATTTGACGTTCGACAATACAGCGTATTCCTAGTTATCGAAACCATTGCGGTATTGACAATAGCGATGTGCTATTCCAGAGTGTATTATTTGTGTTAGTGTTAGGTATTCGGCGAAACTCAGTATTAAGTTGCAGGCTTAGCTGTTGTCCTATTTGATACTGGTCAACATCATCTAACCTATAGAAGTGAGCACTTGCTACAATCATC
This sequence comes from Schistosoma mekongi, assembly GCA_034768735.1. Taxonomy (NCBI): domain Eukaryota; kingdom Metazoa; phylum Platyhelminthes; class Trematoda; order Strigeidida; family Schistosomatidae; genus Schistosoma; species Schistosoma mekongi. The sequence goes on from CM068305.1 coordinate 25,475,174, forward strand.
CAGCTTGTTGGTAAACCTCCACTATCATCTGAATGTGTTTGTTCCAGCTATGTAAATGTTAGATAGTAAAGTGTGGAGTATGGTTTCACGAGTATAGTAAACTTTTGTTGGACAAATTCTCGTGTCTCTCTTGAGTGATACCAAGTGTCAGGGTCGTCCAAAGTGAAGTAGAGTGGGTTGGAATGTACGGCGGCTTATTGCCTACATGTTAAACTGCTTAACCAGTGGTCCACCAATCTACAGTAGTCTACACTATTGTAGCTATGCGTGCATGATAATAATGCAGATGAGTTGTGAAGTTAACCTATCTCACAATTAGACTGAAATAATAAGAAGCATAAAGGCTGTGTATCCTAATGTCCCTATTGGGTATTTATGTGATAAAAATTTGTAGGTAGATAAATGAGAAAGGAGATGTGATTGGCCGTGAAACACCCTCTTGTTTAACAAACAAATGGTTGATGTCGTGTGACATAGTTGGGGTGAATTTATTTCTTGTTTTCTAGATTTGCAATTCCGATATTCCCTCATTGATACCTTCTCATTTTGTTTACTGAGAATATATTTTCAATGTTTGGTCTGTATCACTATTCCGATTATTTTGTCGTGCATATTGTTAACGTGAGCTAATGCACTTTGTTGAGACTCACTTATTGACTTGGAAAACGCAGGTGATACAGTGCATTTTGTTGAACACGCTGACTAAGTGTAGAGTCTTCTCATCTCACTAAGCATCAATGTAAGCATTTTCAAATTGTATTAATACGCCACCGCCACCCTCCCAACGCACATCACACCCACCACTCACTTCTCACTGCAAGATGTCTCCACAGAAAGAAACCAGGCGATAGATCCGGACTATATGAAGTGTGATTTCTTGACTTGTGCATAGACAGACAAATGGCGTATCACAAATGTGTGTATAGAGAGCTGTAACTAATGTATCTCTCTGTTACTTTTGTGCATCACAGATTTAACTACATTTCTTGTATCGACCTACTTGGTTGTATGAACGACTGAAATATGTACTTAAGTTTACTGACTGTATTTGTGTATGAATTTGTACACTTCTCGTTCTGGCTTGCGACTAGTAAGCATCGGGGAAGATATACACACACTGAATGGACTGTCTATATCATTATCATCACTCACTGTTTCCGTTCCGGTAATGTCGTCACTGCAGCAGTTGGTCAGTAGTTGACGTCATAACAGAACTTGCCAAATATAAATAACCTTTATGTCATTGATAAACGTGTAGTGATTGGCAGTTGGATGCTCAGTCCAGGAACCATGAAATGTGCTGTAGACGAAGTCCTCCATGTGGCTTATTATGATTAGACATATGTTATTTCGTCAGACAATATTCGTCGATTCATCGCACTTATTAATTACACTGACATCGATTTGTTCGACACCTACGCTGTTCGTGCATCTCACTATGCTTAGTTTACAATTTCTCTGCAAGCGTCAACGACTTGTGTAGCGGATCGACCTATGTACTCTTACATGAAATCTACACAATCCAACCAATCGCTCGTTAACACGACCTGACGACACCCAAACTCAATCCATATGTCCTACCATGCCCTCCCTCACCGCCAATCACGCTCACCGACGTCTTCATTACAGTCACATCTACCATATCCCATACACTAACTATCCACTCACACCACCCCACATATTCATGCCCTCTATCTACCTGTGAAAAACAATCAAGAAGACAAATTATCAATAACTCATAGATTTATATTCGCCTTTACAATTTGTACACAGATTAATTGAGTGATTGACTAGTTAAATCAATTGGAATCACTTAATCACAGTCTTCTTCATAAATCAATACAATAATCAATTGCTTGCAATTAAAGCCAAAGATGATTCATTCACTGGTTCATCCTTCTTCATTGAATCAGTTTTGGCTGACATTCCCTTGAATATTTATATTATCCCACCACCACCACCACCACCACCACCACCACCACCACCACCACCACCACCACCACCACCACCACCACCACCACCACCACCACCACCACCACCACCACCACCACCACCACCACCACCACCACCACCACCACCACCACCACCACCACCACCACCACCACCACCACCACCACCACCACCACCACCACCACCACCACCACCACCACCACCACCACCACCACCACCACCACCACCACCACCACCACCACCACCACCACCACCACCACCACCACCACCACCACCACCACCACCACCACCACCACCACCACCACCACCACCACCACCACCACCACCACCACCACCACCACCACCACCACCACCACCACCACCACCACCACCACCACCACCACCACCACCACCACCACCACCACCACCACCACCACCACCACCACCACCACCACCACCACCACCACCACCACCACCACCACCACCACCACCACCACCACCACCACCACCACCACCACCACCACCACCACCACCACCACCACCACCACCACCACCACCACCACCACCACCACCACCACCACCACCACCACCACCACCACCACCACCACCACCACCACCACCACCACCACCACCACCACCACCACCACCACCACCACCACCACCACCACCACCACCACCACCACCACCACCACCACCACCACCACCACCACCACCACCACCACCACCACCACCACCACCACCACCACCACCACCACCACCACCACCACCACCACCACCACCACCACCACCACCACCACCACCACCACCACCACCACCACCACCACCACCACCACCACCACCACCACCACCACCACCACCACCACCACCACCACCACCACCACCACCACCACCACCACCACCACCACCACCACCACCACCACCACCACCACCACCACCACCACCACCACCACCACCACCACCACCACCACCACCACCACCACCACCACCACCACCACCACCACCACCACCACCACCACCACCACCACCACCACCACCACCACCACCACCACCACCACCACCACCACCACCACCACCACCACCACCACCACCACCACCACCACCACCACCACCACCACCACCACCACCACCACCACCACCACCACCACCACCACCACCACCACCACCACCACCACCACCACCACCACCACCACCACCACCACCACCACCACCACCACCACCACCACCACCACCACCACCACCACCACCACCACCACCACCACCACCACCACCACCACCACCACCACCACCACCACCACCACCACCACCACCACCACCATAAAGATACTTAAGATCCCTAATATGATTGTGGCTACCACTGACACTACTACCGATTCTATGACTACCATAAACACTGTTACCATTTTTATTGTTACTAATATTGCTACTAGCGTTATCATTATTATCGCTATTAACATCAATAATACTATCACATTGATTACTGTCCTCAATCAAATTATTGGCACTATCATCATCATCATCATCATCACAAACAACAACATAGCTATCTCTTCCTTCTGATCCGATCTTCACTTCCTCATATAATTTATCTGCTCCTTCAGCTGCTTCTTCCCTTTCTTCATCACCATCTCTTCTACCATCTTCAGCATAATCTACTTCATTCAGTATTATTAATATCAACAACATTCTTACCATTAATTACATTTTCATCAGCTACATGGGTTATGTATTCAGCTTTAATATTTTCTTGTATTCCATACTCAACCTTCTTTCGGAACAATTTCACCTTCTTCTTCTTCTTCATCCTCCTGATTTTAGTCAAAATTGGGAGGCACATTATTTTACGTCCAATCTCTGGGTGGCCTAGTTAACAACTGAATATCACTGCTATAAACTAATCATATATACACACCTCTAGAAAATTCAAATACTAAAAAATCAATACGATTCACGTGCTTGCCAGTCAGACAAGCCTAACTAGATAATAGTAATAAGCTGATTAAGGCAAAAACAAATCAATAAATCAACTAGTTAATTGGCTAGTCAGTCAGATAAGCAATTTAAAAATGCCCCACTGAATAAATGAATAAATACGAGTAGAAGTAATCAGGCAGGCAGGCAGGCAGGCAGGCAGGCAGGCAGGCAGGCAGGCAGGCAGGCAGGCAGGCAGGCAGGCAGGCAGGCAGGCAGGCAGGCAGGCAGGCAGGCAGGCAGGCAGGCAGGCAGGCAGGCAGGCAGGCAGGCAGGCAGGCAGGCAGGCAGGCAGGCAGGCAGGCAGGCAGGCAGGCAGGCAGGCAGGCAGGCAGGCAGGCAGGCAGGCAGGCAGGCAGGCAGGCAGGCAGGCAGGCAGGCAGGCAGGCAGGCAGGCAGGCAGGCAGGCAGGCAGGCAGGCAGGCAGGCAGGCAGGCAGGCAGGCAGGCAGGCAGGCAGGCAGGCAGGCAGGCAGGCAGGCAGGCAGGCAGGCAGGCAGGCAGGCAGGCAGGCAGGCAGGCAGGCAGGCAGGCAGGCAGGCAGGCAGGCAGGCAGGCAGGCAGGCAGGCAGGCAGGCAGGCAGGCAGGCAGGCAGGCAGGCAGGCAGGCAGGCAGGCAGGCAGGCAGGCAGGCAGGCAGGCAGGCAGGCAGCTGACAAGTAGGCAGACTATTGAAAAGCACCCTAAACCCAAAACAATTAGCATTTACTAGGTTGTTGGCATGCCTAAAACATCATAGTTTCCTACTAGATTTAGTTTTTACAAGTGAACTCACCCACCCACCACCACCACCACCACCATGTACTGTGCATGCACAGAGACAATTCTAAGCTAGCGACCACAGTACTGTCACGTGCGGCTTCACATTACAAACTATGTATGAAGGTCCTATTACAATACCTAGTAAACCCTTCCACAAGATAGATTGCAAGAGCCTGAAGTCTTACTTCAGATATCTTGACTGGAATAAATACTTCACGGAAGATAATGCTGATTAGCTAACTAGCATACTCTACTACAATACTTATAATACTCTTGACAAAATCGCATCTTTAAGATACATAAAACCTAGAATCCCTAAAAATATGCTTATTACCACTACTGTAAGAAGAAGCCTCGTAGACATGCTACTAAATTTTATAAGTTTAAAAATCTTCCCTCTCTTACTACAACGAATATGTCCGAATTACAACTGAAGTAAAACGTATACAAATTAAGGTTGAACTAGGAAAACGACCTACTGGAAAAAATAGCCCTACAAGACTACTTACTGGTACAAAATCAACAGCTCTAAAATTAAAGATCGAAACCTTTTCTATGACAATCAAGTATATGATGACCCTTAAACAATTGAGGTACAACGTAGAACTTGGTACATGTGTACATCAGTTCAAGCTGCCATACCCAAATTACCAGATAGAGATTAAATTGTCGTATCAAATCCCAGAGTAGGGGAGGTAGTAACAGAGTCAGTATTAATGGAAAGGAATAGAGGTCGGAGATAAGATTTAAGGAAATACGATTCAGTAAACAGAGAATTATGATAAATCCAGAAACTTAGAATTTGGAGGAAGACAAGGAGTGGATGCACCTGCGCCATTGCCAACGATTTTGAGCCATATCACCCAACGTCTCTAACCATTCATTACGTGCGTCACGCGGACCCCAACCAGGTAGTCTGCACCTATTAACATGGCTCAGCCCAATTGTCAAGGACTTCATGGACTGATGCCATGTTTTGGTTTGGCCGCCCCTAGCTTTCTTCCAGCCTACTCCCACACCAAACAGCATTGCTCGTCGAGGTAGACGGTGACCAGGCATACGTAACATCTGTCCTAACCACCTTAGCTGGTGAAGGTTTACTACTTCGTCAACAGATTTACCGTATTTACCTAGTACTCTATTCCTGACCCACGTATTGCTCAATCGGTGTTCCCAGTGAACACGAGCAATGCTTCGAAGACATCTGTGCTCGAATACTAGGAGCTTACGAATATCCTCTATCCTTAATGGCCATGTTTCACATCCATAAAGTAGAACGGATCGAACTACTGCCCAGTAGACGCGTCCTATAATCAGTAGTCGGTTGTCTCGCCTACGCCACAGATGACGCGAATTCCCAAAAGCTAATCGGGCCTTACGTATACGAGCCGAGATTTCACTAGACACCAGACCGTCAGGACTGACGAGGCTAAAAAGATAAGTGAAGCGATCAACACATTCAACTGCTTCACTCCTACCACTAACTTCGGTGTCGAATTAAGCCAATCTTGAAGTAGCATTTTGCATTTGGGTGGAGAGAATCGCATCCCAAACATCCTTACATTCTTGCTTAAGGTAGTCAAAAGATTCTGTATTTTATCAGTATCTTCACCTAAGAGAACTATATCGTCTGCATACTCTAAGTCAACAAGTTTATCCACTGGAAGGAGATCAACCCCGGAGAAGTCAGACGATGTCAATGTTAACTCTAAAACGATATCAATTATAAAATTAAATAAAAATGGGGAAAGCGGACAACCTTGACGAACACCACGTGAAGTAGTAAGTTTCGACGACAATCCGCCATAAGCTCTCACTCGACATGTGGTGTTCGAGTAGAGAGCTAGTATAAGGTTAATGTACTTCTCTGGTACACCTTTCAGTGACAGACATTGCCACATGACCTTATGATCGATGGAGTCAAATGCCGCCTTAATGTCAACGAATACAACTATTGTTGGGCGTCTAAAAGTGTGCCTATGTTCCAGCACCTGTTGAAGTGTGAATATTTGGTCTACACAACCACGTACACGTCTGAAATCACCTTGGTTTTCTCGAGTTTGCTCTTCAACAGCCTTAATTAGACGTCGAAGTATTATTGAAGCTAATATTTTAGACACTATATTCGTTAAGCTGATTCCACGGTAATTGTCAAAAGAGGACTTCTGTCCTCTCTTATAGATTGGGACAATTGGTGATCGAGACCAGTCAAGTGGGATTACTTCCAGTCGCCAGATTCTAGCCAAGATCTCACTTAATCTCGCTACTAAAACTGGACCACCATCCTTAAATATCTCAGGGGTTAATCCATCAGGTCCTGCTGCTCTCCCTCGCTTTAGGTTCCCTATAACCCTCTCAACCTCACTGAGACTTGGGGGACCAATATTAATTTGCCATTCAGATTGCTTGGGAATGGTAGACAACTGGGATGAGGACGAGGGCCAATTGAACAGTTCCCTAAAGTGTTTTGCCCATCGGCCCAACCTTCTGGATTGACAGTGAATAATGCTCCCATCTTTTTCTGAGATAATTTCACTGGTAAAACTAAACTACACAGCCGACATTGAGGTACCTTTTAGCCGATGACAATGCACTGGTAGATTAAATCATTATTTATTATGAAAAACGATATTTTAAAAAACAATTACACATGATTTATGAACATTCGGAGGTTGCAGACGATTTCATTGAGTTTAAATACCAAGAACCTACCAGTAACATTAAAGCAATTATTACTTACCCAGTCGGTTTTTACAAATCTTCCTCTATTATATTTTCTCTTTCTAATGGCCGTCTCATCTGTTTCAACGATTCTTCCGGTGCCTCCGAGTGACAGATTTAAGCGCAACATGATTTCCGAGCATACGTCTCTACAGTGCTGATACAATTGCACTGCTGACACTGACGATGCCAGAAAGACAGGCAACTGCATACTTCACAAGACAACTTACATGCAGGTTGGCCTCAGTGTCAGCTACATTTGCTGAAAAAACTGCCCGTTCTTGTTGATTTTCTTCGCCAGAAGCCATTGCAACGAAACGTTACTCCATCACGACTGTCTCTGTACTGTATTTGAGTCATATTGAGGCCACAATCACAAATGAACTCTCTACGAAGTAGTCCAAAAGCTTATAGGTTAAAAATAATAATTTCCTCATTAGAAATTGCAATAAGCCGATCTGAAGTAGGCATTGTAACACGTGTTATTAGCAGCTATTGACAGGCAGAGATCTAAAAACCACAGCACACAACGTTAATCAGGAACTTCACGCAAGTGAGAACACAGAGTAACAGCCACAGGTCTTTATTATTCAAAAATTAAATTACGCGGTTCTAGTACAAAAGTAGGGGTTATTTACAAGATAGTCTCATACGTCATCATGCAAGTTCATTTTGCACAGGGCTCTCTCTTCTTCTTCCAACACATTTATCCTTGATCACCCTGCAATAGAAAGAGAACAACTTCACGCTAATAACATCGTACATATTAATTTCAACACTGTTACAGCATTTTGAACTTAAATGCGCGCGCAACCTAGAAAAAGTAACTTAATTCTCATTGGCCTTCTCTAGTTTAGTTTTACCCACATCTCTTATATTGATGTTGCCGTCCTTCTTCACCCCACATCAGTTATAATAAATGAAATAATGTTCTAAATCAAAGTTCCCGAAGATAACCAATCTTCATTAGGTGCCCGGCATATCAGGTAGACGTTTCATTAATAGCTTGCGATGTTGTGCAGCTTTTGGGCGTCAGTGCCTATGCTAGGGTGTCATTACATAAAATATTTGTATATAACACAATCTTTCTCTTCAGCGTTCTTCTCTTCGTTTCCAGATGGCCTGAAAACCAAAAATAAAATAAAATTTTAAATATGTGCATTTCATATATATATATATATACATATATATATATAATAAAATTTGGCAGTCAAATGCGGCTACGAAAACGTAGAAAATATCGACAACACTAATATCAATGAAAAGGGTTTTTCAATATTTTTAAACATACGAAAATGTGTAAAATGCATACCGTAAAGTGGGAAAAGAACAATTTTATTCAACGTTTTCTTTAAAAGAGAAAAATCTTTACAATAGGCAGCGAGTGGAAAATGAAGAGAAAATTAATAGACGTAGTATTCGTTTAAGTGTTCTGGAAATCGTACATTTCTACCAGAACTTGTAGCTCTCGGCGTTATGGGGCTCTTCGAAATTTCCACTTGCTTCTTGATCGTTGCTGGAGGCGTGGTCACTTCTCTAACGTCAAGGTTCGCGGGTGTTGTGGCAAGTTCGACAGCTAGGCTTCTTCGAGGCAGTCAATGGTGACGTCATCCTCGTGGCCATTCTTATCGATCGTACAGCACTCTGTTTCTCGTTTCAAGACCTTGTATGGCCCTTCGTAAGTTGCGTCGAGAGGTCGGCGTAGAGCATCACGACATACGGAAACGTGTGTACTGTATTTTAAGGCGGGTTGGATAAAAGCATCTGTCGATTGCTGTCGAGTGTGGACTGGCTTAGCTGAACGCGGAGCATTTTTAATCAGGTTCACGTTAGAATTGTGATCTAGGTTTGTCGAGGTGGAAGCGTTTCCCCGAACTCACCTGGTCGTCGAAAAGTCGTTCTATTAACTAATTCAGCAACACTGCACCCAACATCTTATCGTACAGTGCTGCGAATCCCGAGTAAATCTAATGGTAAAGCGTCGGTTTGCTGCGGGATGTTCCTAGCTGATAGTGATGCTTACATCTGTCGATAAAATCTTTCCACCAAACCATTAGATTGTGAGTGGTAGGCGGTTTTTCTGAAGCGCGTAGTTCCAACAACTTCGGTCAGAGAGTGGAACAACCCACATTCAAACTGACGTCTATGGTCTGTCGTTATTGTAGATGGACAACGAAAATTTGCTATCCATCGTTCGACGAAAGCGCGAGCAATCGTTTCACTAGTGATACCCTTCAGAAGAATCGCTTCTGGACAGCGTGTGAAACGGTCCACGCATGTCACAAGATAAGAAAATCCGTTGGATTCTGGTAAATGTCCTACCAGATCAAGGTGGACGTGGTCGAAACGAGCGTCGGGAGTTGGGTAAGTGCCAAGAGGGCATTCATTGTGCTGGATTACTTTGCTCTTTTGCCAGACCACACAAGAGCGTGTCAATTCTTTGATATGTTTTTATTCATCTCCGGCCAGCAGAATCTCTGGGCAATCAGTTTAGACGTAGCACGAACTCCAGGATGAGAGATTGGACGGGCTGTACCTGTAGAAGAATCACGAACGAAAGTGTTCTTACCTTTTCCAATCGTCTTTGTTTGGAGTTTGGGCGTTGTTGTGAATAACTAGTGATGAAGATCATTATTTTCATTTTGAAATCGAGCTAGTTCAACAAGGTCGATACCTTGGATACGATTCAAGAAATGTATTCGTGATACAGCGTCGTCGACTACACTGTTAACTCCAGATATATGTAGTATATCAGTCGGGAACTGGGAAATGTAGTCTAGATGACGCGACTCTCGTAGAGAGTACTAGTCTGAAGATGAATTCATAGAAAACATCAGTGGTTTATCAATCAATCAATCGATCGATCAATCAATCAATCAATGACTGTTATTTAAAGTGGCCCATAGACCGCTCACCAGCCTTCTCCAACCAACTCTGTCCTGGGCTTTATTTTCTAGCTTTTTCCAGGTGCTGTTCACTCTCTTCATGTCTTTTTTTAATTCAGTGGTTTATAATCAGTGATATTGTATTAATTCCCGGCCTTCGTGGAATGTTGAAAATGTCGTACAGCACAGTACATGGCTAACAGTTCCGTCCAAAAAGTGTTGTATCTCGATTCGGTATCGTTTAAATCGTAGTGGGAAGAATGCTAAAGGTTGCCAAGCTTGGCCAGTCGAATGTTGCAGAACTGCGCCAATCGCTGAGTCAGATGCGTCAACTGCAATGCTCACAGAAGCTTCAGTATTGTGATGTGCCAGCATAGTCGTATTGGCCTACGCTTCTTCAGTCGCAGTGAAAACTTTCTTTGACTCTGCATCGATTGTGACCACCTTTACACTCCCGCGAAGCTCATTCCGTTAGTGGTTTCATGATAGATGCACAGCTCAGTATAAATCGTTGTAAAAACTTACCAATCCATTGACGATCGATCGATCAATCAATCAATGATGTTATTTAAAGTGGCCATAGACCGCTCACCAGCCTTCTCCAACCAACTCTGTCCTGGGCTTTATTTTCTGTAGCTATTTTTCCAGGTGCTGTTCACTCTCTTCATGTCTTTTTTTAATTCAGTGGTTATAATCAGTGAATATTGTAAATTCCCGGCCTTCGATGGAATGTTGAAAATGTCGTACAGCACAGTACATGGCTAACAGTTCACGTCCAAAAGTGTTGTATCTCGATTCGGTATCGTTTAATCGTATTGGGAAGAATGCTAAAGGTTGCCAAGCTTGGCCAGTCGAATGTTGCAGAACTGCGCCAATCGCTGAGTCAGATGCGTCAACTGCAATGCTCACAGAAGCTTCAGTATTGTGATGTGCCAGCATAGTCGTATTGGCCATCGCTTCTTCAGTCGCAGTGAAAACTTTCTTTGACTCTGCATCGATTGTGACCTCCCGCGAAGTAATCGGTGGTTCATGATAGTGCACAGGTAAAATCGGTACAATCCATGAAAGCTTGCACCAATGGTGGTTGGTTCGGGGTACTCCAGAATAGCCGCCATCTTGCATTTTGAGGTTGTACACCATTAGCATCAATAGTATGCCCAGGAAGTCCGACGAGGTTGTTCCAATTTGGCATTTCTGTATATTATGGTAACTCCATATTGTTGTAGTCTTCTAAAGACTGTGTCCAAATGTTCCATATTGTTACCTCGTCTGGGCTTGCTATCAAGCAGTTGTCAATCCTATGTCAGCTCCTCTCCTGGTTCTTACATCTTCCATTGATCTTCTAAATTTTTATTGATACATATACGATCGATTTGATTCTCTGTAGTATGATCCGGTGAAACATATGTGGCCTTGTGTATGCGTTTGTGGGCGAATATTGTGCCACCTATAACCAATTTGTTGAAGGCACATAGGTTTGTAAATCTTTCACTATTGTCATTTCTGTCTCCCAGTCGCTATCGTCCCATGATTTCTTCATATCCATTGCTGTCCATTCCGACTTTGGCGTTTAGGTCCCCCATCAGGATTGTCAGATCCTTTCCTCTACACTTTGCTATAATTGATTGCAGTCTATCATAAAATTGACCTTTGTCTTCGTCGTTGCCGTCGTTGGTTGGTGCATAGCACTGGATAATGTTCATTGTAATCCCTCCCTTCATTGTTTTGAAAGATGCTTTGATGATCCTGGGTCCATGTAGTTCCTACCCCACAAGTGCATTACGTGCTTCTTTGGACAGCATCAGAGCAACTCCTTGGGTGTGAGGAGCATTTTCCTCTTCGTGGCCGGAGTATAGTAGCATCTATCCCGAAGCCAATGTTTTCTGTCCAGCTTGAGGAATCCAACTGAAACGGCCAGGACAAGACTGGCAGTGTAGCTAGTCTATTATCAGAAGAAACCGACAACCTGGAACTGAATCCGTGATCCCGAAGATGCGAGCACAAAGGAATCAATCGGTTTACAGTATCTCGTCACACAGATATTGAATGCTGAGGAATGTTTAAGCATGTGTGGCTAAAATATTAAAGTCAGCTAGTGTGAACTTCAACGGTAGCTGAATCCGTTGACTTCTACTTAAAACTTGATAATTCATCGCGAGCTCACGGGAACGCCCAAGATGGAGTATGAGTAGTCTCCTCCGTCATACAGATATTGGATATTGGAGTAGTTGCGGCTAGGACAAGTTTGACCTTGTTTGGAGGAGGCAGATTGATGGTAAGATAAAAGTGCCAACTAATCTGAACGTCTAGGTAAAATGGAAGTAATTGGACAGTAAGGTTTTGATTGGCGGTGGCTGGAAAGAAAGTGAAGGAAGAAATGCAGGCAGCTGTATCTAATGCAGTGCATTGGGGATAAAAGCGTGGTAGTACTACCACGTTTATTAGCTAACTGGTACCAGTTAGCTAATAACTGATACGCTCATATAATGCATTAATTGATGATATTTTTGATTTTGTTTTGTCTCATTCTCTCCCTAACGCGTGGTTTTAATGACGTCCCTCTTTAAGACATGCATGATCCACCCGAGCGCCAACTTAGATTTTGCACGTTAGTGGATCTAGATTATCTTACTGGTTTTTGCTCTTGATTGTTTCCCCCCTTCTACCTCGTAGACTGCTAATCTCTGCTCCCAAGATCGCTTCCGTCAGTTGCTGACTGATTAAGTGTAAATAACACCAATTCAGCCTAACTCACACCTCTGTAAGGCTTGCACAACGCATTTGAGCGCCCATTTAGCTTTGCACGTAAGTGATTGTAGATGATCTTAGTGGGCTTTTGTTCATAGTTCTCTTTTTGCCATATAAATTGTCTACCTCTGGTTCCAGGTTCACCAAGTGCATACTAATTACGAAGAATCTGCTTAGTATGCGCCACTGTATGTAAATACAGCTTGAGTTTGATTGATATTATGCGCGAATTGCTAGCCATGCTTTTTTATACACTTTTTTCAATACTTTGCACATTGTTTTCTCTATCATTTGTCTCGCTGGGTTTAGTCCTAGTTCTAATATAATTAGTGCTGTCAAACCTGACGATAGAAGTCAGCCGATTCAATTGATTTCTAAATGTGCTGGTAAATAGAGCTGTAGCATGTTAAAGTGAGAAGCTTCGCTCGTTTTTGAAGTATTCGTGTTAATTTTGTTTTAGAAGACATAAAACGATGTGCATATCAAAGTTAAGTTTATTTTTATGTAGTTTAAGACGTATTCGGTCACCAGTGGTTCTTGTGCGTTACAAACATAATAGGCTTAGTTTTGTCAGTCTCCATATGAAAGTTCCGGGGCTTTAGAAATTAATCTAGTTGCTGTTCATATTATTCCCAAAAACTTAACGTTTTATGTTCAAGGGCTAACCGCCTACATCTAATGTCAAAGTCTTGGTAGAATGGATACATCCATCATACTCAAAAATGTTTTTGATGTTATTCTACGTGTAGGCTCTAAGTTTTAACTAAGTCACCTGAAGCTTTTAGCAACGATAGCTTGCAGTAGTTTCCAAAACATCGGTGTTGGTGACTCCTTAGTCAACATGTCCTGACGACGAGAAACACAAGGTTATTCATTGTGTATTTGTCTTTTTGAAAGCCTTTCAAACGTTAATATAAACTACATCTATGGGGATCTCTTGCATAAGGTTCCGTCAGCTACACTTGCTTGTTTTTTTAAGGCAGGTATGCTTTTCTTAGAATGCGTAACACAATCCAGTCTGGTGGATGCATTGTTTTTATGCAAATCATAGTTTTCTAATACGAATTTTGGCTAAATTTGGGCCAGTCGACTGACAAAATTAAAGCGATACATACCTAAGTTTTCCTGTTAGTATTTGTTAACTTTATTCTGTTATTTATCCCTATCCGACTAAGTACTTCCATATCTTCTTGCCCTCGTGTCATAATTCTACAACCCCTGCCCCAACCAAATTGCAGACTTCCTGGTTTTCACAAACCCACTGCTCTATGACACGCGCTTTCAAGTCACATCGGTCTACAAATCAACTATAGTTGGTGGGTATTATGTAACCGAGTAGCTGAAGTTCCTACACAGGACGCCACAAAGACCCAGAACTTCATTTAAGCATCAAGTCGCGAACACAGAATTGGTTTAAACTAGCTCAGCTTCACAGTACAGAATGGATTAGCACCTCCACGGCAAAGTGCACTGTTGCAAAATACTGCCACAAATGGAACTGGTAAAGCGCGTTTATTATTTGGAAACAAGTAGAACCACCGGTAAAAGTACTTGACACTATGTGAGTGCAAATAGACAATTTATTTGAACTTAAATTATCACTATTTTATCATAAGATTAAGTCTTAAAGACAGGTGAGCAGAACTTGTCGCTAACAAATTTTAGGTAGTTTTACACTAACTGATGCCGCAGATGTCAATTCAACAACTAATTGGGAAAACATGGTTAAGTAAAGTATTTCCTGTCTGGCGTGTCTACGAGCGAAAAATAGTAAGTTATGTCAGAATTTCCTTTAAACCCATTGATCTAAGTGAATAATTACGTTATAAACCCAGCTAAATTTATATCTACTTCTTTCTACTTTTAGCGAGATAACTTTCATAAACTCATGACAATCGGATAATACGGAATTCGGGAATTAGGAACAAAGCGCCGCCAAAGCCTGGTGAGTGTTGGAGATTTTGTGATGACTTCGTAGGTGCCATATGAAGCTCTAATCAGTGATTGGGAGCTAATGTTATTGCTTGAATCTGATTCCTTAACAGGCTCTTTTTTTGCCTATTTATTGTCTCTTGTAGGTTGTGGATTGTCGTCTTCTACTTTGTCTTACAAAACGAACTGTGTATTTATTCCTGGAGCATATTACTACTCTCGATTGTAAACATAAATGGGAAATATGTAGTACTTACTGGATTACGGACGTTTCTTTAATTATAATTTATGTGTGGTCGATTTCATCGTTATTGATGAGCCACTTAGCAATTCGGATATACGTCGTTCCTGATGTCGGTTGCAAATGTCCTAAGCAAGAGCATTTAACGTCTAGTTTAATGTTATTGGGGTGAGTTTCAGTGGGGAATCTGCTTTATTTTGCCCTCAGTAGCCTTCATGGCATTTTTATCCATGATGCTATACCCCTCCCCACCATCTGCTTTAGTTAGTAATTTCAGACTTGATAACGGAAAAGGTTAACCTGCTTATGATCAGCAGCTGAAATTGTTCGGAAAGCGATGTGATCAGCAAAGGCACGATTGCGGCATAAAAATGTTTGGGAAAACAGGTATCAAGCTTAAAACTACGATTTCACGCTTAGCACTGTTCCAAAGGGGCAAGCATTTGTTAGTAATGACCTGCCTCGTCTTGCGGATTTATTTGCTGCTACTACACGACTCGTTAGTCGCTCCTAGTTCATCTACACCCAGGTTACGAATCGACGTGAATTAAGTCAACATGATAATATATGCATTGTGTTGTGGTCTTCGCATAAACTGTGTCAGTATGTGTTTATCTTCTGATGCTACATCACAGCTTAACTACGACATACAACAGAGTAGTAACAAACACTCCAGCTACATACTAAGAATCTGTTTGGGACATTTTAGGATTCGAAATTACTAAGATTTTCCCAATGAGACAGAGCACTGGAACAAAGCATGAGGGAAACGGAGGTCTTATACGTAGCATATGTCCTATATGCAGCAACAAATCGTTACCTGTGGCTGTATTACATTAAGCAGAAAATACATTCAGGTTCGTTGATCAGACACGTAGTGGCCTCAAACAGGACTGCATCAACCTACTGGGGGTGGGGGTGGTTGTTTGAGTGTTTTTGTCTTGGTGATCTATAATCGTCAAAGTGCAATGCGGGCCTGCCACTCTACGTTAGATATAAGTATGTATTTAAGTAACATTGGCACCTGTAATATTGAGTTCTGCCAAGAGACTCGTTAATCAGTTAGACGCTTGCATATAACTGTTTTGCTCGAAGACGCTAACGAGGTGCAATCTACCGGATAGCTTGATTGACAATTCCCTAAGCGTTTTACTCTGCCAATATCCTATTGCTCCAATGCTTCTTTTAACCACAGTATAATTGGTTGTTTCATTCCGATAAACTATAGAGCTTCTTGAACTCCAATATGTTAGTGACACGAAGATTCGGTTCTGATGCAAAAACACTCGCTTTACTTTTTGCTCGTAGCATTACCTGATTGAGAGTCGTATCTGTATCAATTTACGGCTGTAAAAACATGAGCTTGAAAGTAGAAGGAATTAACTTTATTTATGAGGTTGTAGGCGCATCAGAAGACTAATTATCATAGAATTAAGTATATGGTACAGAGGAACTGAAAATAATGTAAATCTTCTCGTCTATAGATTATCACAATATGCGTTGTGCCCGTCAAATTATTGATTCCTAGTAATGGAATGAGTAAAATATACAGGCTAATGTACAATGATAGTTGCTGGTTGCTTATTTTGCGATATAAACAGCTAGATTATGTGAAGGGCTTGAGTGACTTTTTAGTAGCAGCAGTAATCTTGCTCTTAGTTTGAAATGAGAAGACGTAAATTGATGTCAGATTTTATCATTTCGAATAGGCGAATTGCATAGATTAATTAATGTACGAACTAATTAACTGAGTGTCATGTATGGAATAATCATCACAAAACTCGGTGCCGACGAGTTGTTCTAAGCATACTGATGGCACGATCATCATGTGTAATAATCAACATGCAAATCGCTTAATAAACATTCCCAGGATGTCCAATTTACTATGCAACATGAAAAAAACAACATCCAGTTTCTGGATAATACCATGCAATAAAGAGAGGATTTACAGGAAGAACATATGGAGTGGACTGCTTTTTTTTAATTCGATGGCTTTTCTCCGACCCACGAAAGGTATTGGTGAAGACGATATTTTACAAAGAACTGGATGAAGAACTTATAGACATTATTGACTAAGGATCAGTGGTTATCCAGATGAATTCACTGATAAGTACAGGGAAAGTGAAAATGAAAGGTCTAAGGAAATTATAGTTAACAGGAAGCCGATTTTTACTCAATTTATTTTCAAGGGTAGTGACGCTGTAGTAACCACTAGGAAATTAAAAATAGCACTAACCAGGGCATCCTGTACCGAGATTAATTATCGTGCAAAAAACACGGTATCTGAGTTAGTCGAAATTGATATGTACTCCTTAAATGTTACTGCTAGTTGGTTATATTAAATCTACGTGTAGTCACAAGGGTTACATTGGCAGAATAGAAGGCAGAGATTACCTCAAATTCCATGAGCATATGACTAGTCTATGATTGGAAAGAATGGCAGTGCTAGCCTTAGATACCTCATAAACAAAGGGCAGTAGGTAGATACTTCATAGTGTCTAATTAATATTTACTGATGTCGCTATGTAAGTGCTCGAAACCTGATCTGTATCCAAAAAGGAGCAGTTGTCAATCTCCGACCCAACTCATTATTTCATTAATTACTCATCAGACTTGATCCTGTTGTCTAAATTATGATTCGTCTTATCACACCATTCGTTTTTAAATCAACTTCATTTGATTACGTTGTCACATCATACTTCAACTTCGGGTACTATTTAAGTAGCTGGGCTTAACCCACATTACTTTTAGTTGTTTGCTACCTATTATTACTTTACAACGTAATTACTAAACTATTCACTGCTATTCTTAGAACTGTTCCAGAATAGTAGAGATTAGTAGTTTAGGACGATTGTTTTAATTATATTATGTTACTAGAGCTGGATGGTTTAATTACAGAACAAACTTCTGAGAGAATGGAGCCGTGAGATTTTCTTATTAAACAGTGAGAGGCGTGTTACGCTCGTATGATTTTGAAATGGTAGAGTAAGAAATTCCATACCTCACTTCTGTCAAAAGTTTGCGCCGATAAAAGCTCCGCAATCAAACCACCCAACTCAGTGAACGCAGTATAACCAAAGCCGTGCTGGGATTTCTTTTGCATTATATACATATTTAAAAGTCATGTTTGGGGACATACTATATTAATATATTTTAAACGACAACCTACTTTTTTCTTTATAAGGATACTATATAATAATTCTGGGATACTCTGTTTTGCATGAAACAAAAGAGAGCCAACAAAAAGGAATGGATTTATGTTATAATGCGCAACCAGTTGTTCTTACTCTTTACTAGTTATTGAAAGGGACATGTGTAAAAATCCGATTGGTTTTTATGTACACCATGCAGTCATGCTATTCCACTTGTTGATTTACGGATGTCAGGAACCTTAGTCAATATACTGACGTTTTACAGAATACTCTTGGGAACACGATCACCTTACCTAGCAGTTTCCAGGCAGTAGCAGCGAGTCAGTGGTGCCCAACTTCACTATTGATAGTACTCTAAAAACGACCCAGAAATAATTCCGCAATAATGCATACCAATTATAGTAAGGGGAACTTATGTCTCCAAAATACCGTATCACCTAGCTGTGTGATGGCAAACAAGTTACCCTGGATAAATTCAATCAAGTTGTGACCATTTATTACGGTGTGTAGTTCGTATGATCGAAGTGTAATGAAAGTCAAAGAACTGAAAACACTAAAGTCCTTGTATGGCCTTGTAACAGAAGGGATCGAATTACACCGGGAACTAGGGAAGCTAATACAATCAATTTGTCCTGTGGAACTATCCTAGTGTTCGTCCAGGTAGTGGCCGGCTAAACGCCCGAATTCTGGCTATGAAACGAAACAAATTTGGATTGAAAATATTCCGCTTTCAAGTGGAAAATCTGACAAAGCAAGAATATTGGAAGTGTTGAAGATTGTTGATGAGTATTTGGGTATGGTGATAGTGACTAAACAGTCATTGTAACCTGGGAATAATACCTTTAAAGTCTATAACGCTATCCACATTTTGTGTTTCCTGGTGCTGGATTTAGTTGAAAGCTCAAACTGATATAAACAAGAGCTTTGTGGGAGGTAAGAATTGCGAGTGAAACATAGAAAAGTTACAGTTTTCTAGCCAACACTATTAAAAGATGTCAGTTATGCAATCCCATGGGGTTACTTGGAAAACGTAATAAGATTTATGCTGTGAAACTATAAGTTTAATCCCTGTAAGATCAAGAACAAGACGCAAACCATATCCTTAAAAACAAAGTCGTTTATGACAGAATACAGACTACCTCTAATCATTTATCAACAAGCATTGGTAAATTAAAGTTTATGGCTAACCTCTACATTAATAATAATACTTAAAATGTTCAACACAGAGAAAGGTATTGCCTTGATTTACTAGTGCTTCTGAGGATGCACTTGCTTATCTTCGTATGGTAAGTCCAAGACTCCGTCATAATGCAACCGGACGGGAGGAATCATATCCAAACGATCTGGCATCCCCGCCCCAAAATAATGTTTATTGAAATAAACCTCATCTCGGGGCATTTTGTCGTATGCTGGAACGTATAAGTCAGGATTTTTTAGTACACAAACAATGGAATATCCAATTATAATGAACACACCTGCCCCGACAACTGATCCAAGAAAAGTGACAGGATAGTTTTCACAAAGCCACCTAACTACTCCTCCTTGATGAGCTGAAGAAGTTAATCGTTTGGGAGAAACAAAAAGCCCGCGTCTACACGAAGCCAGTAGTGTCATCCGAGTGAGGAGCATGTTGACGAGCGCTCCAGCAAATAAAGCAGACTATAAGGGAAAAGAACCGTGACACTTAAGTGACCTCGCATACCGTTTCAATGTCCAATATCTATATGACGAGCTAATTCAAACCAATAAGTTTCTTTGTCTTGATTAATCTAGGTAAACCGGTCTAAGGTACCGTGTCTGTGCAAATGTTACAGAAAATGTTAACTTAAAATCTATACCACTCACAGGCTTTTCAACTGTTCGACGGAACATGTGACTGTGTTTAACTTATAAAGAAGCCTTATATTCGGCTGCGGTAGAATACTGAGAGTGGAAATTTGTGGGCCTTAAAATGGATTTTTTCATTTTTAGGCTTTGATCTTACCAGTTTACTAAACTATTCAGAACACATTCATTCTTCCATGGATCCAAGCTACCACTAAGAAAAATGATGCTTCTACTAGTATAATGACTTCCGTGTCATCCAATATTTATTTCGCCAACATTATTGGATGTTGGTTTAACTATAGTCCTTCGACGGTATGTTTGTGTCTATCAAGAAGGTGTAAAATTGTCCTAACTAACAAGAAAACAATATTTTATGCCTCATACACCGAAACATTTGTAGCGGTAAATAATTCCCTAAATAAATAGTTGCATAGGCTCTCGATATTGATGCTAACCATGCTTGTTTTAGCGAACACGATTAGTTGAAGGCACTTGGTCACGTATCATCACCAGATCGCGACACGTTACGACAAGGGAAGCATCTCTTTCTCTAGTTAGCCATCCTTGACGCTGCTATCCCATGGACGCTCCACTTACGACCAATTATAACTTATCCTCCATCCCTCATTGCCTTCTGATTTATTGCCATTCATAAGAGTGGGTTCGATCGAGAGAAGTTGCTCTGGTTGTACGAAAAACGTAACCTGGTCATATACCAGCTGCATTTCATATACAATAATACAAGGTTTGTGGTAAGAACTATATATATATAATTACGGTTACGCGTAAGTTGCTCGACTAGTGACGTGATCGCTCTGCCTATCCCATAGCAGGTGAAAGTCACCGATTTTCGCTATTCATCTCGTCGTTATAGGATGTATAATTAATTACATCAACTGTGCCTACATCTTGACCGCCATCATACTAGAGCCAATCTTCTGTAATGCAGATCTAACTAGCCCATTCAACTTCTACATTCCCAGATGTAGAGCTTTCGGCACTTATTCAGCTAGTCAATCGGAGTCACAAATTGCGTAGAAACTGTTGTGACTAGACAAAGTTAACTTCTCGGTTAGTTAAAGATAAGGGTGTATGTTCAACTGCGAAAACTTATTTCATATACGTATATGATATAATAATTTTTTATTATTTTAAATTTAGGTATTGCTGTATTGTTTGTACTCTGAGTATCACGAATGATGATGGTGGTAGTACAACGGTCAGTAATATTAGCAGTGGTTGTGATAATAACTCTTCACTTAGCCCACTGTAATAACTCCCCACCCAAATCAAACAACATCACGGTTAGATTAAATCATAGTAACCTAAATCTCAATAACAATTGGAAGTTGCCTTTGTCTATACCCAACCAGTAACTGCTCAAAATTTATATAGGATGTGACCTGTACCTCTATTATGCATCCAGTGCTGGCTTGTCCTGTCTGCCTGAAATATAATGCATACTCACCGCCACGTTATAAAAACATCACCTTGATTGAATCAGCCATGACAGACTTAGGTGACCACAAAGCTAGCAGAAAGAATAGCCGAACCTGCAGAAAACAACGCAACCGGGTAATAAGTGGAAGTGATGACAACTGCATCATCCGCTACTTCATAGTAAGGAGGAGTGACTAGATGTCCTAGCGGAATTTCTATAAAGGATAAACCTACTGTAGATGCTGTCCTGCATTACTTAAGCAGTACCGATATTTAACGACACATATTTTTCCGAAATACAAGATCGATATTCTGTTCTTTAATAATAATCATGATAATGATAACTTTTCATTCTCGAGAAGCATTTTGTGCATAAGAGTATACCAGATTGCAGACGTAATATGGTTATCGCATGAAGTTGCAGACAGTAAAATTTACACAAAGTGTATGACGCTATTAAGATGAGACAGGATAAACTCCTACTGGGGTAAAGTAATGATACGCACAAATCGTTAACTTTACACCTCGACTTTTTCACATCTCAATCTCACAAATTTCATGCAGTCCTTCTGGAGCTGTTTTAGAGTAAACACCATGAAATACCTGACCAAGGAAATATGCTATCTGCCCACAAACGACTCTAAAAACAAAGGAGCAAATCATCTATGTACTGCCGGCGCTTTCACATACTTATTATGACAAGATAGTCTCCGTAGGTGACTCAAAAACTCCCTCACTAAGTTCATTAGCATAATCACAGCACTCAACAGTAGAGAGAAATAGCAGGTGACTATTTGATGAACAGATGCAAAATGAGATATAAGAGATAAATGACATTGTAGCAACTTAGGTTGACTAGTTAAGAGTTGAGTTCAAACCTTAAGCATACTTACTTTACTTTACTTATGCCCGTTACGCCTCGCTGAGGAGCATAGGCCTCTCACCAGGATTCTCCATTCAACTCTGTCCTCAGCAATCCTTTCCAATTATTTCCAGTTGCTGTTAATCCCTTTAATGTCTGCTTCTAATTCTCGACGCAGCGTGTTCTTTGGCCTTCCTCTTTTTCGTTTCCCAACAGGATTCCATGTTAATGCTTGTCTCGTGATGCGGTCTGATGGTTTGCGTAATGTATGTCCTATCCATTTCCAGTCTTTTCTTAATTCCCTCTTCGTCTGGAAGTTGGTTTGTCCTCTCCCATAGTAAGCTGTTGCTGATGGTTTCCGGCCAACGGATATTCAGTATCTTTCGTAGGCAGTTGTTTATAAATACATGTATCCGCCTGATGATGTTTGCAGGACTGTTTTCACGTTCGAATTGAAGAGTCTGACTTTGAGGTTAGTTGATATTTGTTTTGAGTCCCATATGTTTTTCAACTGTAGGAATGCTGTCCTTGCTTTGTCAATCCTTGTCTTTACATCTGCATCGGACCCTCCTTGTTCATCGATGATGCTCCCCAGATATGTGAAAGTATTCACTTCTTCCAGAGTTCCTCTATCAAGTTGAATTGGTTTGGTGCTCTCTGTGTTGTATTTAAGAGTCTTGCTCTTTCCCTTATGTATGTTCAAGCCTACTAATGCTGAAGTTGCTGCTACACTGCTTGTCTTTGCTTGCATCTGTTGGTGTGTATGTGCTAAGAGAGCTAGATCATCCGCAAATTCCAAATCATCTAGTTGCATCCTACTTGTCCATTCAATTCCGTACATTCCCTCAGATGTGGAGGTCTTCATGATCCAGTCAACCACTAGGAGGAGGAGAAAAGGTGAGAGCAAGCAACCTTGTCTGACTCCGGTCCTCACTGAAAATGCATTTATCAGTTGTCCTCCATGCACAATTTTGCACTGTGTTCCGTCGTAAGAGTTCCGGATGATGTTGACGAGTTTCTCTGGTACTCCGTAGTGTCGAAGAAGCTTCTATAGTGTTCTCCTATCTACACTATCAACCGCCTTCTCATAATCAATGAAGTTGATGTACAGTGGCGAGTTCAACTCAACTGATTGTTCAACGATGACCCGTAGTGTTACGATATGGTCTGTACACGACCGATCCTTACAAAAACCAGCTTGTTGATCTCGAAGTTGAGCCTCCACTGAATCTTTCATTCTGTTCAACAATACTCTGTTAAAGTCTTTCCCTGGTATCGACAGTAGCGTGATCCCTCTGTAGTTGTCACATTTGCTCAAATCTCCTTTCTTTGGTATCTTGATAAGGTGTCCTTCTTTCCAGTCTGCCGGCACTTGTTCTTTTTCCCAGATCTTTTTGAATAAAACGTGGAGTATCCTTGCTGTTAGGTCGATATCTGACTTGAGTGCTTCAGCTGGTATATTGTCAGGTCCTGTTGCTTTTCCACTTTTGACTTGTCTGATCGCCATCTTGATTTCGTCTATCGTTGGTGGAGTGACATCTATCGGGAGATCTGTGGGTGCTGCTTCGATGTCTGGTGGGTTCAGTGGAGCTGACCTATTTAGGAGTTCCTCAAAGTGTTCTACCCACCTATTCCTTTGTTCTCGAATCTCAGTGAGTGTCTTGCCTTCTTTGTTCTTGACCGGTCGCTCTGGTTTACTATGTTTATCTGCCAGTTTCTTTGTTGTGTCATATAGCTGTTTCATATATTCTTCTCTTGCAGCTTTCTCCGCTGTCGTTGCAAGGCCTTCGATGTATTTCCGTTTGTCGGCTCTAATGCTCTTCTTTACCTGCTTGTTTGCTTCTGAGTATTCAGCTTGAGCCTTAATTTTCTCTGTTTTTGTTCGGCTGTTGTTGATTTCTATCTTCTTGTTCCCCCGTTGTTGAATTTTGCTTAATGTCTCAGTGGAGATCCATTACTTATAATGATGCTTCTTGCGGCCTAGAACCTCCTGACACGTTGATGTTAGTGCTTCTTTGATTCCTTTCCAGTTATCCTCCATAGTGGTTTCTTCTTGTTTCGATAGATCTTGTAAGGCTTGGAACCTGTTGTTGAGAGATATTTTGAATTCATTGAGTTTGTCAGTGTCCCGGAGAAAGCCCGTATTGAACCGTTGCACTGCTACCACTCCAGTTGTCCACTGCTTCTTTAACTTCAGTTTCATTTGAGAACCCGCCAGGTGATGGTCTGAAGCTATGTCAGCTCCTCTCCTGGTTCCTACATTTTACATTGATCTTCTAAATTTTTTATTGATACATATATGATCGATTTGATTCTCAGTAGTATGATCCGGTGAGACCCATGTAGCCTTGTGTATGCGTTTGTGGGCGAATATTGTACCACCTATAACGAGTTTGTTGAAGGCACATAGGTTTGTAAATCTTTCACTATTGTCATTTCTGTCTCCCAGTCCCTGTCGTCCCATGATTTCTTCATATCCATTGCTGTCCATTCCGACTTTGGCGTTTAGGTCCTCCATCAGAATTGTCAGATCCTTTCCTCTACACTTTGCTATAATTGATTGCAGTCTATCGTAAAACTGATCTTTGTCTTCGTCGTTGCCGTCGTTGGTTGGTGCATAGCGTTGGATAATATTCACTGTAATCCCTTTCTTCATTGTTTTGAAAGATGCTTTGGTGATCCTGGGTCCATGTGGTTCCCATCCTACAAGTGCATTACGTGCTTCTTTGGACAGCATCAGAGCAACTCCTTGGGTGTGAGGAGCATTTTCCTCTTCGTGGCCGGAGTATAGTAGCGTTTCTCCCGAAGCCAATGTTTCTTGTCCAGCTTGAGTCCAATGTGTTTCGCTGATTCCGAGTATTGTCAAGTTGTATCTCTTCAGTTCTGCAGCTATTTGATTTGTCTTCCCGCTCTCCAACATTGTTCGAACATTCCATGTACCTATAAAAATATTTGCTCTGGTTGTTAGAAGGGGGGGGCATCGGCCTCCTGACTTCCGAAGAATTTCGGCTTTCATCATGAGGCGTCATGAATCCTTCTACTCTCAGGGCAGAGTTTAAATAGTTTATCTTTTTTAATCTGGTTTGCGTTTTTTTAGCAAGTTTGGGTTTTCACGGGATTGGGGTGCCAGCCCCATGTGAACCCTCCTCCTTTACCCGGGCTTGGGACCGGCAGTAACGCTAGGAGAGCTACAGGCGGAGCTAATTGCATTTTCTACAGCATATTAGTATAAATTAGCTGACAATAGTAACTAGTCAAACGTCCATATAATCACCAGCATCTTAACGACTGTAGTGGCATGAATAATGTCTAAGATTTTAAGTTCTGCTATTAAATTTTCCAATTTTCATATTTCATATTAACTTACATGGCGAACTAACTTACACATAATTTGTATTGCAACTGCGCTATTTGAATTCAGTAATCTTTTGGTCTAACCAACAATTTGCCATCAAACCCATTTTAGTGGTTACTGCTGAGCGTATTTGTTCATATAAATTGGGCGACCATATCAGTTGCCTTAAAAGACAATTAACATAGTAAAGGAAATAAGGTAATAGTAAGATAATTTTGAGGATTCTCTGTGAAAATCCCTCCAAGTAGCATTTATCCCCATTGTATTTTGTTGTTCTGCGTTTAGAAGTACATTTATTCATCTTATTGCACTTGGCTACGCATTATAATGACCTTTTGAGTTACTTGCTATTTATTTTCATTGTAATATTTGTTTTTCCTCCAAAGTTTATACCGAATTTCTACTATTCTCATGGATTCCATATATTTTGTTTTACTGGACTTTTGGCTTTGGTGGCTGCCATATTGGTTCATTCCGCTTCATGATTGTATTGCTTGAACTGACTGGTTTTGTGCATTTCTGATTGTGGATTGACACACACTTCCAGAACTTAAATTATTTTGTTGTAACAAGTAACCTTTGATACTTTGTTATTGATATTTCTATAGATTTAAACCTTACCTTCTGGACAAGCAATGCTTGATCTATCTTGAAAGGATAGAATAACCTTCTGATTTATTTCCTAAAACTGAATTGATTATTCCAATCTTTGGGATAAATTTTGGTTGAATAACTGGTGGTGACATTTGTTTAGGTAATAATGTACTTTGTATAAATAATTTTGCATAGAACCGTTTCTCATCCAACCATTTGTTCTGAATTTTTACTGGGCAAGAGTACGTGTATCTAAACCAACCTCGACAGTTATTCTTCAATTCAAACTGACTTAGTTTGGATTCTACAGTTATAGCATTTAAGCACTATCGTGTATTTATCAGTCAAACAAGCATTCAAATAAACATAAGAGCCAAACATTAAACGTAATCCTAAATAAAAGAATATTACTGAACCACAAGTCGTAATATAATCAGGCAGCTAGGATCTGTTAACGGTTGAAAGCATCAAATATCTCCGGACCACTATAGAACCAACTCATTTTCGACTAGCTTAGCGCAAGCCAACGCTACCACTAGTTGCCAAAATTTGAAAATTAATTTCTCCATCAACTGTGTCGTGAAAAGTCTTACAAACAAAATAAGCTCAATTTACGGATGTTTTACACGGTGATTACAAGGGTTGTGACGGGTGTTTTATAGTGCAACATTATCGCTCACTGTTTGAAGGTTGTAACCTTCTCACAAGCAGTTTGTATATTTTAATCTTTGTGACATAATTAGCTAACCGCCTTATCCATAGTATTCTAAAACAGTATATATTTTATTAAATATATATACTGCATATTACGTCATTCTAAAATGGTGAAAATAAATAAACATATAAGCTGTGACAAACGAACACGAAATAGTCTAACCAATCCATCTGATAAGAACGAATCGATGTCCGATGTTCTCAATGATACCCCAAATAGCCCTCAGGTTAAGATCTATGACATCTTATGTGATACTCACCGTGATACAGTCCACAACAGCTACGATATGTTGTCATTACAAAAATCCTTCGCAGAACTGACGCTAAACCCAACCAACTGGCACCTCTCACAAATATGTGAGATCATAACAACGATAAAAATGTTGAAAACCTTGGAAAGGCTGAGTGTCTGCCAAAATTTGTACCAACAGAAGCTATAGAAAAGGTTATTTCTTCATGCACTGCGGTGGCATATAATATTCCTGACCACACATCTCTCGTAGAAGTAATGGATACATGTTTATGAGCATGTAGCATGATAGAATTTAATTACCAAGTTATAAGACTCAGAAATAAGTCAAAGGAACAAAATTGCCGATTACTATTTAAATTCAATTGTTTTAGAGGTATAAAATTATTCATTGCGTCATGTAAGAAAGCTAAGGAATTAATACCTCATGAAAATATAAAAGTCAACCAGGACCTAACCCCCTCCCAACGTAGCATAGAGATGTGGGGTACCCACACCTAGTGAATGCACTATAAGTGCCAACCAACGTAATATATCCCCTACTAATAATGAAAGAAGCTTATTGCATATCTCAGGATATAATCCCATCGCCAGATGACTCCCCGTTAAGTAATAAATTAAGGGCAGCAGATGTTGTTGACTTCGATGTGTCTCTGTAGATTGAGCATCATGTAACGACGAACGCCACCCCGTGGATGCCAGTAAATTTATGCGTGCTAACTGTTGTGACGCGTGGTTTAGATCTCTTATCGACCGCAAACATCTCCGTCGTAAATTGTTATCTTGTCTAGGTTGGCCGCACGCTTCGACTCCTAAGCTATGATTAGACCCCCAGGCTGAAACTACTCGTCAACAGGAACACGAGAGAGAAGGCAGGAAATACTGCAAAAAGCACTTTACTGCAAGAGTTCAATTATGTACAGAAAACCAGGATGTATATATTATCATAAACGTCCTTCAGGTCTCTAGAGAATTCTGTAACCTTCTAAACACAGTAGTGCTAAGATAATTGACCAATCGCAGACATAGCACGTGACTTCTCTCTGTCTAGAACTTTAGATAAAAAGCTATCTGCGTTCTGATTGGACACAATACTTCCTATTGATCTCTATGTCATATTGAGCTTGTTTCGAGGGGTTTTCTGGGCCTACACAACACCTCCCCGTTTTTGAATAAAAATCTCATCGTAGAAAAGAAATAGGCTATCGTCAACACAAATCCTTCTGCTCCCCTGAAGATTTTTAAAAACAATTGTTGGTTCTAAAATAAAAGGTGGAAGACACTTTATTATTGAATACCAAATATACGACGCCCCTAAACTCATTGTTTAATTAATCTGTGGGGATATTAGTACAACACTAACGAACGGAACTTTCGAAGATGACTACGAGTTCAGTATAACGCCATCATGTAAACTCACAAATGTAATCTTCACTAGACAAAATACTGATAAGGCAATAAAGACGCTAAAGTACTCAAACATCGAAAGGCTTGATATTATACCAACAAGCATGCTAAAAGACAGGAACGAAGACTTCCATTTGCTAATTCTTAAATTGTTTACAATATCGCTCTCAGCTGCATGCGACTTATTAATCTGGAAAACCACCCCAAAATCAAAAGTGAACAGGTTGCGAATGTAGTAAACCACCGACCAATCAACCTATGTGTGTTGTCCGTAGAGTGCTGGAAAAAGTAGTTTAGGTTGAAATATCCTAGAATCTCCTGATGCAAAGTTTGATCTTCGTCTCACAACATGGCTTTCTAGAAACTGGGTCATATGGCACACGCCTATCAGACTATCCTAACGATATAACCACTCAACGCAATAAGGAGATGGTAGTATCGATCGCCCTTCTCGACCTCAAGAAATCTTTTGATCAGGTCCCACATCATAAACTTTCCCACAAACAAAAGTCGTTCAGAATCAAAGACCAAATAAACTCTTGGCCTAACGCATTTATCGCAAGAAGGAGCGAGATGGCTAAATGTAATAACAACCTCTCTGCGCCCAAACTTTTTACCAATGAGGTTGCTCAGGGCCGTATTCTAGGTCCTTTTCTCTTTCTCATGTATATAAATGATATATGTAATGTCATACATTTCGGCAGACTATACCTGTTTGCCGATGACCTGAAAACAGTGTACAGCTTTAAGCCTAGTACATCTAGCGAAGACACATCTGACATCCATAATGAGTCAGAAATGGCAACTATCATTCAACCTGAGCAAGTGTGGGATTATGCAATTCGGAGAATATGATGTTCAAGAAGAAGCCATCTTGAACGAAAATAAGTAGTAACACTGAGCTCCACATGTGACTTCGGTATATGCTACAGCCAGAGCCTTAACTTTACTGAGCATGTACCGTTGATCATATCTAGGTCAAGACGACGAATTGGCTTTATTCTTCGTAATGTTTACACCACGGAAGCCGAGCTTGTAATATGCAGGATGTGTGTGCATCCTACACTAGAATACTGTTCACTTGTATTCTCTAGTATGAACTACACAGATACCGTACGAATCGAAAATCTATATAGAACTTTCACTTGACGATTACTGAGGTATAACTGGGGTATAACATAACTTATATATAAGGATGTAGGTTGCTTTCTCTAGAACCCTGTGAAAACACCGCCTATAAATCTACCTTAATTTTTTCCATAAAATAATTCACGGTCTCATTTTCTCAACCTCTTCTCCCTCCTAGAAGACCGCACCCTAATATAACCTAAGAAATCTGGCTCGGACACTGTATACCGAGAAATGCAAACACCAATCACGAAATAACTCTATTTACGACAATATACAGTTTACTATGGAATAAGTTGCCACTCTCTATCCGCTCCGCTCATGTACAAAACGATACATGAGAATAAAAACTATTTATTTATTTATTTATAACTTACCATGATTTAAACTCATGGTATACTTATTCTCCAATACCAATCGGACCAAGCAACTCTTTCCTGAATTAAATGAAAATCCAGACATGACAAGTCACCGACCACCTCACATCTAGCATATGAGTTCGCGGCTCATATTGCTAGCCTGTGTATCATTAACGACTTACGCTGCTTTCCTTCCTCACTAACCCAAACAACCAACCATCCCTATACCTGTACATTACACGTGAAAAGAAACCTCCTTTCTTTTTTCTCTTCCTTCTTCTATTTATATGCTATGTAGACATATTCACTCGATTCAGCAAATATGGCACAAACCAAATTACCCCATGACGGATGTCCGCAGAACCTAATGCCTTAGTACTTAGGTCTTTCACAGATAGCATAGATACGCGTTTACCTGACTTTCGACCATACACAAACCCCAGTACCTCATGGTGGATGTAGTATCTTACCATTAAGGTGCGTCAGTGACCAGAAACTAGAGAAGTTTACCCGAATATCAACCTAGCAGACTCTAATACCTCACAATGGATGTCCACCGAACCCAGTATCTTACTACTAAGGAGCATCAGTGGCGAGAACCTAGTGAATTCACACATTTTACTCTCTACTCACTTTTAGTCAGTTTTCTATTTATTACTGTATCACTAACATATTGTCCAAACCTACTACTTGAATGGCTTACAAGTCTCCTAATACCTATAGCATTACTAACACTACGCTAGTTTCTAGCAATTACTCGTATAGCCACCAGATACTACACTCCTCCCCATATCCAATACCACTTCACATTTCACCTAACTGGTCCCCGTCATACCAATGCAATAACATTTATGCATCTAGTTTCTAGTTAATGGCCCTAGTAGACTGTATGACCTGCAATAAGATGCCCTCTCAGATTGGGTCGACCAAAACAGAACTCGTGTCTACGAGCAATGAGTACAACAATGTAATATTTATTGAGCCAGTAAATTTACGTGCCTAACACCATAGAAGGAGGGTGGGTGGAGTTTTCGTCTGCAGACATGATAGTGTGGGCGATAACTTTAATCATCCCTTGTCTGTTGGGTGGAACGTGTTTTATGTTTACGGCCACGTAATGTGGTTCTAACATGAGCAAGCATTCAGTAATGACGTTTGAAAAGATCTAATATGTGCTACTCGGACTCACACATATAAGGTTTAATTGGCACTACCTATCTAACAGGGCGTCCTAATGCAAGAAAAACCAGACCTTTAAGCTACAGACCATGATACTGATACCTAATAAGTTAGGATGAATAAAGATTATCCACATGCATAAACATTTATTACATCTATTGGCCTACTGTGAACTGAATTAATAATCATCTAGTCCCCTTTGTAACTATTGCAATCATTAAAAACATGCCCCTTATTAGCCTCACCTTTAACAAAAACCCGGTCTGAGCACTACTACTGTAACCTTCCGTAATAGCCAACCTATCAAGGATAACAAATTAACTCTTATCAAATGAACTTTAATATTCAAATCTTTACTAATTCAAACAGTTATACTTTTCTGATCGCTTAAATAAGCAGAAAAGTATAGCTGTCATAAAATTGTTGCTACGTTCTGCAGTTTGATTTCCTAGTTTTATTTTGGCACTTCAAGATCGCCTAATATTACGCAAAAGGTTGAACATCTACATTTTCCGTCATAATGTAACCCCGCGAAGTGGTGGCATAAACCCATCCTGCCATTCGCCTGCACCAAAACGTCATCCCAACGCCATGTTTGTAATGGACGCTACATAGATGTCGATTTAAAACAACGTTTATTATTCCACTATCTCTGTGTATCATAGTATAATAAGTTTGCTCAACGACTGAACCTTTTTAACTCCTGATATGTTTTTGTTGATCTTACCTGTAAAAATGGCTTGCTCCTGATATCTGGGAAATAAATTATTATTATTACTATAGCGACGCATATTACTATCATTACGTTCAAATTCTTACATTTTGTTACAATCCACTGCAACATGTATTTATTCAGTTTAAATTATCGTTCGAAATCGCGATCAGCAATAACTGCAAAGTTTGCTTCCTCGTATGGTCAGAATTCTTACCTTACGAATTAATTAGTTGAAAGAGTATTTATAACTTTATTTTAAGGTATTTACTCACAATGTTACTTTATTTAAGCTGCCTATTATTTGTGTATTATTTATACTACTTATTTAAGCTTCTCGGAAAAATTATAGGCTGGTCGTATTCAGCCACGTCAACTATTTTTAATCTGTCCAAATTCGTAGGCATGCTGCGTTCACTCGATGTATGGTTTACTTCCATGTATTACTGCAACATTAGGTTATGGTGGCATTCGTGTTGTTTCCATATATTGCTGTATCGTCAAGAAACAAATTAAAATGCTACATCAATTTTCGTCATTTGAGTTGAGTGTTAGCAAAGTACGAAGGATCTTCACATACCTCACTCTTTACGGCATTCTAACTTAAACATAAAATCTAGGTCCCTAACAATAAAATATATCTAATATTTACCTATCGTCTTCGTCAAGATTTAATGGAATTCATTTTAGACGTTATTCCATATACTGACTTATTCAAATAAACGTGTAAGCTGTTAATGTTAATGGTAAATCACAACCAGCAGATTAAGAACCAAATAACTAGTATATAGATATAAGTTAACCCAAGTGTATAATCAATAACAATTTTTCTGCATTTATTTTAAGCTTATTTGTCTAGATATGTGCAGTGTTGTTTTCTGCTAGTGGTTTTTGGTGCATCTTTCTACAGAGGCATAAATTTCCATAGCCAATGTAAAAAAGTGTGTTGGTTTTCATATTGCAGAGATAACTGTAACAAAAAAGTATCCAGGATCGCTTTTATCACTTCAGCATTTTACTATCGACAATTTGCATTCCTTAAGTGAGGATGCTTGCTAAAATTCAAGAGTCATGTAGGACAAAGGGACATGTTAATACAAAATCACAAATATCATAAAGTATGAGGGCTAGCGCCAAAAACCGTGCCACATGCTTTTTCCGCATATTTGCTATCTATCGGCTAACCAGATAAAACATTTCCAGATAAAGCGTCTTGTACCTACATAGCTCAGAGATCATCAACCAGTGACATAATCGCAACCTGATTTTAACATAAACCTAAAACCACATCACGGAAAGTACTCTTATATTGTGTCACCATACATTAGGGGGGATATTGCCATCCTAGAATATGTTCGAGGAAAGGCAACCAAAAACATGTTTAAACTTAAATATAAACCTTACATAGGCAGATTAAAAGTGTTAAACATGCTTTCAGTCCAGAACAGTTTGGTAGGATATGATCTTAATGCACCATATAACTAATAACGCTATTCATCCCAATAGATTACTAATCCAATTCAGTTCCAGATTCTACCCTTCCGGGATAAGGTATTATTTGGTGTGGGCGCTGAGGAGTAATGTTGTATGAGAGACTCTATGAGCTTTCCGAATCATAACTCGAAAATGATTACCTTCTCCCTTGTTTCTGAGCAGCAGGAAAGCGTGCCGCACTGTCCACAACATATGACACTCTCCTATTACTCAGAGACATAACTTGATAAATAACAGTCTACCAAATCTGTCAAGTAAAGTTTGAATGCTCTGATTGTTTAATTTCTATTGTACCTAATTCAAGAGTTGCGTTACCTATAAACGTTATGTTTGTTCTCGTTTCATTAAGAGACACTGTTGTAATTAAGCCTAACTGTATTGGTTCAAATATGAAAGAGATAATAGAACAGGAACTTAATTCTCGCCTGTGCAGCAAAGTAAGCATTATTTAGGTTGTTGACTTTGCAGATATGCATGCATGCACTATAATGTTGACATTTAATTCTGAATAGTTGTACGTTACATACCTGAATCTTAAGTTTAATTTTAATTGGTATGTTTTTGCTAAATTTTATTCTTTTGTCGATACAAGCTTAGTTTGGCATCGATTAGACATTCCACATGGATAAATTATTTATTTCAATATATTTACAAAATGGCTTCTTTTTGTAAGGTCTCTCCAAAGTACCTCATATTTTCATTTTGCCACTACTCATAGGCCCTTAGTTCTTGAGTTCTGATGCATATTGCTGGCTCCACTTAGCATAATTTGTCCTCTTTTGGTCTGTTATAGTAACTGATTACTGAAGAATAATCCAATTTACCGACCATAAGTTAGTTTTTATACAAGCTGTTGACCACTTATTTGTGGTTCAAATGTCATATGCGCTTGTCTAGACACTGGATTCTTGACGACAGTAGTTCTTTTCAACTTGTTCGTTAATATACGAATATAAATAATGTTTCATTGTCACATATTCTAATTGTGTTATAGCGATAATCAGTTGATAAACGTCTGTTAGGTTATATGGGGTTTGACTGGATCTTACGCCATTCATACGAGTGTACATTCTTCATAAATCACTGTATGATAAAATTCATGTTGATGAATTCCCTATTAATAATAATCCAAGTGCTCCTTCAATCAATTAGGCTTCAATGTGTTGAAAATATCAAAAACAGGATTTTTTTACCTCATGTATTTCTTTTAGAGGATGATACTGTAATGCATGCTGTTTATATAACTACTCAAAATATACCCATCCTTATATTTGTTTATTTTCATGTTGTTCCAAAACAAACTTGTTTACAATTTTGTAGACAGAGTTTTTTTAAAGCTAAAGGTTAACCTTCCAATATTTTTACCCTCAGGTTATATATAAAGTTGGTTTGTGTATTTCTTTATGGGATATTCTAAAAGTTGAAGAAAGTTTTATATCAGACGTTGATGGAGCATATTATACTACGGGTAATTGAATTCCCTTTTATATCAATACTTGTTAATTAGTGAACTTTCGGATTGTTTGCTTTCGTCCATTTATTGATGAGATTCTTATTGGCATTGTAAAATCTCTCTCCAAATCGGGCTTGCGCGTATCACTGAACTTCTTTGATGATATCTTTATACCTGCAGAAAAACTGCGCTCACCTTCAAGATAGTAAATCTTGTCAATTTGTTATTCACATATCTTTTTTAGTGATTATGAGCAAAATGCGTGGATATGGGAGTATGCTTATGAGGGTGAAACAGCTGAACTACGCATTGACAAACATGATACGATTCGGTAGGCTTTGTAACATTTAAGTGAAGGATTTTTTTGCTGAGATTTATTATTTTGATAACATGAAATAACTGTGGTTTACTTTTTGCACGAACGCTAACTTTCTAAGGTGTAGATATGACATCGAGATGCGAGATCGATTTATATCGAGTCAGATTCTGATTTTTCGGTTATATGGTAGAATCTCTATCTTACCGAACTGTTGCTAGGCGATCTTCAGTTTTGCTATAATTTATTACAAAAATGTTACACAGGTAAATGAGAAGGATTATTTTTGGTTATTTAAGTGTCCCTTTAATCTCAAATTGGTACTATCTAAAACAGTTACAAAGTAGTGAGTAGCGTTTTAGTCCTAGTTCTTGGTTCTCCTCTATACGAGAGTTTATATCGGATTAATGAGTTAGGTTTTCCACTTGGTAGGTTTGAAACTCGGTCCACTAATTTTAGTGTAACCATTTTGATGTTATCATCAACCGCCAAAGGTTACTTAGAGCCAAGTACGTAAACAAGTACGTGGTTGTCAAGTTACTCAAATATGGGTCCCTCACTAGTGCACGTCCGATTGTAGCTGTTAACTTTATCTAATTTGCCTATACTACTACCCTGTTGTATTCTATCACACCGTATGAATCGTTCTCATTACAGTAAAAACAAACGTCAAGATTGTACTTCTGACTAATCTGTGTCAGACAGACACAGACAGTTGCAACGTAGAACTTGGTACATGCGTACGTCAGTTCAAGTTGCCATGCCTCAATTAACAGATAGAGATTAACTTGTCGAATCAAATCCCAGAGTGGGGAAGATAGTAACAGAGTTAGTATTCATGGAAGGAAATAGAGACCGAGAAGATTTAAGAAAATATGATCCAGTAAAGAGAAAATTATGATAAGTTCAGAAACTTAGGATTTGGAGGAAGACAAGGAATGGATGCACCTGCGCCATTGCCAACGATTTTTAGCCATATCACCCAACGTCTCTAACCATTTATTACGAGCGTCACGCGGACCCCAACCAGGTAGTCTGCACCTATTAACATGGCTCAGCCCAATTGTCAATGACTTCATGGACTGGTGCCATGTTTTGGTTTGGCCGCCCCTAGCTTTCTTCCAGCCTACTCCTACACCAGACAGCATTGCTCGTCGAGGTAGGCGGTGGTCAGGCATACGTAACACATGTCCTAACCACCTTAGCTGATGAAGATTTACTACTTCATCAATAGACTTACCGTATTTACCTAGTACTCTATTCCTAACCCACGTATTGCTTACTCGGTGGTCCCAGAAAACACGAGCAATGCTTCGAAGACACCTATGATCGAATACCAGGAGCCTACGAATATCCTCTATCCTTAATGGCCATGTTTCGCATCCATAAAGTAAGACGGACCGAACTACTGCGCAGTAAACGCGTCCTTTGGTCAGTAGTCGGATGTCTCGCCTATGCCACAGATGACGCAAATTCCAAAAAGCTAATCGGGCCTTATGTATACGCGCAGAGACTTCAGCAGACACCAGACCGTCAGGACTGATGAGGCTGCCAAGATAAGTGAAGCGGTCAACACATTCAACTGCCTCACTCCCTATCACTAACTTCGGTGTCGAATCAATCCAATCCTGAAGTAACATTTTGCATTTGGGTGGAGAGAATCGCATCCCAAACATCCTTACATTCTTGTTTAAGGTAGTCAGAAGATTCTGTATTTTATCAGCATCTTCACCTAAGAGAACTATATCATCTGCATATTCTAAGTCAGCTAGTTTATCTCCTGGAAGGAGGTCAACCCCGCCGAAGTCAGACGATGAAAATGTCAACTCTAAAAGTATATCAATGATAAAATTAAATAAAAATGGGGAAAGCGGACAACCTTGACGAACACCACTTGAGGTAATCAGTTCTGATGACAATCTGCCATAAGCTCTCACTCGACATGTGGTGTTCGAGTAGAGAGCTTGTATAAGGTTAATGTACTTCTCTGATACACCTTTCAGTGACAGACATTGCCACATAACCTTACGATCGATAGAGTCAAATGCCGCCTTAAGGTCAAGGAATACAACTATTGTTGGGCGTCTAAAAGTGTGTCTATGTTCTAGAACCTGCCGAAGTGTGAATAGGTGGTCTACACAACCACGTCCAGGTCTGAAACCACCTTGGTTCTCTCTAGTCTGCTCTTCACGAGCTTTAGTTAGGCGTCGAAGTATGATTGAAGCTAATATTTTAGACACTATATTAGTTAAGCTGATTCCTCGGTAATTGTCACAGGAGGACTTCTGTCCTTTCTTATAGATTGGAACAATTAGTGTTTGAGACCAGTCAGGTGGGTTTACGCCCAATTCCCAGATTCTAGCCAGGATCCCGGTTAATCTCGCTGCTAAAACTGGACCACCATCCCTAAATATCTCAGGGGTCAACCCATCGGGTCCTGCTGCTCTACCTCGCTTTAGGTTCCCTATAGCCTTCTCAACCTCACTAAGACTTGGGGGACCAGTATTAACTTGCCATTCAGATTGCTTGGGAATGATGGGCAACTGGGATGACGCCGAGGGCCAATTGAACTGTTCCCTAAAGTGTTCTGCCCATCGGTCCAACCTTCTGGATTGACAGTGAATAGTGCTCCCATCTTTTTCTGCGATAGTTTCACTTACAGTTGGATTTTTGATGCCCGTTTCCTTGTTAAGTCTGAACAGTTGCCTACTGTTACCTATTGCCGCTGCCTTTTCCATCTCTTTAGCTTTCGCCACCCAC
Source organism: Schistosoma mekongi (assembly GCA_034768735.1). Taxonomy (NCBI): domain Eukaryota; kingdom Metazoa; phylum Platyhelminthes; class Trematoda; order Strigeidida; family Schistosomatidae; genus Schistosoma; species Schistosoma mekongi. The sequence goes on from CM068305.1 coordinate 25,513,361, forward strand.
CACTGCTCACGATCATTTCGTAAGCTTTTAACCAGTTTGCGTTTAAGTTGCCTTCGCTCCTCATCGTATTTAGGACTAGACGGGATGTGTTGCCGAGCATCTATCAGTTCAGTAGATGCAGCTGAAATCCACTGAGTTTTCCTAACTTTTTGGTTTAGTTTACTAGTAGATATCACTGCTGTTTCAACAGCTTTTTGGATATCATTCCAAGCTGACTCGGGGTGGGTATCGTTTATGCAGTTGACTAATTGGTTTTTAAGTTGTTCCTGAAATATATTCTTGACTTTTTCATCATTAAGTTGGACTCCTATGGGGATCTTTTCTGTGGGTCTTTTACGTCCAGTGAGACGCAGACTAATACGCGCTCGTATTAAAGCGTGGTCTGAGTCTAAACATGTGCTCCAAAATGAGCGGCAGTCTTCTATCGAGCCTCTCCAACGGTGGCTGATAGCAATGTGGTCTATTTGAGACCAACGTTGAGTTGACTGTGGAGGCCGCCATGTCAACTTATGTCTTTCTTTATGTTTAAAGTTAGTGCTTGCGAGAAATAGACGATTATCTGAGCACAGTTGTAATAAACGGTCGCCATTATCCGTTCGTTGGGCCTCGACGACATAGGATCCACCTAGGTGCCTTTCGGTTTCGTCTAATCTACCTACTTGGGCATTAAAATCACCAGCCATAATCACTACATCAGTACGCTTAGCTTTACGAAGGAGGTCTGAAAGCTTTCTGTAAAATTCATCTTTTACTTCATCAGAGCTGCAATCAGTGGGAGCGTAGGCAGAGACAACAAAGAGGCAACGACATGTGTCCCTATCTTTCCGAGTTCTTACCGTCCCGTTTAGACGGACAGCGCATAAGCGACTGTCTATGGGAATCCAGTCAAGGAGAGCCTGTTCAGCTTTTGAACTTAGTGCTATACCTACACCAGCAAGGCCTCGAGTGGTAGCGGTGGGGTCTCCAGAAACACGAAGGGTGAACCGGACCGGTTCCTTGTTTTCACAAGGTGAGGTCAGGTGAGTGACTGTACTTGGATCCTGTATACGCGTTTCAGAGAGACAGCAGACATCGATGGAACGAGAATTAAGGGTCATGGCTAGGGAGGCCTGTTGTCCTATTTGGCCTAAGGTTCTAACGTTAAAAGCTCCGATATGTAGTTTAGTGCGAGGTTTCAGGAGACCAGGAATAACGTTTTGTGAACTCAAACCATTAGCATTAGAGGCGTCAGGTGATAAGGTTAGGCTCGTCGGGTTAATCGTGGGAATAAGGGAGTTATTGAGAGTTGAGAGTGGGATTTGACCTCGAGCAAAATGATCTCTTGTGCTGTTAGAGGTATGAGGGCGGTTATCACTTCCCGGTTGCCCACACCGTGGAAGGGTCATTCTTGAGGAACCTGAAAGAGAAAGAGGATTAGAGGAGGTCGTGATGACCTGAGAGTGTGACCGCAGTGTCCAGGGAACAGCTGTTTGAGGTCGGTCGAGTACATTAATTGTTGCTCCGGTTGTCAGAAGGGGAGGCATCGGCCTCATGGCTTCCGAGGGAACTCGGCTTTCACCATGGAGCGTCATATTGATCCTTCCAATTCCCAGGGCATAGTTAGAATTATTATATGGGTTTTTACTCGTGAACTGTTTTTTAGCATGATAGTTGTTTTACGGGATGGGGTTGCTAACCCCATGCCCAACCCTCCTCCTTTATCCGGGCTTGGGACCGGCAGCAACCCTGTGCGGGCTACAGGTAGTAGTAAGCTGTTGCCCACAGATAGACAAGATTTCAGCCTATTTTAACACTATGTACAGAAAGAGAGATAGGAAAAGTCGGTCCTAAAAGTATCACGCCTCTTAGTTCATGGGTTTTGTCGAGGAGCGGAAATGACTATAATGTATGAGGCCAATATATCAAGTAATATTCACATAGGCCTTGGTTGACCAACCTCAGCCAGTTGTTCCTTAAACTCTGCTGTTACTTTTATAAGTCAATCGAAGTATCAACATCAACCATTTTTTCCAGGTTCCTCAAGAATAAATACCATTTCATAGTTTTATGGTTAACTAAGAAGTGGTGTAATTATGTGCTGTATCATCGAAACCAACGACAGTAGTGAAGTATAGTTGACTGGAGTATATTATAAAGACTGAGAACAGCGACTCTCGAACTATTTTTATGGAGTCCACGAATAGGCTAATAGGCTTATTTATCCATCTACCTCTTTCAGCCAATTATAAGAAGGTAATAGGAAGTGAATGGTTTATCAGAAATAAACAATAATACTCGAATGGATATATATATATATATATATATATATATATATATATATATATATAAATCTTACTCGGTTAGTGAATAAATCATAGTTTAGTAGTGGACTTTTTAACTTTGATATAAAAATTCATTTAGACGATAAAATAACTGACTGCTCCTGCAACCTTAGTGTGAATACAGGTACATTTTAGACGTCCATAATTATTGATTTAGAAACCCGTTGATGTATCTAAGCAATGTCTTATCCTATATACGACACGGTGGTTGTAGACCAAATATAAAAAGCATTTATATGTACGTCAGTTATCATTATATATCGTTGTCCCTGGTTGAAATGTATTATTTATCATTGATATTAGCATTAGTTTTGTTCTACCTTTTACCTTGACTGAAAATGATTTTCAGTCAATTTTATCCCATATGCCGGAAACTTGAAACAGTTAGAGTAAGTATTCATACTTATCCGTTCCTCCTTTACACTTTCCTGTATGTTCTATTTTTATTTCCTTACCAAACTTCCGATTTCAGCGTTTTTGTTGACACCAATCCACAGCTGTAAACATACCAGTGTGTATTCCGCCATTATAATTATACAATTGCAAGGCAGTTACTTTGGTTATGTTCGTTATAGCGGCTGGTGTCCGAATGGCCACTAAACCAGTAGAAACATGATTTATCGTAAACTGAGCTTGGAACCCAAAACATAAACGGTTCTTATCAATTTCAGTGAAATTGCAGTGTCCCAACCAATAGTACATCAGTAAATTGCTTCAAAGACATGATGTGCAAATGAAATAATCATGTTAGTCGTAACAACAGCACACTAATTCCGACGAAAAACGTAATGAAAATGTACTTACATAAAATGGATGCTTCAAAAATCACTTTCAATCAGAAAATTAGGCTTGCGGTATCTTACTATTGGTAATTAAGGCTAATGTTAGATCTTCTGTTTGAGACTCGGGGTAATAATTGAAATTTAGGTTTAAGACCACATTTAATAGTTAAAATTTAAGGTTAGATTATGTCTAGGATTGCATTTAAGAATGGGATTTAGGTCCAAGTTAGGGTTAAACTACTATTAACATTAACTTTTAGATATATGTCTGGATTTTGACTACATTTCAGGGTTAGATTAAGTTTAGAGTCTCGGTTAAAATTATAGTTGTATCCTTAGAGTCACAGAAACATCATTATAAGTACTTAACGTAAGCATCTATTTTCTTTTGAATTGACCTTATGCCTTTTATTAAATATTTTAGTATAAAGGCACAGTACGATTTGTCTACCTCGACCCAAATACGAATATTAACTCTAGGCCCTAATGCTTATTTCTTCTCTTTACAACCAACCATCTTCATAACCTGTTTTCGATTGGCAAGTTATCTCAAGGTTATGACTGCATCCACCCAAAGTAGGAAACTACGTTTTTGTTCTAACTCGACTTTTTGTGCTAGAAGTGGTGATATTTGAAAATATGACCGTCTCTCTCCTCTTTTTAAATTTTTATCTTCCTTATTCTCCCGCAATTTTATTCAAGGCTTTTTCGTAATAATACTACAGTTTGTAGATAAGGTATAGTCATATCTACATCCGAACAACAGAGCTTGGCTTTGGTACGTTTCTTAAAGTCAGTTTCGCGACATCCTTTATGTCAATAACATTTCTTTGATCAATTCTTTAAGAAAGTTGACGCAGTCAGTTTAGAAGCTGCTCTTACTCGTTCTTATACTATACTATACTATACTATACCCAGTGTGGTTACTAACTTCACCTAGCTAATATGGTGAACCAGTTATGTTCGCACTCAGGATATCTGAAGACTCGACAGTGATTCCTCATGGTTTTGTACTCATTTTAGGATTTCCGAATGTATATTGTAAAACACTTCCTGAATTGGTAAGATATGAATACTGTCTGCTTTCGTTGTAGATTTCGTGTAGTCGAAGAGATTTGGTGTGATCCGAATCCAGATAATGATAAAACTATTTGTTCAACTTCTAATGATCCATCGGGGTGTAGCGATGGAAATTCGGACTCTCTAACTGAATCTAAAGCTCCTTATACAATAATTGTAAGTTAATTTTTTAATATTTTAATTTTCTAGTATTTTATAGTTACCACTTATCATGCGTTGCTTAATGTATGTGTAAATGTGAATATTTGTTAAGCTAGTTTCAATTATGGTTCCACATCACTTGTTAAAAAATCTCTAACCTTATAGTATTTTGCAGGAGATGCTTTTTATCTGAAAACCTTTAAAGCCGTTGTATGTACTGGACCTAGTACCTTTAACTCATGTGCGGGAAGTATTAACCCTTAAGCTCTTAGATCTGATCCAAGTAGTTAACCAACTGATTAAAGACGTATAGTTGAAGCCATCTTATATTTCATTTGAAATTTTGAAATCAGTTAAATGCGGTAATTTCGCCACCCAGGATAAAGTCACTGAGTGTATTTTCATAATTACTCACTAGTACTTGTAATTACCTCAGTGATAGTATAGAGAAAGTTCCAAGTTTATAATCGTCACCAGGTGTGTTTCAAACTTCCTTGTAAAGCTACACACATAGTTCACCATTCGTTGACCAAAAAGTATCTAGAAACTAATGTGTTTCAGTTTTCTCCTGTCAATTAACTTTAACCTGTTTTCTTCCCTCAATATTTAGTTTTATATTTCCTAAGTGGCAGTAATCTTATGTTTCCACTCATTACATCCATATTGTTAAAACCAGTCCTAGTATAGCGTTCTATTCCTGTTCATTATTATACGAAACGGTAGCTTCACCAACTTGACCTTAAGTCGCAACAAGTCTTGAGCAAATAGCAAAATGTTTTCCAAAATGAGTATAACAGAATGCAATGGAATGTGTATATAATCCATATGTGAACGTTTTAAAACTTTCTCGAATGTTCGTTGGCGATGATTAGCTGAAAATGGACCAACCATTGTACATCTGCGTAAGCATGTTTTGAGCATACCCCAACCAAGACTGTCGTACTAACACCAAGGTTTTGTTTCTTGAAGTTGTAACTCTGGGATTTGTTATTTAAGTTACTAAATTTATGTTCATGTTTATTCGCTGTAGCATTACTTGTCTTTTTAAAAACTCACCATAAATACAGTTTTTCAACTTCATTCAATGGATACTAACGACTGAAGATTAAGTCATCTGTAGTAATAATATGGTGGGTTGTGATTTTTTTAAATAATCCGTCGCTTACATTATATAGAATTAAATTAATTCTCTTAAACGGTATGGATACTTTGAGGTGGGTTATATTTCAGTTTTCTATCTTCCGGGAATATAAACGAAGTATTCTTTTTCACAATAACTGCGAATTCTTTAGTAATTTTTATTTTGCTTGATTCAAGTTTTTGTGTGTTAGAGTGGAAGTTAGCTATGTGATGTTTACTTCTTTAATTATTATCGGGATCATTGTGGTTATTGCTTGAGTCAGAGTCACCTGTCTTTATGTAATGACTGTGTGTAAGTCTTTAAAAGTGCTCCCTAAATATATTTCCCGTATCAATAAACCCATAAGTTTTTAACTTCTGTTCTCTGATTGTAAATTCTTCTGTAGTTTTGTACTTTTAAGTTTGGCAGTAATTGCAGGCGTTTTATGAAACCTACCTTTTAGTTATCGATATTTAGTCTCTAATTAAATCTGTCAGCTGGGAAAAGACACTTAAGTTTCTGTCTTTATTACTTCCGTAGTCTCTTAGTGAATCAGCTAGTTATTTGAGTTTACCTTCTTCCTTACTGGTTATTTTAGTGGTAAATCATTGAGCGAAAGCTGCTACTCTGCACAGAAATCTGTACGTCCAAGCTATGGTAAGCTTTAGACTTTTATGTCCAAGTATTTATCGTTTTGCGTTCAAGGAAATGAGAATGAGTAGTTGAAACATTGATAGGGTTTTTCGGCTTTCGTATTTCTGTGATTCCTTGTATAACATTAAGTGGTATCTGTTTTGTTTACTTACGTACTTATCGATAGTGTATGTGTGCTTTTACAAATAACTTATTGCTTAGAAAGTACTGTCTGAGATTATGAAATTAATTTTTCGCTATGAGTTAAAACAGTTCCTTTGCCCACGTGACAGTAATGTGAAGATAGCACACAACTTATTTGGACATAATATACTTTTAGAGAATCCGCTCAATGAAAAATTAAATGCAGTTAAGAAATCCCTTGGTGGAGTCATGGTTGTACACTGCTGTAGGGTCCAATACTTGTACGAGACAGCTGTTCAGTGCTTCCTAGTTTTCGTTGATTGTCTAACCCAATACAATTCGTTATATAAAATCCAGAAATAAGTATTGTGTAATACGTGAGTATTATCATCATAGTGTTAATCATCATACATTAGTGGTCAGTCTGTATGTTCCATCTTTTAGACTTTTTGTATACTTTATAGTACATGTATTAATGGAAATACTCGTTAATTGTGTGTAGTCTTCTATATTTCACTTAAACTGAAAGTCTGCGTATTGTTTTGGTGGTAGACATTGAAACACCCAACTCATCCTTCAAATACATCTAATACATTCTGATGTAAAATGTGGGAATCTGAACGGAATTTTTTAAGAAATTGACAGACGTTAAGCAAAATTACTATGGAATCAATATAATGAATAGTAATTATGAAAATGGTTTACCTAACATACTAAGTCTAGAAGTGGACGCAAACAGTAGATTTATCTGAACTGAGAGCGAAGTTTCGGACATACAGTGTCTTATATGATCTACTCTCCTTCCCTTATTTCTCTATCTCAATGGGTTTTTTCTATTTATCTACTAATCATTTAAAGATCTAAAAATATTATGTTATAGGATACGTAATGACATGCATTTTTATTGTTGATGGTTTTATGGTAAAAGCCCTAGGTGCTCTAATCCAAATGGCTTCGTTATTTTAAATCTTAAAAATTGAAAATATTACCTACAAAAGCCTGAATTTTGAATGTACATTATTGTTAAAACTAGACATGCAGTGGCATTTAATGTTGTAAGGAAAATCTTTTCAGTACGGAAATACAGGATCAAGTAGTTGTATGATATCAAAATTATTTGATCTTATCTTATCAACGAATAATAATACTGGCAACGTAAATATTAAAATTTCAGCTTTTACGTAATGTGAATGGTATTCTTCTTGAGGCTGATAGTGATTCTCTAATTCATGAAATTAACAATACAATAGTGATAATAAACCTCAACTTTCCTACATCAACAGTTTCGTCATTGGAGAACAAGACTGTTATCCATTATGAAAATGGTTATTGTTTCCAAACCAGCATGAATTCATTGACGTTATTGTTCTGGTTAATATATTGTCACTTAATCACTGCTAACAGAACAAATATTTTTCTGAGTATTATTTTTCTGTTAATACGAAATTTTTAATGCTTATTTCTACTTGTATAGATTTGTTTTGTCTTGTTTAATCATCTTAGATAAATTGGTTATTTATAGTCACATATATTTACGAATGTTCTATGGTTGTACAGCAATCATCAACACTTATTGTAATTTAAATATTCCATTTTCAATTGTCACCACTATTAGTAATTATTAGTATTAGGTAATAATTTGGATGTCCATTCGATGAATACTTGTTCGATGAAAACCTCAATTACTGTGAGGTCTGTTAGCAAATCTATCTAAACATCATTCTACTCACTCTAGCTTGGATAACTGAGTAATATCAGTAGCCGTCATATGACAAATATTTCTTAAATTCAATCATAGTCAACTTAGTGAATAGTATGAATATGCATTAGTTAAAGTTGACATATTGCATCATCGTAATGAGATAAAATTAAGAAGGTTAACAGTAAAGTATTCAGAATACTCGTAGTTGCAATGAGAAAGACTACCTATTGAGTATGTAGTTTAAGAAAACTGGATTAGTAGGTATTTGTGAAGTGTATGAATACATTTAAATCTATGTCTATAATCAACTCTGAGTTCTGTCACTAAACATCACTTAACGCTGATCACGGTTATCAAAAATTGATGTTCGATCCCATTGAAGCCACTTATACTTGATTATTGAGTTGCACTATTGTCATAATTGTTCGAATGTATCTTCTGTTTATTTATATATGTGTCTAATATGTACCTAACACTTAGGTTACTGCTTTTACGCTTTCTGTGAATCGAGAGTTAGCCATTTCTACATCATTTGTTTATTTGTCTATTCTAAATTACAGGGTTCAGTTGTTGCTGATGGACTAGGTGTAACTTGTTGGTGGGTCAGTTAATCATAAAAGAGAACTGGCTAGATTTATAAATTGTTATTTATATATTCATACAACCTTCAAACTTGAATACTAATGTTATTATTATTTCTGTAATGAAATACAAATGATGCTGATGACATTGACGCTGTATTAAACAGGAAGCAAAAGAATAAAAAAAGATGTGAGTAGGCGGGAAATAAAACGCACGAAAAGTAAACATTTATATCAATTTAAGAGAAAAGTCGATTTTTTGATTTCATTTATACATTATATCACAGAAACACAAAACAGTCAACATGAGGGAAAACAAGTAAAATAGTTTCACTTCAATTGTTTTTATTGTTTGAATACGGTAAAGAAGTAACACTTTTACGAATGAAGTAGATATGAATGAAATGAAAATAAATTGTATGGTAATCCAGTAATGGATTAATTACTCATATGCTTATTGTGATTGATATACCATACATGAAGTACAACGTAAACTGGTAAATGTGTATTTATATGTACATATTAATAATATTAACATAGTAATTTACAGCCGGGTAAATGTTCGTTTAAATAGGCTTTCACCGGATGTGTAGCTGCTGGCAAATGAGCCAATTCCAAATAATTTAAACGCGGATGACGAGCTAATGTGCAAAGACCATCTTCACTTATTCTTTTACAACCTTTTTTTAAATAAAGAAGAAACTCTGCATTATCACAAAATCATATTAAATGCGTATATTTTGTAGAGCTTAGTTACGTATTGTTAAATATACTTCGTTTTATGAATCTGCAAGTGATAATCGTATTGTTCCCTTGCCTACAATTTAGTGGATAAAATGAAGCTTCGCTTCCTTAATTCGCTGTTCTAAAGATTTACACAAGTTGACTATCAACTGTGTTGTCAGTGTAGTAAGATTCAATGAAAGTTCAGTGAAGTAGTTTCTTCACAATTTTCACACATGTAAGCTTGGCGAATTGAACTCGAAGTCAGGAAATCGAACAAAGTGATGATAAACTATCTTCAAAACATTACGTTAACGTTTACCGGTCGATAGGTACCATCTACAAGACTGTAAGACTTTAACATTTCATAGTTGTGATTCTGGCCTACAAACCTTCATTCTACAAGCCATCAGTAGAAAGGTCTCAGACGGTAGAAGCATTTGAACACTGGGATCTTACAAGCAACCTCCTCGATGTATGTAGAAAAGTCACTTAAGTTTGTTTATTGCAGAAACTTCATCTTGGATTAGAACTAGTCTTTTCTGTTAAAAATGCTTCCTTCAAACTTTTTTGAAGGTTGTGTTAGAGGCAACACTCCTGTTTTACATTTGGTCGATTTACAATTAGAAACACTATTCCTAACACATAGGATGTTAGTCCTTTCGAGAAAACAAAACTTAAAATGTTTCGGCATGTTTTTCTCAATGTAAAATGATATCCAGCTCATCACGACTGCTTTTTACTGATAACGAAGTGATTGGCTACTTTCGTCACTCCATTCATCTGTAGACAATCTAATTATAAAACATTTATGTATTTTATAATAAGCTTATATATATAAAGTGAATAAATAGTCAAGTGAATTGTACTGTTTAGACTGGGAATAGATAATTCTATAAATTCTTATCAAATCATTGGTCTTCAGTATCGGTATGCAACATTATAGCTATTTTGGCAAAGTTTGTAGATATTGTATTTTTGCGTTTTTGCAAATGCAGTTTAGCTGAATACAGTAGAATTCGATCAGCTCTAAAGACTAGTCAAACGTGAAATTAGTCATTACGATTAATCAGTATAAGTACCCCAATCATAGGGGGGGTCAATTACTGTCTGAATGGCTCAGAGATACTGTTTGCTGATGCCGGTACAAATTCTTTGGGAACATCAATTCTTTCAACACTCCTAGTATGCCTTGATGATGAGTGCCCGCTATTGTAGAACCTAGGTTTAACAAAATTTTCTGCCGACTACCATCTAGATACATCACCGTAAACTATAATCCCTGTAAATTCATTCATTTACATCTTGTTGTTTTGAAAGAGCATATCCGATGAAAATAATAATACTGGTGTTACACAATACAAATATATTACTTACCGCTTAAGCATAAATAATTTAATCCTGTTGTACTAAGTAAGTGAGGTATACTACCATCCGATAAATTGATGCACCATCTTACACTTAGATGCTGAAGACTAGACATTGTTGCTAGATAACTAATTCCCAAATCAGTTAGTTCTGTACACCTATAGGTGGTTCAAAGTTTGAAAGAAACATTGTTAAGTTTGTGATTATACAAAAGGATAATAACTATTTTATGATTTAAGGTGTCTCTATAACTACCTCTAATTACATTTCAACATGTTTTTCGAACTATAATTCAACTGCTACGAAAGAAATCTCAACTAAGTAAAGGCTTGTTGTCAAATGTAATAGGCAGTTTGAAGATAAATATGCTTTAATAAATACAGGATAAGAGTGTAGTACCGTGTGTAAAATAAGTTCGTTTATGTCAGCAACTATTAACTTTTATCGTTTTATGTATTTTCGGGTCGAATTTTAGGTTGAATTTACTTGCAAGATTATGAGCCGTAACAACAATCTTGGTGTAGTAATGAATAACCTTTATTAAATTTTCAGTTACAGATAGCGTAAGTTATGAACTAATATTAATAAAGTGAAAGTAAGAGTGAAGTAGATGTTGAATGAATTATTCCAACGTTAAAGACCAATATAAATTTCAAATTTATGCCCATAAATATACACATAAGACGCAATAGGTCGCCTCACAATTGAGATGCTTATGTAGCTTACTGAACTTGAGACTAACCGAAGTAGGAGTGATGGTTCTACTTGTGCTTTATAGTTGAAGTGATTCATAGCGTCTTAAATGTTCACTTAATGCGTCGTATTCAACACGTTTTTCTCGCAATATGACAGGTGTGTGTTGTATATTAGAGCATAGGTTTCATTTCCGGCTCTTAAAGTCATCAATGAGGATTACAGAATAATATGAAGCATCCATTTGTTTACTGGACTGAAAAGTTACTGAAAATGTAAAATACAACAGTGAACATCAGAAATATTCACAGTAATTTCAGCCTTTTTTTGTGAATGAAAATCTTTGGATTTATTTAATAAAAACAAAGACGTTTGAACGAAGAATATTCTTTTCGATAAATGCTCATGAGGTTCTACATTTATTAGTTCAAAATTATCAGTGACAAAAACAGCCAGTTCTGAGGCGGATATAACATCATTTAAATATAAAGAATAATTTGGATATTAATTTTGTCTCTTCAGATTATTTGTAAAATATGAATGTTAATGTTGAAATAATCATCATCATGTAAGTTTTATCGAAAAGAATATTCTTCGTTCAAACGTCTTTGTTTTTAATAATCATGGGAATTTTTAAACAATTTATTTAATAGTCTTAGTACTGACCTCTGTTTTTTCGTTCCTAGCGATAAATAATGTCACCCATTCACTCACATCAAATCATAGTTCAGATCATGCACAATACATTATTTCCATTCATATCTTCAAAGTTACTTCAATTTTACTGAAAACCGTGATAGTTGTATACGACCATTATATGACGTAACCGCTTAATAATATAATTTCCGTCGTAGTGCTTATAGTGTGAAAAGACGTTACTGAAGTGTTATTGTTATGTAACAATGCTTGTTAATGAGTAGTAGTACTCTTTCAAAATTCACCTAATTTTAATTGCAATTTAATAAAATAATATTGAAAGTGGTATTAAACTGTAAGTCAACTTCATAGATCTTTGACACTGTGAGCACATACAAACTGACACTAAAATAAATGAAGTACACAATTAATAATAAGATTGAGATGAATTGAAATAAACTAATAATTCGGCTGGGAGGAGAGGTGCTCTTTAGCTACTGTGTGTAGAATAAGTGACTTGAACGTTGTTGCATCAGAAACCCAGTATAAAATATGTTGCTACTATTAGTTATATAATAATTATACTTAAATAAGCAATCGAAGTAAAGCTATATAAATTCATTACATTCGTCCTTGATGGGACGTAAATATTTTTACATGAAAAAACATCACAACTAATGTGAATTTAAAAACATTAAGTTGTCATAGTAATTATAAACAAATTACTAAACAGTAAATAAATAAACAACCTAATACTTTTTACACATAATGATTTAGACAAATGTAAAAAAGTATTTACGGATAAAAACGGCATCTTATCAAATAGAGCAAATTATGCTGAATTTATGTATATTTAGGGAGATGTGCTACTTGTATCGATTGGTGTAAATTAACTACACTAAAATATTATGAAAAACAGGTCTGTTTGTATTCTAATAATATCAAACTGCACGACACAGGACTCTGATATCTTTCATTGGGGGTTAATTATAAATCGTTTGGGCCTTGGTCATTTGGTATGTTGTCAAGTAATTTTAGCACACAGCGCATTCACTTGAACCCAGAATTTAGACACTCGATTCAATACATCTGAATAGCTTGACAACATGCCCTATAACTAGAGGCAGTGTTTTAGGCTAATGAATGCAGACAAGCATGCAGTTGAAATCTTGTATGCAACGCATCAATATTATTTAAATAAGAACAAGGCATCTCTTGATGGTTCTATAGTTATGTGGAGCAGTTATATTAGTAGCCCTGAATGTGAAGAAAAATATGAAGTTACACATTAACTAATACATACGTGTTATAATGAGAAAAGATTATAACGAGAGCGCAGGTCGACTAGAGATTAATAATTCCAAGCCACTGGCTGGCCAAGCTGGCTTTCAGCAGCTAGACTATATCGGTCGTTTTCGTATGTTCATCAGACGGACAATAATGTGGGAATTATCTATATTTACTTACATCAACTTATGATGGTCTATCCTAGCATAATATTCCTATTTGGAGAGTTCTATCAGTTAACCGTAACATGTTCTAGTGTCAAACTCGCAATCAGGGCCGAATTGTATTGGCCAAATTTGACCACTAAACTAAGTGGCTTCACAGAGAAATACTTTATGTCTCAGATATAACCTACAAGGAGGCTCTCAGTAGCTCTTATCAGTTAGTTTTATTTTCAAATTTGGTTTAGAATTTGTTTTCTTTGCTATCAGTACCACTTCATTCATTCTTATTCACCACAACTTTCGAAAAAGGAACCATCAAAAAAATGGGTCCATTGATCTTTTCCACGTTTAATTTGTTTTATTCATGATTCAGCAAATTTGTTTAAACAATTCTGAGATTAAGTTCAAAATAACGATTTGCAATTACAAACAACGGGATCGGTAATTTAGTATAGGTCAAGAGACATTTATTATTATTATCGTTATTGAAAATTACCATGGAAACTGGATAAGGACGATAGTGTAATTAATTTGTGTAACATGTTAAATTACAATGGAAGTTGTAGATTTAGATTATGAAGTTAATTGCATGAAAAATTAAGTCTGTGTGTAAGGGGGAAAATGAAAATCATAGTAGATGTCATGCAGATCTAATTAATTCATAATTTTGACGGTGATTGATAATTGCTCCAAAATTACAGAAAGTTACCCTTTATCATTTATAGGATTTCATACATTGAGTCTGTAATGACTAAACAGTCAGGACCAACCAATATTTGAACTGTTACATTTACTTGCTAATTACAGCCATCTCGTGTTCATGAGAATACTTCTTGTATCCTTTTGAATATAGTGGTTGCGGGAAAATTAGTAAACATGGTTTCGAAGAATAAGATTTCTTTAGATCACACAAATAGAAGCGCTTATTTGCACTTCTATAAGTTATTAGAAAACAGTGGTTGGTTGGAAAACGTCACCCACAATATTTATAGATGATATTTCTGTCTAAGTCGACTGAAATTCGTTGCCATTATATCTCAGAAGCTGGGTAACTTTGAAGCTGACGCAGGTGTGAAGTAACTTCATTTTGATACTTGTGTTTTAACTGTCTTAGTGGACATTGACTTCTAATTAGCATTTCTCCTGAACTTACTTTATTTAAGTGTTGAAACTACGAATTCATACGACTTGATACAGAATTTATCGACGGAACTAACACAATCTTGACAGGAGCCGCATTCATGTAATTTGTGATTCAACCATCAATACAACAATATTGCAGTTAACTGTAGACTTTGTAAACGTATGGTTAAGATGCATTCAGGTAAAACACTAATGAAGAACATGCTTTAACACGAATTATTGTGATGGGCATTATTAAAACAGGGAACGTTGATTTAAAAGAATAGTATTAATCCTTGAACAAAGTGAATGTCTACCTGGACCATATTCAGATATTTGGTTTCTCTCCGAACTTATTGGCTGTCAGTAGTCTATTATTCTAAACTACAGATAATGTAACGTGGATCTGTTCGTCATTTATCCTATGTAGTTTTACAAGTAATATTTTGTTTCGTAATTTACTAATTTAAAGTAAAAACCTTATACATCATAAATATAAGACGACATTCATATAATTTAACCTAACTCCGGTATACAATCCCGAAGCAGGAAGAAAATAAATTGTAATAATTCTTATGTAACACAAAGTAATAACAAAAGCCATTTATCGAGAGAAGCAGTCTTTTAACTCGACTTTTAGTTTGCATGAACGAGAAGAGATTTGAAAAATGATCTGGGTCATCTAAATTCCTAAATGAACTTACCTCATTCACCTTCTGAGCTAAACATGTATTGGATATCCATTCGGAAATTAACGTTGCATTCATTAAATAGATTTACTGTTCATTTAGCAACGTAATATAGTTAACTAACTGAAGTGCATTTATTTCAATTTCTTCCGGAGTCGAAAAACTGATTTAAGGTTTGAGGGTAGGGAAAAGTTAGACACAAATTATTTGAAAATGACCAAAACCAGTTTTTGTAAATGAAAATGTTCATTAAATATCAATCACAGAAACATCTAAATACATCACTTCACCATAACAATTCTTGAATAGAGCCATAACTGAGTGTAAATGCTTCGAAGAATCCAGTTAAGGTGAGCAATGTTGTTTCCAATGTGTCGCATAGAATGGCATTTACTAAAGTCTTTCGCAACCTGATGAATATAAAGGTTTACAGATAATTCATGTCGTATACACCTTTCGTCAAATATATTACGACTGGAAATAAAACATTAAAATGTACAACCTTTCAACTGTTATACGAGGTCTTCTACCTATAGTAAGTTTAGATATATATTTCTGCTAAATTTGTTGAAAATTTAATAATTGGATAGTAGTTCTTCGTGGTATTAGTCAATCATTTAAGCAAGTTCTGATTAGCTTGCTTGTCTATCCTCATTAACATGATTTAATCTCAAAAGTTAGTGATGATAAATCTAAAGAGAATCATAAGTCAACTGCAGCGTCTGAATAATTAAGACGATTTATGAAGTTCAAACCTCTATCTGGTAGAATCGTCGGGACAACAGTAAACTTACCAAGGAAAACCTAATGTCACGTAAAGAGCAGTTTTCTCTAAGGTCAGTGGCAACGTTAGTACAAACAAATGATACCTTATAGTAGTGTATACGGTAATGTTCTCAACACAATCTATAAAATAACAAAAATATATTCGATACAACAAATCCTAAGAAATCTTTGTAAAATCCATTTAGTAACTCAATATTCATATATTAATATATATTAAACGACATAATTTACATACTAATCTGTAATACAACACTACAATCACTCAATTTCATTGGTGATAACTATCTCACTCCCGACATGTTAAAACCCCACCAGTCAGAACTCCTAACTAGAACTTCGTAAACATGGTGAGGTTAGTCACTCATGTACTGATTATTATAGTGGAGTTAGGATGGCTTTATGGAGATTGGTACTTAATTTGTAGTTTGTGTGTGTCACAAATTGATTTAGGTTGGGTACCATTAAAATTCACTAGCAGTGACTGATCATTACTATATATCACAGGTTGATTGAAGGGTGAATCTTACCACTGGACCCTTGCCTAGTGGTGCTAATGGTCAAGCGTTTGCCTGAAGACTTGAACCACTTGGGTTCGCTTCCCTTATGGGATCAAGAGTTGAGAATGCATTGTAGTCCTATACTTGTATAAAACAACTGCCCAGTCTTCTCTAGTTTTGAATGGTACCCAACCAAGGTGAATCAATAGGGAACAAATACAACAAACTTAGTTACCATCCTCCAAAGAACCACCTCAGCTTTACTTACTAATCATTAAATACAGTAGTAAAATGAAATGTGTTTTGTGTTTTTGTCTAACATCTAATAAAATTTTGAAGGACACATTATGTGATAACAGTAGTAGTGGTTATGATTCAAGATTCAGAAGCTAAATTCTTTAATATATTTTTATTTTATGTTTACGTTAAAAGCACCAAGTTATAAACAGGAACAATAAAATTGTTAAATTGGTCCTATTAGTTACTACAGTTTATTTTTCAAAATTTTTTTTTATTTCTAATATCGCTCTATAAATCGAATAGTTGGTTTATGGACTAACCGTACTGTACAACTAGTAGGAATAGTATATCAATCCAAAGTACTGCCTACTTCACAAAAGTATGGTGAAAAACAGCAGAGAAGGTAAAGTAGTACAGTTTCCGGTGTAACCTGTTTAAGACATGTATAATATACTTGTCCTGAAAATGTGTAGAAATAATATGAAATAAAGGGATTACTCTGTCAGAATATGCTGGATAATTATTGGGAGCTCAATATATCAGTTTCCTGAATACATAATTCATTCGCTGTCACTTGAGTAACCCGTATACAGTACCATTTAATCTTCCAGGTGTAATTTTGAATCGGTAGAGATGGATATTAGGCTACAGAAATGACTGCCATAAGTACGTGTATAAAAATGCAGATTTTTAAGGCATATTACAAAGCATCCCCATCTTCATGTTGTGCATATGTCAAGTTTAACAACTTGAAGTGGTACGCATTCAGGTTGAACTCGGTATCTACTTATTAATCACGAGCTATTGTTTGTCATGGGCTCTTCAGCGGTAAACTGTTTGAACGTGGGTAAGTTACAAAAAATGTTGTCTTGATATGATCATGATAACATTGAGGTAGTTTCATGTTAGTGAACAATGTCATATCTAACTATATATCACATGTTACTTCTTAGTAAGTGAACACACAGTGATATTATTTTGTCGGAAATACAATATAACATTAAAATGAAAACAAAAATAGCATGCAATAAAATATCCACCTACAAGATAAATAAACAAAGATAAATCCCTATTAGAGTGGGTACCTTTGGATTTTAACTAGGCTGTTTGAAAGCACTTCGCTTTTATGGAAACTAAGGTGTTATAGATGCTGTCTCATATGATCTTGGGGTTAGTGTTGTTTTCTTGTAATAACTGGACTAAAGAGATACTAAAGATAAAAGAGGATCTTTTATGATTAGATAGACTGAACATTTAATACATAACATTGTTCAACTGTGTCAGACCTATAAAAGAACAGGGAAGATTTGATTTTGTTAGGGAACCCCTGTGTCACAAGAAAAGAAATCGAAATGCGTAAACTTGATTGTATAAATAACCATTGCATTCAAATGATAATAATTCACTGTTAAGGACTCTGTGTATATATCTTGAAAGAGAATTTAAAAAAAGAAAAGACATTCCCATTATGGCGTCTTTTTCTTAATAACCACATGACAGAGAATAATCTCTGTGGAAAAAGTTTGGTGTACATGTTTTTTTAGAATGCACCTCATCATCTTATTACCATACATTATAGTGTTGTTTGCATTTTCATTTGACTTCATTTAAGGCTAAATATTACAGTACAAACATCTGTTCCAATAATTTTTCATAATCTCACATAGAATTCGTGCAGTTACTTGAGTAAGCACATGTTAACCTATGTACATAGTATTTGTATGATCTTTCACTTATTTCTTCTTAACAAATACTATTGAATATACTTATTCAGTAGTAACAAACACTGAAGATTAAAATTGATTCCGACGATTATGAAAACAGTATGGGAAAGTAAGAAAATTAAATGATTATCATACAGTCTGTTCCCATCAAAAATTTGAATAATGCAAGAACGACAACATTTGCAGAGTGCTTTGAATTCAATGTATTTCGTTGCACTCTCATCATCTACATACATGCTATTGATTTTTAGATAACTCAAATTATTAATACACATGTTGAATTGTTAGTCAGGTTGTTAGTTAGATTGTCTATGTAATGGAGTTGTAGAGAGGTTGAATTTCCAGTATTTATAATTAGATGAATATCCTAGAGTCTAATTACGTAAAATGACATAATTGTTCAAAAAATTAATTCAATAGGTAACGTAAGAATTTTGAGTTCTGTTGAATAGTTATCTATAGTTGGAAAGGGAAACTAGGTCATCGATCTAGTGCTACCAGGGCAATTGAAGATTAACTACTGATTCTTTCCTAATACAAAGGTAAAGTTTTATTCTTCTAATTGCATTGGCCTCAACAAATTTTAATAGAATCGATTTATGTTATTTATTGATAAATTCAAAATCATTTATTATATCGACCTCATATTCTGTGTCTGTAAAATGACGCGTAATTGAACTTCCAAAAGTGGTTGCTTCTCTCAATCATAAATTCTACAGTATATGTTCAATAAATCGTAAGGAGACCTGTCCTTCTATCCTTTGAATGTACCTGCTTTTGCAAGTATATGTGAACTGGTAAGTACAGTTAGAGGTGACATAATACGGATATATGTTGACTTTTGTTTGATTTATTAAACATCGTGATTCGTAGTGTCAGTAGTTTGGCAGTCGCTTTAAGTCTTTGATTTAACTGTTTAGCTACTTAGTCTCCTTTAAATACTTATTGAATGAATACCCTTTTCCTTTCGATTTTTTCGGCTTCGAATTTTTGATTACGATTGTTGCTATATATCTCAATAAATGTTTCTGGGTACCCATGTTATCGAAGACATTCTTTTATGATTTCAATTTCTTCGAGTTTATCAACAGTGCACAGTTGTCTAGCTCTATAGTAGAGTGACTTGATTAAACCACATAACTAGTTGGACAAAAGCTACAAAAATGGAGGTATTATCCATTCGGTGTATCTTTCTGGAATATAAATCTTTGGCACGCTTCATTATCTCTTCGTAAGATTCCTAGATCTAGGAATCAGAAGATATTGTTCTTTTCGTATCCCATTGTCAATTTGATGTTTGAACGAGCTGCATTAAAGATATCAAGTAATTTTTTCCTTGGTTTATGTCGTCCGACGCAACAAATGAATCATCGACGTACCTCCTGTAGAGTGTCATTTGATTTATTGCAGGTACTAACTTTGTCTTTTTCAGATTAGCTATAAATGTGTCTGCGAGCACTTGTCCTAAACGGCTTCCTATAGCTACACCATCAGCTTGGCAGTATAATTTATTATCTTTTATTTTATTAGTTCTCTAAGATGTTTAGTTACTCGATTTTATAGTGGTGCTGTTTTGCCTTTGTTTGATTTTTCTGCTCTGAATTTACAAGTCTTCCAAAATCGACATCATTTAGTGTATATCTTCGGATTTATTCATTAGTACTACTCGAGAACCTTTATCTGCTTTCAGTAATAGTAGGTTTTTTTGTTTCTCAGTAGTTTTATAGCGTCATAGTGAGCTCTAGTCATGATTTTGGATTGTGTGGTTGGGGTTTTGTGATATTGATTGGCTATATCGACTAGTTTTGGTGTGAACCAGTCATGTCTGTCTTCACTTACTGGTTTCAGATTAGATAAGTGGTGGTAAAGGCTTTCAAACTGGACTTTTGTGTCAATTCTGTTGTTATATTTTTGGGGAATGTGAAATTTAAAACGAAGTGATAAAGCTTTGGACTGTATTTTGTGAAACTTCGTATCGGATAAGTTATGTACACATTTTTCTGGGTCATTAGGGAATTCTTCAGTTACTTTTTCTTTTGTTAGAGATTTAAACAAGATTTCATATGATATTTTGGCTGCTTTCAGTTGTACAGTTTGAGAAAATGAATGAATTTTATTCGTTAAACTAAATACAGTTCTTCAAATCGGCTGGCTGATGCTCTTAGATTGTTGATTACGTTTCTGGTAGATTCAAGATGAGATTTTGTAATGCGACGGAGATTTTAGTTTGAAGGAGGAAGTTTAATGGATCTAAAGGAATTCAAGAATGATTTTACTTTTTCATATTGTTGTTATGTCTACAAATACTTATCTCTTTAAAATGTTGTTGAATTTTTGTAGTATATCAGATACAAAAACACAATATTATTTATGATTCTTACTTCTTAATAATGATGATAGAAAATTTATTTTAGTTCATATTAACAAAACAATACGATTTTATTTGTAAAGGTTTGAATTATGCTGTTGTCCATACTCAAACTCACTGAACTAGTTTATAGCTGTCTGAACTCAGGAGTCTGGTAGATAATGAACTGATACTGAGTACTAATTTCAGTATGAATGGCAACACTAGAAACGAAGTACACCCTGATATCAAGTCCTAAATTGAACGAAATATGCAACTTGGATTCTATAATGGTGATAATACAAATAAGTAAAACATCATTTCGTTTGAAATAAGTTTGCAGCATGAACTTCGATATTTGAATTTACTGACTTTAAGAAATTAACACTGATCCATACGACTATTCATTATTTCGTTTGTTAGACTAATGACACTAAATACGTTGATCATGGAACAATAATAAATATACTTGTTTAGATCCATTCTCTATTTAGTATGTACAGACTATTATATTTGGTACATAAATATTTAAGGAGCAAAACAGTATTTGGTTAGCCCGATTCAGTTACAATTCATCGGCTACCGAGTTTTATTTCAGAAAGTTTCCATACAATGGATTTGTTTGCAATCCAGAATACTAGTATTCGTTACGTAGATTTTACCACCATTACCTCTAATTGATTCTGGTGTTACATTTTCTTGATTAAACGACAGTCAAGAATCTATCATTATTGTTACAGATAAAATCATTTGTATATAGTTCAAAAATAAGTAGGCTATTAGGGTGTTCGCACATGTTTTATCACAGTAAAACCACCAAGCTCACAGAATATAACACCTGCAAATTTCTCCACCTGAGCAACACATATTCTCCATCACCACTTCTGATACTTTAATATATAAGCTATTTGATTGTGAGATTATTATTATTATACTGAAGTTAATGAAATTAAATCATAATGGAATATGACTACTTTATTTGCCACTAATTTTATTAGTGCAAAATCTTTTCTATTGCATTTTATGCATAAATCAGTGTATTCAAACAACTGTCAACAACAGGTTCTTTCATAAACACTACCTTTTCTGCACAACAGCATAATGTCTTCACTTCAAGGTTTGACGTAGTCAAAGAGTTGTTTGTAAAAAAATTTATGTAGTGTCAAAATCCTTTGAAGATATCGCTAGATTTTCCTACGGCATATCGCAGTGTCTTTAAGATTGAGCTAACTCTAATAGCCAGTAACATTTATGATGGACACTATTACTGGTTAGTTAGATAACTTTGAAGATGCCATTATTTTTTAATATACATGTGAAAATGACAAAAATATCTACTGAAAAGAGTTCTCTTCAAGTTTTCGAATAACAAGGGATTAATAAATACGAAAGGAAAGTATGAATGCCACTTGATTAATTCAAATCACAAATATAACGTGATATAGTTGTGAAATGGGTTTTGGATGATTATGGGTGTTTGGTTGTTTTGAACTCCGTAGCTTGTTGATACATATACTTACATACTTTATACTGAAAACAACTGTCAGAGTAATTGGCGATATGGAGAATAAATATAAAACACAATAATAATAAATTATCAGCAGCTCACCTGTCTAGCAGTAATTTCTTTAATAGTATTAAATCACACGCAACACATTCTAATCCACTATCTGTGATCTTCGAACACCATGATAAATTTAATGATAATAAACATTTTAAATTTTCACATATAACATCTAAACCATCATCAGTTAGTTTACTGCAGCCGCTTAAACTTAAAATTTGTAAATTATTCAGTGTATAAGCCAATGTCATTATACCTTGATTTGTTACATCCATACATTGAATTAATTCCATTGTATGCATATTAGTTCGTTGTTTTGGACTGAAATAACTTAATGCTGTATCTGTAATATGATAAGCTTGAAATTTAAGATATTTTAACTCTGGCAATAAATTTCCAATAGCATTCATACTTTCATCTGATACATTAATACAATCGAATACTGTTAAATGCTCAATACTTGGTAAAAGACATGACCAAAAAGCTAATTCGGTAAAATCATTGCAACATTCAAATTCTAATTGTTTCACTGAAGGAAATAAATTAATAAACCGTGATATTGACTGGTCTAGTATACTGCATGATTTAAATATTATATGAGTGAATTTATGCGTATATGCTGAATAAGCATTCTCTGAATTGGAGAGATACGATGCGATTGAAATCTTGGAGTCATTTAATTTTTCAAAAATGTATGTTTCATTCAGTGTGGAAAGCGAGTTACTACTTAGTGAAGGATCTTTTTGTATCGTATCGTTTGTTGTTACTGGATTATTGTCATGTATAAATCTATTTTGTTGTTGCTCCTTTACAATATCTTGAAATGAATTGAGAAAACCATTTGTCTTATACACCGAATGATTATTCTCACCTGTTATATTCATCCATTGTGAATGATTCTCACTTGACGCCCATAGGCTTCGACTGTCAAATGTTTTATTTTTGGTCAATGTGTTCATAACTCTTGTATTTCCTTGAGGGCAACATGATTCCAGAGTAGAGGACTGTAACAATGATGTAGAAACTACGCTGTGAGTTGAGTTTAATAACATTTCTAATATATTATATAATAAAGAGCTAAATCTCTCAATTAACTGTACAATTTTGATAGTTTTGAGGTGTCTGTTGACAGCAGACACGATACGAACTCGAATAGAGTCTTCTAAATATCTGTATAACAAATCGTCTGGTATTGGAATGTAATTATCATGGTTTAAATCAATAGCTGTTTCCTTATAGTCCGTACATCGATTTAATTTTGAAACTTCATGATTGTTTTCAATTTCCCTAAGTAACATTCTCATATTTAAAACAAAGCATATTTTATTCTGAAAGCCATCTAAACACATAAATTCATACCATATACGGCATACTGTTGATGTGTGAATTAATTCTGCCCCTGTTAAATATCCAAATATATTATTCATTAGATTCTTATTCAACCATAATGATTCAACTGTATGCGGACAACCTCTTTTCTGACGTCTTATATAATCTCGATAACGCGTACTCGAAGTTTTCTTAACTGGAATGTTTATATTAATACGCAGTCCTTGACTTAACAAACGTTGCTTTATGGCAGCTACTGTTGTTCCACGATGTAACGGTACTGGCGAAGATGAGGATGATGTTGAATTATTTGAATAACGATTGTATAGAAAGCCGTTGGAGTCATTACCACTGAAACTACTTTTGTTATCATTATTAATAATGCTGTTTTGATAATTACGCGCAAGAATAGTCAAACGATGTGTCATTGTTGGTGAGAGCGTAGATTTGAATGTAAATGGGGTATTTGTTAAATTATTAGTGTTATGAATAGATTTATGATTGGTGATATTGTTATCATCGCTAAGCTTTGAAGAAAATTTGTTTCCCGTTGCAAAATTATGTTTTGGTAATGGACTATTTGGTAACGAGTTTGAGATTTTGGAATTTGATAAGTGATCGGAATGGTTTGAAATTGCAGACTTCATAAAATCAGTATGTACAGATTCGTTGGCTATAATATTTTTTCTATTTTGTGATAATGTTATCATGCCAGTAAAAATTGTAGAGTTTTCTTGTGAATTAAGTTGAGTAAGTTTTGTGTCTACTGACTTCCTCAATGTTGATGGATCTTCTTTTTCATTCGGAATTTTGATATTACGATTTGCACTACTAATATCAATTGTATTATTAACACTAGATTGATTACTAGTGGTGATGTTAATAGGTATAGGGAAGAATTTATCATAAGTAGTGGACTTGTCACTTGTACAATGAGTTGATTTACATTTTACTGGTTCACTGTTTTTAGGATATTTTTTAAATCGCTGCTTGTCGTCAGCTGAAACAGTAGTAAAATGTTGATTATTAGCTTTTGAATCACTAACTGTAGTTCCGTTGGTGATCGAGACAATGTATTCATTTGTTACAGAGGTTTTTACTTTACCTGATTCAAAGTTTAGTACTACCGACGAATTAGTTGTTGTAGGTGAAGTAGTTGTTACCGTAACGGTAGAAGGTGTACTAGGAATATTTGATTTGGTGAAACGTAAATTTTTTAAGTTGTTAGAAAAGTCTATACAGGCTTTAGCAAATGATGTCATATTGTTAATTCATCTAGAAGTAAAATTAAATAAATCATTAAAATAGCATCAGTAAGAACATGTGTCGTAGATGTCTTTTTTTACGGTTTACTTATAATCCATTTATGACAGGTGCAGTAACTGTTATCTTAATTTTCTGGAAGTGAGTACAGGCTCAAGTTAATGTGTCATGTGTTCTTCTACGAAAGTATTTATCTAGGTGGGTACTTATTTGTAATTCGAGATATCTGATTGAAATCGGTACGCTTAAACATAGTCATAGTTATCACAAAGTTAGAAGTATTGGCCGTTAGGTGGTGGCTTAGTGGTACAACGATTATTATTTCACTAAAAACCAAAAGGTCGTGTGGTCAATCCTCTGATAAAATTGTGGACGAACACTGCTGCTAATTTAGTACGAAATAGCTGTTCAGTCGTTTCTGGTCTCCAACAGATATCTAATTTAGGTGGGTTTATGATGAAAAATCTAAATTCCGAATTCTTAGAAGTCTATTTATAACTAAGGTTTACCTCGTTTAGCCTTGTATATGTTATTTTTTACTTATTGTAACCAATATGTATATTTATGCGATTTAAATAGCTATGAATTAAATCTATCAAAATAAAACCAACACAAAGTTAGTTGAATTCTATGATTAGTATAGAGTGAGAATTCTTCATACATTATTTGTTTATAGCAGTTAACGGAAGAAATATATTAATATATACAGCTTTCAGCCACATATTAGTTGTGTAATCGCTAACATTACGTTCGATCAATTCAAGGCAAAGTGCCTTAACCGTTAAACGTAATCAAAACCAATTTCATTTGATTTCCAAACAGAAATACATGGTACCACATGGTGATGTGAAAGGAAACTTCATAAACTGTATACTCATTTATAATTGAATGTATTATTGCAAGAAACGATTAATGATTATAAATTTTTAATCCTATTTTGTACAACATACTCTTATGTGTTAATTCATCTATCTTGATTTAATAATTAATTTATTTTAAACTTTACATGATACTTGTGACAATTTAGTTTGCTGTAAATTATGACAGGTTTTAACTTGTTTTGACAAATCTCAATTGAACTATTGTAGTTGTTGTAATAAGTGAACATATATATATATATATATATATATATATATATATATATACTGTTTATATAAGTGTAAAAGTGTAACGTCTTTGTTACATTATAATATTTATTGTTTCATAGCAATAGTGACAGTTTGAAGTGTGCTACAACCATCATATCAATGTACTAAATCGTTGTATAGGGGTGATAAATTATGACATAAATATAGCATTACATGTCACATGATTAATAATGTCATTAAATTGTTTCTAATTTTATAGCGATTTCAATTTTTCAGGTAGCTGTTCATTTAAAAATGTAAATTTCTATATTTCACCGTATTTTTACATTTTATTTTTATGACTGAAAAAATAGGAAGGGAAAATAGCTTATGGAGAAATCATTCCGTTAATCTCCATCTTGTTTTTTCAATTACTACACATAGATTTCTCGTGATTATTTACTCTTCAGACAAATGAAATAAGATGGATTTACTTGGAAATGAGAAGAAGAAGGATAGTGAATGAAGATATAAATGAAAATGCTCGAAAGAAATGAGTCGATATGTTGGGTTGAATTATTATTATTATTATTGTTATTATAGAAATTATTGAATTCGGAAGTTCTACATCATAAAATGGTTGCGCCTTTAAAAATAAGGAAGACCTAAAGAACCAATTCGTTCTGATATTGGATTCTTCATCAATTGGTACTCATGATTCTCGTAGAGGTCGAGACTGAAACTGCTAGATCTTTTGGAGATCACTTAACTTCGGGAATAATGAGTCGACCACTGATTGGTTTACATTTCTAACTTCAGTAAATTGAATCACGGCTTCTGTGTAAGTATGATTAAAATAATCTTATGAAACGAAAATTAGTATATACAAATTAAACAACACTAATGTTATAAATTGACTTTGAGATCTTCGTCATGTATATATATATATGTTTTTTTTTAAATGAGTGAGTTGTTTAGATTAATTCGATTCTTAAATGGTTTTCATCAGCTTCTCACAACGGTTTCAGAACCAGTTTAATTCACAAGGCAGAATATATGTTGCACAGTATTTTTAGACTCTTAGAAAGTATACTCTAATGTCCCTACATGGACACGTACCCAATATATATGTCTCTCTGTAAGTCGGTTATATTTATAATCGTTAAATAGCATCTAGCTTATCATGAGCAGTCTATTGACTTGCTTCACGGTGGATTTCTAGAAGTTTTGATGGTAGGTCATCAACTATTGAGAATTTCTTCCTTTTATTTTTCAGTCTTAGGGACATTTGTTCTGTTGAACAAGTGAAAATGTTACAAGTAGTGTTAATAATAGTAGCAAAAGAATTAAATTAAACCAAAATTACCTACTTATACACATACATACAAACATACTCAGTCTTGACACATTAATATTACGTACAGTTGACTAATTTACTAGTTGCATAGTCCTTTCGCCTGGATAAATAGACAATATTTATTACTTAGACTATGCTTGCCTAACCATAAAACACTAACTTTAAATGTATTATTTTCGTATGCTTTCTGGACGTGTAATTAGTTTTAAATACCAGTAGAATACATTTCTGATGCCTACGTTTCATTTTCTTTACTCGCTGTATATTACTTAACCACTCTTACAAACATCCTCACCTCATAGTTCATTGAGTTACTGCGAATATATTAATAACTACCGTTTAAGTAGAAATTTGTAGAAATTTGTTTTTAATGAGTTGAAAACATATGTAATTCTTTAAAGTAGGGTGAACTGAAAATTTGGTTCGTCCCAATGCAGGATCTTTAGTATTTACCAACCTCACCATATTTCCTAATGTTTTGAGGCTATATTTAAATAACATAAAAGTGCTCCAGATAATAGGTTTTCCTGAACAAACTTAAGTGATTTCAAAACAGCTTTCTTTTTTATCTTTAACATCTCATTAAAGAGTAGTAAGGAAAACAGAACATAGGACTAGTGTGTGTCAGTCCAATTTACCACACTTCATACCAACACAATGAAAACGAAAATGAAAAAAGTACGATAAGTGAAAACAAAACAATGTCCTTTGAAGTGGATATGTAATGAAATGAAATAAAATTCTAATGAAACTCATTTTGTGAGACATGAGTGATGAAATTGCGTTTAACTCGAGTTTGTAATGAATTTATCAAATGAATAGAACGGCGATACTGTACCACACCATCATATCTTAAAACGGTGACTATAGGTATTAGGTACACTTCAACAAACGAGCTTGTTTTGCCCAAAACTATCACAATTGTTAATAGCTTCATAGACAAATTTCATATCTATAGTTCGGTCGATATTCTAACACGATGACATCATGATTTGATATATGGATGAAAGTGATCAAAGGATACAACTGAACAAAATCCAGAATCAATGTTGAAACCAAACATTAGAAGTCACAATTACGGTACCTGTAAATGGTTGTAAGTGATAGAATTTTTATTTGCAAATTTACAGTAAGAGAACAAAGTGCTTTCCGGAACAATCCAGAAAAAATATTACCCTGACATTTCAGGATATATAATACCTACAAACGATTAGAGACTGGAAGCATAAACTGAAGTCTGGAAATGTAACTGTCCCACTAAACATTTAACTATTGATTAATACATTCAAAAAATAGGTTAGGTAATTCCTTGTACACCAAGAAAACACTGTATAGATCTTTAATAAGAATAAGTTATAAGTGCTTACATCGTTAATTATGACGGAAGACTACTAAAATACACGTCATATAAAATGATCGCTTATATGTATGACATTCCTAGCCGTTGTAGACACTATTATTAAAGAAAACAGAAATACATAATTTGTCTGTTAATGCATGCCATGAATTGTATACTCCCTGAGAATGCTATTAAAACCTTGATGTCTCGATGGCATATTGATTGATCAAGCATAAATATCAAAAGGTATTATAATAGAAAAAGATCATGGAATTATTGTTGATTGGTTACATAAAATCACTTTAGTATAAAGTTTCATATCCACTGTCTACTAAGATTCATTCAATAAGTTACTGTTACTGCTTTCAAATGAAGTAATACTTATTTATTTAGTTTGTCACAGTATCATGCTCCATTTACATTGTTATGCATCAATAACCTGTTCTATCGATAATTATAATCCTAACAATAATAAATACAATAGTGTTCAATGATTTTGATTTATTCACTACAAATGAAGTGATAGATTTTATTTCATTATTATACTAATCCTTCATGTTGTTTTGAAAGGTGTTATTTTTCATGTGTATTTACTTCTCAATATCTATAAATTCACTATTTGTCTGTGTAATAAAGTGTGTATGTGTGAGTTTCTCAGTGAAATATGTTTTATGTGGTATGATTCCTATAAGATTATATAGTACAAACAGCAAAACCATGAATAATTATTTGAAACTTAGGTATGAATATAGCTTGGACAACAGTCGGTTAGTATCATGAAAGCAAAAATCTTAATTGTGTGCTAAGAGCCATTCACGAGATCGTCAGGTTCTAGAGTTAGTTTGATATATCGGACACCTACAGAAGATTGATCGTCTTCCAGAACTGCTATTCGATAGCCTGTTTTATTTATTTTGGCTGTATGTGGGGCGAATATTTTACTCTTATTATTAAGTTTTCCTTGCCCTATTCTTCTTGTATAACTCATTAACTTTTAATATGTCAAATTCCATTTATGAACCACAGTTACTCTGTTGTGTATACTTAATCCCAGTTCACTGTCACTTGCTCTTCTTTTACATTAATGACAATTTTTTAATTGGTTGACTGAGTGGTCAGGCTTCATGCTAATTTAATGGACTGTTTGGAATATAGTTTGATTTTATCTGGTTGTTCATTAATCTTGTATTCTTTTTGTCCCGTCTTGAGACTATGAAGGCATCTGGCAGATGTAAAGGCATCGATTAAACACTTACTAGCAGTGTTCTATGTATTTGGGCATACAATCCCAATTCACGTAATTGATCCAACGACCAAATCTTAACGTGAAATATCCCAGAATCATGTCTCAGTTCATAC
Source organism: Schistosoma mekongi (assembly GCA_034768735.1). Taxonomy (NCBI): domain Eukaryota; kingdom Metazoa; phylum Platyhelminthes; class Trematoda; order Strigeidida; family Schistosomatidae; genus Schistosoma; species Schistosoma mekongi. The sequence goes on from CM068305.1 coordinate 25,543,419, forward strand.
CTGATATTATAATGTTTTTTTACACTATAGTGCTTGTGTTGAACATTTATAAGCTAGATTGGAGGGTATTAATATATTTTCTTATCCTTTGTCTATCTTCTGGATAAATTAAAGGCGATTAATAAAGGATTTGCACATCACACGTATTCGGTGACAAAAAGGTATCATAAGGAATAACAACCGATCATAAGCATCTATGGATAAATATAAGTGACATTTTTGTGCTGAAACACTTCGAATATTCCCAAATTGGATGCTTAAAAAACGAGAATTTCATCCCTACCATGTTTTTTGTGGAAGACTCTTGATTATGCTAGAACCTACCATGCTAAATATATTGAGTGTTATTACTCCACTTTGATACTAGTGATTCTGTTATCAAGGTTAGTCTGGCTACTTGTTAACTGATTGAATTATTGACTCGATTTTCATTCACATACTTTCTACAATATGGTGCATATAACATGTAAAGGAAATTATCTTGTTTCAGTTATGTAACGGAAGTCTGCATGCAATACATATAATTTTTAAGGAGATTAAAATATAATAAACGTTTTTATACTTATATTTCTTATCATAATAATCACCACTGATTATTACGAAGACTGATTAAAAGCTCTAAAAGGAAAAAATTAGGAAGTGACCTTTTATTGTGAAGTTGTGCATTTTTAGAGAAATAAAGTGAAGACTAATTATTCCTTACGTTATAATGGTATTATTTGGCTTCAATTTAACTGAAACTTAGTGTAAGAGATATTACAAATAAAAGTTACTCATTTGGCAGAGTAGAAGTTTGTACTCAACTTGTTTACACATAGATCTCCTAATCTAAGAAAGTAGAGTAAGTGGGGTGGGGTTCAATGATGAAAAAGAATGTTAAAAGTGAATTGCATAAATTATTATGGAAATGTAACGACTACATTAAAACTCTAGAAAATGCACTGTTTTTGTTGAAAGTACACCAACTTTTCATTGTTTGTCCCTTGATTACTACTACCATTATTACTGCTATAGTTCAATATAAGTTTTGCATTCCCTGTTTTTTTCATAATTATTTTTACCCATTTACGAATAACGCTCGCTTTTCTTCTGAATTGTACAAGCTGATATCATATTTTCACGTTTCACATTCAACAGTAACTTGAACTTGAGCAAACGGTAGCCTAAAATGGACTTAGATTCATGTATAATAAATGGGCGCGATTTATTTATGTTCAGAAAATATGTTTATCTATTCAACGAAAATGTTTTCTTTATAATTTTGACACTAAACGGTTAGCCTCATAACATAATACTCAATTACTAACATATATGGTGTACGTTAAAAGTTATGTTCTGTAACATTAATGTGATGATTTTAATTTCGGAAGGCAATGAGCAACAGTATTTGTGTTTGGTTTATTATTTCTAATTGCACTCTAATTCCCATAGATGTATTTTACTTTTCCGAATGCATGGCATTACTATAGCAAATCACCTAAATATTTAGATAATCAAAATAATATCGACTAGAATGCTGTTTTGTTCATTATAATGTATCTGCCACGAACGAGGGCAATTTGCTTGATTACGGAGGAAAAAAGTTTTCCTCTGGTAAACAACTACATAAGTCAGTTGTTTGTTGAAAAGTGCAATTGTAGAGCATGTATTCGAAAAACATTTCATCATTGTACGTTAATAATTACTTACAAGTCATGCAAATGGGTAAGATATAGAGTGATGTTTTCTGAAGAAAACTAATAAATCTTACTGTTTAGGTGATGGAATACTAAAGCCGCTACAATTACCCTGAGACATTGTCATTTGCTTACATTTAAACAGTGGTATAAAAACAAAAATGAAAGATAGATTCAAACGTTCTTTAAGTCCGATTCATTGGCTCACCAGTCTTTTAATTAATGAAAATGGTGATTTATGTTAGAAAATCGTTCTGGTCACAGACTAACAGCAGCTGAAAAATAACTAAAACAGCCGAAAGATATTTCAAGATATAAGAACTTATTTGACTAAACTTAGAAATACGGATTACTGTGTTTCCAGTCTATAAAAGGTATATAGCCCAAAAGATATGAGTTTTGTGAGTTTTATAGTACATGGGATCGTGGATGTGCAGTGTCTAGGAGTTGCGCCAGAACTGAACAACTGTATAACTCTTTCAAGTACTTATCACTTTTCTTCTTTCTGACAAAAACCATCCCCAAGTTAAATCGACTTTCACTAACAACATAACTAAGTAGGGAGGGAATATTACCACTAGATATATATATATATATATACCACTCCAGAATTATCATCACATATCTTTGTACAATAAATTTAAAGGGATACTTCAGAAAAGCCACACTGAGTTTTTAGGTATATTAGTTGATAAGATAGTGGATGATCCCTGTCTGAGACAGTTGGGACATGTATTGCTTAGTTTAACAACCTCTTGGCTTGGAACATGATCGGAGTAGGAGTAGAACTGGAAAATGTTAGTGACGGTAAAACAAACTGTGACATCAGTCCTTCAAGTCGCTAACTGCTAGTCTGATACATAATAATATGCTTTTCCTTTTACCATTTCATTCTTTCTTCACAGATGTTATACTTAACCTTTTTTGTAACAACTGATATTACCGTGTATTTTGCTATTTTCGAAATCATGTTCCTGTGTAGATATGGTGTGGGAAATGGAGTCGATACATATATGTGCTAGGTTCTACGTTTTACATGACCGATTGAATTAAATTTTTATAATTATCCTGTTTTGTCAAGAGCAAACCTAGCTAACTAAGTTTTGTTGCTTACAGCATCATCCAAAGCACAATTTTTATCCTTCAATGTCAAAAGTTTACTAAAAAGATTGGTGATTGATAATGATTTGTTAAAAAACACAGCATGATATTACCGCTGCCAATTAACCCACGTAGGTGTTTTTGTTCTATCTAGTTTATGTATATTAAGTAGTGAAAATTCATTTGGGACTACAGACATTATGATGAATTACATGTGTGTAATTGTATGACCAGTGGAATTTTTTAAAATCACTGCACTTTTCACCAGTAATACTACAAATTAGTAATGATATTATTACTCACTACGCCTTGAATAACCACTTGGTATATAAAAAGCAGGACAAACTAAATAGTCTTAGATCAGTTTATTATAGTATTGCAGATGTTATCAAAGTTTTATTCAAAACACTAAGTTGCTTTGATTATAGACAAGAGAATACAATAAATCAGGTATATTTTCTTTGAACTGGTTGACAGAGATTTAAAGTTACTCGTAATAGTTCGATTAAATGCAACGCTTTAGACAAGTTAATCTATGTGTCTTCCTTTAAGCCTGTTATTACCATAAGTCATGTTTTTATTTCTACTTTGATATAAATACTTGAGTGACAGGCTAATGAAGGATGATATCATAAAAACATATCATGGTAAGGTGTTTAGAAATATGGACTTATCGTTGTTTGCAATTTTGAAATGGTTGTCAGTTTATATGTGAAAAGTTTTAATATCCAATTGTATGTACACATAGTTTTACAAAACAATATTGTGAAGAAATCTCAGTAATTTAACAATTAACCGTCTAAGAATAGAAATGAATTTAATAAACATTCAAAGTTCATTCACTATTTTATATAATTTTCGAGTTACAGTTGTAAAGCTGAAACTGTACGATTTGGAAACTAAATAATATTGGTATTTGAATATCAACAGAGTTCAAGTTATAAGACGCATTTTATTTATTACTCTTCAGCTCTATGTACCATGATCCCAACGTTAGTATTCATACTAAGATTTGAGCCCGTCTCTTGTGTATTATCTTTTAAAATAATGTAGCTAACTAAATTCAGTTGCTTAGTGTATAACACAGTGTTTGAAGCAAAAGTTACTGTTTGTGTTCTAGTATGCACTTCTGTATTGAGACGCTGGTATATTCACCTGAAGAGTTATGTGTGTGTTCTGTCATGTGTTCTGGTTTCAACTGGTGGCTATAACTTAAGTTTATTAAATACCAAACTGATTGAATAGAAAAGATTAAATATTTAACCACAACTAATTACTGCTTCGATGTATTAAAATATGACGTTTAAGTGTGAAAAGTTTTTTCAATCTTTGTCATCTAAAATTGAGTAATTCACTTATTTCGTTAGCATATTCTTAAAGTCTTTTTCTAAACGCATTAATTTCTCCCTGTACAAAATAATAAACACAGATAGTTTACAAGTCTACTTTAGAATGTTTTACTTCTACTTCTTCTAAGTGTGATTGTAGTCCCAGTCGAAGTATGTATGTACAATCAACATAGAACCTGGCACATGTGTGCATCGGTACAAGTTGCCATATCACCATGACACCGCAAGATTAACACCACCCCACCATTAGTAGAAGTTACTTCAATAAAATAAAATAATAATAGTGACAAGGAGTGCAAACATATAGAATATGGTTCAGGAAGCGTAGAAAGAAAGTTATGGAACAATTTAAAGCTCATGATTTAGGTGGGTGGTGGGACAATGAGTAAACACATCTGCGTCATTGTGACCGATTCTGGGCCATGTCACTCAGTGTTTCTAGCCACTGGTTATGGCAATCATGAGTCCCCTATCCAGATAGTCCGCATCTACCGACACAACTAAAACCGGCAGTCAGTGACTTCATGGACTGATGCCATGTTTCAGTTTGGCCGCTTCTAACTCTCTTCCATCTTATTCCTATATCAGCCAGTATTGCGCGTCGAGGTAGGCGGTGGTTTGGCCTACGTAACACATGTCCCAACCACCTCAGTCGATGAAGATCCACAACCTCATCGACCGATTTACCACATTTGCCTAACACCCGTCGTCTAACCTCGTTATTACTTACTCGGTGATCCCAGCTAACGCGAGCCGATGTTTCGTAGACATCGATGGTCAAAAACTAATAACCATCGAGTGTCATCTACCCTTAATGGCCACGTCTCACACCCATACAGTAAGTAAGACAGAGTGAACTGTTGCGCAGTACACTCTCCCTTTCGTTGAGAGACGAATATCTCGTCTACGCGATAGGTGACGTAAGTTGGAAAAGCCAAACGAGCTTTTTGAATTCGTACTGAGATTTTGTCAGAGACTAACCCATTAAGGCTAATCAGACTTCCAAGATAAGTGAAGTGGTCGACGAGCTCAACTACTTCACTCCCTATCTTTAGTTCAGGTGTTGACGAAAACCAGTCCTGGAGCAATAGTTTGCATTTAGAGGGGGAGAAACGCATCCCGAACATGCTTGCATTGGAGCTTATTGCTGGTAAAAGTTTCTCCATCGTATCAGCGTCTTCGCCAAACAGGACTATATCGTCAGCATATTCTAAGTCAATAAGTGGATCTCCTGGTAGGAGATCGATTCCTGAAATGTCAGACGATGGAAGTGTAATTTCCAACAGTATATCAACTATGGAATTAAACAAAAATGGGGAAAGTGGGCAGCCTTGACGGACACCACTTGAGGTTACAAGTCCAGATGACAGTTCGCCATACGCTCTGACACGACTAATAGTGTTTGAGTAAAGAGCCTTAACAAGTTTTATGTACTTTTGGGGCACGCCTTTCAATAAAAGACATTGCCATAGAACTTCTTAGTCTACAGAGTCAAATGCTGCTTTCAAGTCAAGGAGAACCACTACTGTTGGCCGCCGAAAAGTATGTTTGTGTTCTAAAATCTGACAAACGGTTAATATCTGGTCTATACAACCGCGACCAGGTCTGAAACCAGCCTGATTTTCTCGTATTTGGAGATCATGATTTGCAGTTAAGCGTCTGATAATTATAGAAGCTAGTATTTTAGACACCATATTAGTCAAACTAATTCCTCTATGGTTATTGCAGGACGATTTTGACCCTTTCTCATATACTGGGGCAATTAACGATCGACACCAGTCAGACGGAATTATGTCAAGTTCCCAAACCTTAGTCAAAATATCAGTCAGTTGTTCCTGGAATTTAATCTTGGCTGTTTCATTACTGAACTGAATTTTGAAAGGTCTTCCTGTGGTAGTTTTTCTTCACCCGGTAAGACGCAAGCAGATGCGTGCTCGCACTAGAGCGTGGTCGGAATCCAAGCATGTACTCCAGAAAGATCGGCAATCTTCTATCGAGCCTCTCCAACGGTGACTAATCGCAATATGGTCTATTTGAGTCCATTGAGTCAGTTGAGTAGGGCCAGGAGGTCGCCATGTTAAACGACGCCGCTCCTTATGCTTAAAGTTCGTGTTGGCTAGAAATAACCGATTATCTGAGCAAAGCTGCAGCAGACGATCACCGTTATCCGTTCTCTGAGCTGGAATACTGAAGCATTTACCTACATGTCTTTCAGATTGGTTCAAGCTACCTATTTGGGCGTTAAAATCACCGGCCAAGATTACCAAATCTGAGTGTCAGGCCCTATGAAGTAGTTCAGAAAGTTTTCTGTAAAATTCATCTTTCACTTCATCCAGGCTGCAGTCAGTGAGAGCGTAGGCAGAGACAACGAAAAGACAACGGCGTGTGTGCCTATCTTTCCGAGTTCTTACTGAACCATTTAGTCGGACGGCACATAGGCGACTGTCGACAGGAATCCATTCAACAAGCGCCTGTTCTGCTCTCGTACTTAACGCAATACCTACACCAGCTAGCCCACGAGAAGTTGCTGTTGAGTCGCCAGATAAACGAAGAGTGTATCACGAAGGTTGTTCATTCTGACTAGGTGAGATCAAGTGAATGACCATGCTAGGATCCTGTATGCGTGTTTCGGAGACGCAACATACATCAATGGCGCGGGATTCTAATGTCCTAGCTAGGGAGGCTTGTTGCACTATTTGACACAGGGTTCGTACATTGAATGCACCAATGTGAAGTTTGGAGCGTGGTCTTAGTATGCTAGGGACATTATTTTGTGGGCCTAAATCGTTAGCACTAATGACACAGGAGGAAGTCGAAGATAAGGATTTAGGCTTGAAGGTGGGGGCAGGATAAACATTAGGAATAGAAGAAGGAGTTTAATTAAAATGGCAGTGATCTTGCGTGTTGTTAGCGGTATGAGGGTGGTTATCTCTTCCCACATTGTGGAAGGGTTCTTCTTGATGTACCTGAAAAGCAAAATGTGTTAGGGTTGCTCTGAAAGACCTGAGAGCGTGACCGCAGTGCCCAAGGAACAACTGTTTGAGGCTGGTCACACGCGGCCTTTTTGAGAGAGGTTTTCGTTGTTGTAGCTCCGTACTTGTCGAGGCCTTACTGCTGGAGACAGAAATCTGTGCAGTAAGGTGAGGTGTGTATTTTTAGGGTCGACCTTTTCTAACCCCGCCCTTCCTTTATGGGAAGGCAGCATCGCTGCCATGCTGGTTGTCCGAAGAAAACACCTTACTGCCGTCACACCTCTGTACAGCCGGCAGTACGACTTCGTCCTCGGACCTTATATTTGCTGCTTTTGGTCTCACCGCTCTTCAACCGACCTGTCTGGCATGGTAGGACCTGAAGGAACGATTGTTCCTGCCAGTATAGCCCGATTGAGTCATCACGATAGGCCAGCTCAACCACCACGTCAAGGTAGCAGCACGGTCGGGTCCGAGTCGAAGTATTTTAGCATATATCAATTCAGAAAAATACCGAATAATAAAAATTATCAAATTGATTTTGATACATGTGATAAATTTCAACTAACTGGATGAAAAGTGAATTAACGAAGTATTCACCGGTTAATTAGATTTTGATTTATTAATTAAACGGTTATTTAGCTTGTTAATTGAAGCAAATGAAAATGTCTGTAATTACTTTATTGGAATAATATATTGTTGTTTACAATGAAAGAAAAAATTTCAAAGTGCTATTAATGAATGTTTCATTCGATAGAATAAATATGGTAATAGATATAATGAAGCAAAATGCATAAATCATATTTTGAAGACATATACATATATGAAATGCTATTATAGTAGTTTGCTTTACATATTGTTAATTAACGGTAAATAGTAACACATGTCTTGTGTTTATTAGTTTGTACATTAACCTAGTCAACTGTGTAGTTTCTTCACTTTATGCCTGTAAGCAATTAAGTGTATCAATCAATAATCCCGGTGAGTAACTAAATGAAGAAATACAAACAAGCGTGACGCTTATCTGTTTATAGTATATAACTATACTATTAAAAATAATAGTTTATTTATCAAAGATTTTAGCAAAGATGATATAAAGAAGAGTAACGAACTCCTAGAACTGTGTTTTGGAATATTATTTCAATTACTTAACTACGAGTAATGTAGACATTCTAATTGTGTCATTGTCACGTTCTTCTACCCTTTCCTCCCGTTTAGTATATTTACTGCTAGTATATTGTCTCACATTAAGAACTACAGTTAATTAGTTGTGTACACGTTACCCCCCCCCATTCATTGCCACAATCTCCTTTGTTTTGTATTGATTTAAAATTCCAAATTGGTTCTGTGTGGTCTGATTTTATGTGTATATAAAAGAAATGCCTGAAATATAATATGATTCTGTCTGGTTGGATCATCCGACTTGTGTTCTTCATTTCGGCTTGGAGACTGGTAGTCGCGGGGCGGACGTATACAGGCGGTGAATAGTAATTGTCAAGACCACACACTGTTTTAAATACGTTGTGGTTTGGGTCGAATATATCAAAACACAACAATTGGCGACTTGGCTTTCAATATCAAAAATGTAACTTTTAAAAGTTTATTTCTTAGTCGTATGAATACTGAGTAAGTAAGAATAGAATTTGAGATGTTGTGTATTTGATAAATGCGATCTCCCTTAAATGTCATATTCCACCTAATTCTTCATGATCTACATGAATTAAATTATGCAGAGTGGTTTTAAACAATTATTATGACTATTGATCATTGACTGCAAAACAATTGATGAGAAACTGCAAAATAAATGAATTCATCTTGTTCTACTACCATCGTTGGTCTTTCTGCATTTGCATTAATAAATAGAAACAAATTCAATGAGATCATGCATGCTATGTACCCTAACAATTCGCCATTACTGTGTTGCATTACCTGATAATTTATAAATGAAATATAAATCATAATTCAACTTAAACTGAAAAGATATGAACAAGTATCCGATTGTGCACCATTCATTCACATGATTGTCTAAACAACATTCATTTTATCACTAGTTCGAATCTTTGGAATGTTTAAGGTACTTTGTATTGTCGACTAACTCATGCAGACGAATATTCATTAACCAATCAATGTTTGCTATATACATCACTTATAGATTATGAATAACATATGTGGATGTAAACTGCATCATAAACTCACATTAACCATAGATAATTGTAAACTACAAATCATAACACAGATGTTCCGTCCTGCTATGGCACAATACATTAGTGTGCATCAATCAATTCATTCTGAAGCTAAACATTAGTAAGGTAGTTGAATACTGTTCTGTTAAATGTTTTTGGAGATTTGATTGTATATAGGCCCTATGACACATAATGTATGAAAAACAAAATCGGATAGGCATAATTGTATCTTTACTCCTAATAAACTTCATTCAGTCAATAAAAGTTTTCGTGATGACTATGTTATCTCGAATTACTTCAACTGTTACTACTAATGATGATAAACAAGTTTATTACCCAGATATTTTTCACTGTTTTAACTCAGTAACATAGTAGTTGTAGTAATATGTCTCCTCTGTCATTAATCCGTATATGAATCATTATCTAACTTAAAAGTCATCAATAATTTTTTTAATACTAAGGAAGTGTAAAATGAAATGGATTCATGTACCTTTGCTACGTATTTAAATTTATGCACAAAACAATGTGTTTGTGACAGATGGAAAGTAATCTTTCTTCTGTTTTTATCCTATTTTCTGTTAAATTTACACAGACACATAAACATACACTCACTTTTTAACTTTACTCACCTATCATTTAATTTGTTTATGACTTGGTCACTGTTCACTTTAACATTTGATTCGAAAATCGGTTAAAAAGAAGCATCAACCTACACAATTTTAGCGAGAACTCGTTCGATAATGATCATAAATATACTATTCTATATATTTCAGATTAGGTAAATAGGCATAACTACAAAGGAAATGAGACAAGGTGATTTAAACAAGATTCACATTTTATCAAATATTTCCTCTTTTCTGAAAACGATCGTCGATTATTCTGATTTTCCTGCTAATATAAATGTACTTTCTTGTTTTTGAATAAAAATTAAGGTGTCTATGTATTTGACTTACACGTTCACATGTTCCCAAGTCAAGAGAATCCTTTTCTTAGTCTTATTTTGCATATGCTGTGTGACAAAACCGAGACGAAATTTTCAGTCACGACAAGACGTGTGTGTGTGTGTTTGGATAGGGGAAAAGAAATATAAGTAAGCGTCTGTTGATTTACAACAAAACGTAAAAGTTGTTTACATTTTACAAAATCTGTGGGAATTATTATGAGTTAAAGTAAACGGAATAAGAAAACAGTGTACACTTAACCAATTATTCATGCGTTTTCTGTTCTAATTAGAAAGTAATATTTAATGAAGCAAAATTAACTGGATGAAAGTAATGCTGGAGGAAGTGTATATAACTGATTGAGAAGATTGTGGTAAAGTGCAGTATAGGAACGAGCAAACATAATACTTGAAATGCTCGCGTTCAGCTTACGAACAGTCAAATCTTTGCTTCTATTAACTAACCACTTTAAACCAGTGAGAATGCAGTATTTATTACCTGATTGTTTATTTAAAAAAAGTTATTATATTCCCAGGGATATAATTATTTTGTACCGTTATTAAATGAATCACAGCTTTGTAGTCGCGTTGAGTGACTAAGATCACAGAAATGATGAAAAAGGAATTCATTTGTGACCGAAAAGAATTTCGTAAATACTATTTTATGTCAATAGGGTTGTAACCCCAAATGAAACTTCAAACCTTAAATTGACAACTGTTGTGACGCGTGGTTCAGGTCTTTTATCGACCGCAAGATCTCCGTCGTAAATTGTTATCTGTCTCGGTTGACCGCACGCTTCGTCTCCTAAGCTATGATACGACCCCCAGGCTGAAACTACTCGTCAACAGGAACACGAGAGAGAAGACAGGAAATACTGCAAAAACACTTTAATGCAAGAGTTCGATTATGTACAGAAAACTAGGATATATATATTATCATAAGTGTCCTTCAAGCTTCTAGAGAATTCCGTAACCTTCTAAACACAGTAGTGCTAAGACAATTGACCAATCACAGACATAGCACGTGACTTCTCTCTGTGTAGAAGTTTCGGATAAAAAGCTATCTGCTCTCTGATTGGACACAATATATCCTATTGATTTCTATGTCATATTGAGCATGTCTCGAGGGCTTTTCTCAGCCTACCCAACAATAACAAATTCATGACCCCGGATGTTAATTCTGGGAAAGTATAAATATTATGCAAAACGCCCTAGTTTCAACAAGAATTTCTAAATTCTACTTCTGGTATTAATCCATTCAAGTTCAGAAGTGTTTTGAGATTGATCAAAATGTAATACAAGGTATGGCAAAACTTAATGTAAGGCTGAAGAAAATGTTGAACAAAGTACTGCATAGTCCTGTATTTTTATACATTTTTCCCAATGTTTTACATACAGTTTACCCTAACTTTATATTATTTGGTACTAACCTTTTATCTCACTAGTTTAGTTACAATTTCAGTGTGGTTTTGACAAAAGACCGGATTCCTTATGTCTTTCCTGTCCATAAGAATCTCTCCGCTGAACTAACATCTTTTGGTATATACTGACGCATAAAGCTACAACTACATGTCCAGGTGTAGAGTTTCCCTCGTCGATTGTTCTTGATGGAAAACTTATTTCTTCCTTTGAAATCTGACACAAAATCATATTTCCTCCAGAAAAGTTAAGATTTAACTAAAATTCTTAATGTTCGGCCTAAATACTAATCTCAGCTATGATATATTGTCTATGTTTTCAAGAGAGCAAGAACAAATATTTGTGCAGAATAAGACGAATTCATTTTACTTCGTTGGTTTCTCATCAGCTGCATACAAACTAGGATAATATTTTACAAAATTAGTATTTGAAACAAAGTGTGACATACTTATGAAAATGCATGGACATGGTTGAAATCACAATTATATAAACATGTTAGACATGTGAATATAACTGAAATGTTAAAGAAAATGCTGTAAATATATACCCAATACAAGAGAAGGTACTAAAAGGCAAAATAGAGATCAGAGTTCAAATTATTACATAATAAGTGGTGGTTGAAAATATTTGAGAGCTGGGAAAACTTTCACTAATTGTAGATAAAAACTATGAGTAGAATCTCATCTCTTAAGTTCACATTTATTTTACATTGTACAATAACTATGTCAGTTTACTATGAGAATAGTAGTACTATTCGACATTTAACCAATTGAGATAACAATTATTCGTCTTTACCTAAACAGTTTTAGCATGATGATTCCGCTGTTTTATCGGTACTATGTAATCAGATTGAGGCTAAAAAATGCAGTGTGTTGTGGCCTTGGGTCTGAATCTATAGTGTGCACTAGTGATGAGTCCCATATTAAGATGAAACAACTGTCTACTGCTCTATAGTTTTCTGTGGTACTCCACCAACATCAATCTGTGATTAACCCATTCTATGTGTCTATCGAAGCGAGTATAAGATAAACAGTTTGGGCAGAAAATGTGATTGCCTGTTTCAATATTAGTGCATTTGTTGTAATTATTTTAATTAGATACTAGTTACATTTTGTTCTGATTACAAAAATGACCGTTACGTGATGGTCAGCTTTTATTTTAACTGGTTAAGTTAAAGAATATATAAATAAAGTTATTAACATTGAGTTTTCCTTCAAGTATTATCTGATAAATTAATAAAATGGTTCGTTTTATTAAAATGTGGGAATCTGCGTAACACCTACGTATATAATAACATTCCTTAAAAACAACAATTTTAGCATTCAACCATCCCAAATAAAATTGATATGATCTCCTGAAAGACATAAATGTGTCATCCACTAACAATTGAAGGAAGGAAATTCTGAATGTGACATTTTGTTATAATGACATTTAACAGTGTCTTACAGTAGAAGCGAGGAATTACCAGTTTATATATATATAACTTTATACATAGCTCCATGTTAATAATATTCGTCAGACGAAATATTATGTCTACTCGGTTACTGTGCAAAACAATTGCTATTATTCTATTTATTAAACTCACTGATTACACTAAAGCTATAAGTGCATACTCTTTTTGTGCTGTATAACTGTTGACATTATATAGTCATTCCTTTATAGTGAATTAACAATAGCTTGCTTTTATTACATTCACCCACGATGCATAAATACGTTTACGACTGCATAAAAAACATCTACTCTACACATTTCCATATTACTTTAATCAGTTAAAATTAACAAATTAATAACGTTCAGTATAATCTAGTAAAACATGATAATGTATGATACACTATAATTTCTGATTTGTTTGCTTCACATCCTAATAAAATGTAAAAAAATCTCTTACTATTATAAATAAATAAGGATTGATTGATTTATCAAAAAAGAATTTATTGCTTATGTGCAATGATAACACAGATTAATTGCTTGTGGGTTGGATATTTTGTTATTTAGTTAAAAATGGTGACTGTTTATAGTCCTAACTCGTATAACCCTCAGGTTTCTTGTGGTTTTCTAATATTTTTTAACTTTTACAAAATGTTTATTTTAAATTTTACACCAACCATCTATAAATTCAAAACCTAACTGCTCTAAATGTCGTTCACGTTTGCTTGCAAGAGTAGGTACATTCAAAGGATAGAAAGACGGGCCTTTTTACGATTGATTGAACATATACCGTAGAATTTATGATTGAGAGAAGCAACAACTTTTAGAAGTTCGATTATGCGTCATTTTACAGACACAGAATATGAGGTCGATATAAGTGATATAAGTGATTTTGAAATCATCTATAAACAACATAAATCGATTTTATTAATATTTACTAAGGTCATTGCAATTAGAAGAATAGAACTTTACCTTTGTATTAGGAAGGAATCAGTAGTTAATCTTCAATTGCCCTGGTAGCACTAGATCGATGACCCAGTTTCCCTTTCTAACTATACATAACAGGAAGTCGTTTCACTACTTAGACAATCTAACGTTATCTGACAAACAATTAAATCAACAAAATCAATATATATTAATAATCTAAGTTATCTTAAACCAAGTGCATGTATGTAGCTAATGAGAATGCAACGAAATGCATTGAATTCAAAGTACCCTGCAAATAAAATGAATAACTGGATTCGATTACTCATTTTTCTCTGAAGAGGCCACTTGCACTAAACCGCGAAACGTCAGAAATTTTAAATTCTACTCTTTGGAATTTTACAAATCTATATCACTCATTTTCATAACACAACTTATCCAATGCCCAATTTATTTAAAATTATCAAATTTAACTTTGGTAATGATATATATTCTGCAAATGTTGTAGTTGTTGCATTGCTCTAAATGATGATGCCTGGTGAAACATGTAGGCTATCATTTTTCCAGATTTTTGCTGTACACAATAAGTTCATCTGTTTTATTCTTGTTTTAATTAAGTAATCATGTTAGTTGGCCGTCTGCAAGATAGCCGTTGCATAAAATATTGGCAATCCATTGTAAATGTGATTTCTGGAAAACTCAAGAAGTGCCAACGAAGAGGCATGAATATTTTCCTCAACCTTTTTCTTTGCCCTTTAGAGAAGGGAGTTACCAGAAAATTAATACACATATTCTTCGATGAAAACAAATGATATAGGAGTAAGACTGTCTATAAACAGAAGATAGTGAGTGGTATCCAGTAACTGTTCTCAAACGTTTCATATACAATTTTGGATATACTTTAGTTATTTGGTTATATGTACGGAATTATGGTGAATCGAGAAACATTTACTCAGATGAAACATATATAATTCAATAAAGTAAGTACTATCCTTTTGATTGTTAAAATAATTATCCAGTACATTTGCTAATGCGCTAGCTATTAAGGTATTGAGTAAATGACTATCTGGACTTAGTGCCTCGGAACAAACCGGATTGGCATTTGATTCCAGGGATAGTGGATTTGAACTAAACTTGAATACCAACACTTGGATGCAGTTGATGAGTGTTGAATAAGAATTTGCTCATATATTTCACTGCTAGCTACATATAAGATTATGCTGAAATTCAGAGTATATAACTGTTTTAATAATGACTATACCACTCGCTTTACAAAATAGTACGTTTCAAAAGTACAAAGAATTCTCGGAATCATTAAGAGCACAAAGTGAACAGAGAAATATTTCTTCTCATTTAGTTCCTCGACAAGGGTAATTTAGAGTTTAATATTTGTAAATCATCTCAATATCATTAAACGGTGGCGAGTAAATAAATAATAAAAATAATGTTGAAATTAACTGATAATTGAAACTGATTACATTAAAAAGTTTAGAAATGGAAGAACCAGTTACTTAAGCAGAAGTTGGTTAATTTTAGTGCTTGCAAAATAATAAAGATATGTAAAATCACAGTTGGAAATCAGCGAGTTTCCCAAAATGACTGCATTATGAAGGCAAAGAGTAATTTTGAAATCAATCTGTTACTGTTAGAAATAACTATAAGACAATAAAACTGGCATGAAGTGTAAGAGCTACAAATGTTTGAAATTAATTTAGAGGAGAGAAAGGAGCTATGTTAACTTTTTATGAAAAGTTAGAGTAATTTGGGTAACCAACTAATTTCCAAGTTTAATTTTACATGTCTTCATTCAAACACAATCACTGGAAAATATTTAATGACTCTTAAAATAAAAAAAACTTTTATATTGTTCAACATTATTATTAAGTAATCAGTTACCGTTTGTTTTATTATCATTGTTTGCTATCATTTATTGAATTCGTTTTCAGATGTATAGCTATAGATTACCCTTGCTGAGAAGCTACTTGAACATAAGCATTTCGTTATTCTTAATAATTCTCTTTATGTTAAAATCTTGTTACTTGGTGCTATATCGAGACAACACAAACCAGTCATTCACAGTCCTGGACAAAAAACAATGGAAATCTATAGACCATTATTAATAGCCGTCTTTTAGCATGTAAAAGTCGTTCTGAACTTTCACCAAGATAGTGTGATTTATTTGTAAAATAAACATTTATTGATTGAAAACTAAAAACGGCTACAATACTGATTTATTATGGTGTATAAATTACAAAACAGGTAATCATTCTATGTAAGTAAAGAGCTGATTTATGCTTTCCTTTCCTTTTCACAACATGCCTAATTAAGTTAAAAATTTATGTTTTCTATAAAATATAAGCTAATAAATAAATGAATTGAAAGTGTTTGCATCGTCCTGTTGATGGTGTTATGGACTGAAATCTTTCCATGTCTGCTGCTATATTCCCACCCCGATACAGCAGTATTTTACATATATGATGATAAAAGTTGAATTTTAGCTGGGAAGTGGGATCCAGGGCCCGTGTTTCTTCCTGTCTAGAAGTTATCAGCTGTAATCACCTGTATCGTAGGATATTTCATGAGAATCAGATTAACATGTGGATGTAGCAACAATGATTTATCAGTCTTATTTTATAACCATATAACGAGAAAATGCATGACTTTCAAATTACATATACATGTTCGCTAGACAGGAGTGGCTATTTGGACTCAGTATCTTAGTAGTGAACTCAGTGGTTTAAGACAAGAAATTACTGGAATAAGCGCCGAAACCGATGCAGACATACTTAGCTGACAAGCCTTAGATGGAATAAAGTACGAATCCTGGATTCCATTTGCTAAAGACAATCCAACTCTAGTAATAATAACAATTTTATAACTGTAATTAAAGATAATGTTTTTGCCAAAAATCATTTTAAATGCAGTTGATTGTTTTTCATAATTTATTATGCTTAGCTATCAGCATAGTTGGTATCAAAAACGATGAAGTGGAGAGCATTTTAATGTCTATGTACAGTTACTGTGACATTTCGTATTTACAGTCAATGATTTTTCCAGGCAGTTAACAGATAATCGATATATAGTGGATTCTTCAAAACTTACTTAAATCATTGCGAATGGGAGGCCATGAAGTAATGGAGTACAAAGAGTATATGCTAACTGAAATTTTCACATGAGATAAGATGACAGAAACTGATATAAATTGTGAAAATTAGAGGCAAAGTATTCATAATGAAAATAATAGTTCGAGTTGGTTTGAAAAAAACATAAATACACAGGATTCCAAACTTGATAGGAGGTCAAACGGTTTTAATGAATAACATCAGAAATAACACGCCTAAGTTAAACACTGATTATACAAAGTTATAAAGAAAGATAAAAAATATATGCATAGGCAATAGGCGGAACAAACAATATGGTGTAAACATTTTCGACAAATTATTAAAAAACGGCAGTTCCAGCTGAACTGTAATTCCTCTTAGTACACAGAAGTTCCAAATGACGTGACTAGCTGCGTTCGTTTCTGTTGGATGCAGAAGTTTGGTAATCAAACATGAGGGTTCACTAAGTAACTCTTGTTTGGGATACCTCTTCCTAAGATACTCGAAATGGAAAATACCAACATCATTAAGCAATTCATAATTTGACGTATATATGTACTATAAAAGTTTAGTGATCCTTTATTTTTTATGGTAAAAGCGATGGTAGTGAAATGCGTTCAACTATTACATTATATATATGTATACTTCTTATTTCATGCCATAAATTATCCCATGTTAGATTACTAGGGTAAACCATTAAGCACTGGACAGCTGTTTCTTCCCGTTATAGGACTCTTCAGCCTTAGGTAATGAAGGACGTTGGAGGCATCAACTATTGTATGGTGACCTAGAGGTATAACAGTTGCGTGTCTGCCACAAAGCATGGAGATCTTGGGCTTGATTCCCCAAAGAAACGGCTCTCCGGTGCTTTCTGGTTATTAATAGATGTCTAACTAAGGTCAATATGTGGTGTGAAATTCAAAATCAGAAATCTCCACAATACCCAATACAGTAATTAACTCACTAATGACTAATTACAGGATGTTCTTGAAACTTTAGTGATAAGTCATGATTGGTGGAGTGAGTCAGTTATCACCAATGACAAGAGATGATCGTCGTGCTATTTATCGAAAAATCGATGAAAGTGGGAATCCTACCATTGGATGCCTTCCCAGTGGTGCAGAGGGTTAGATGAATCTCTTGGTGCGGAATCTGTGGTGCGCACTGCTGAAGAGTTTCACACTAGAACGAATCAGATATCCAGTGCTCCCTGGTTTTCAGTGTTTTCCTGCCAACATCAATCTGTGACATATCCAATCAATTAATTTACCAATCTTCACTAATATAACCATCTCAATAAAATACAAAAATACATCAATTTTGAAAGCTATGTTATCTTCCTGCCTTCATTGTTGTCAAGTATCTCATCTTCATTAATTTAGTTATATCAAATCATACTGTATATAATTTTTGGCTGTTCATAGTTGAATAGAGAACCTACAGCAGAATGAATGCATCCTGTTCTGTGCATTATCTCGTCCTTACATTGTTAACAACCATCAATAGAATCACCAATATGAAAAAATGTCTGGCGATTCTAATAACTTCATACTAATGCAGGTATAAAACAGAATGCTAATTAACAGATAAACAGGATTGTTCCATAATTCAGAGCTCATATCTCTGTGCTACTGTTATTGGACTAAACAATTTAGAATCACATTGTCGAATAGAGAAGATACTTTTATCAAATGCTTAACTTAGCATACTTTCAAATTTTCATAGATATGAGAAATGTCGCAGATTTGTAGTCACTTTTAAATTTTTGTCCATGTAAATTGTGTATTCAATGGATATAGGTAACTGGTGTTACTTAGTCCTCATTGATGGCTATCGTATTTCACTAACATTATTAGCTATTTGATTTCCACAGTAACTGTGATTATTTATTCAATATAGAATAACTGATTAATATCTAGGCCTAAATATATTAGTGATTTCCCTATACAATTGTTTTCTAAGGGTTTTAGTAGAAATTCAAACCGTTTATTTTGAACGCCCTATGACTCACTGCATATATATATATATATATATATATATATATATATATATATATATATATATATATATAGGCCTATGTATACATATACTCCTCACTCATAAGTAGGCCTATACATTCTTGCAAATGTGCAATTTAGTAAAAATGGGAATCTCTGCAATCTCTTCAAGTAATAAAGCGTACACTAGCTAGTATCAATTTCATTTTGCATCTTTTCCTCAATAATAAAATTCCAAATGAACATAAAAATTATGGTTGGAGCTAAATTATTTTCTGAAATGACTGTCATTTATGCCATAGTATTATGATGATTATGTTAAAATATAACTTGTTAAATGAGTCATTAGATACATTTATTGATTGTTCAACACTTCAATACATTGGTCTAATATATTCAATTCAATGGTTGTTTTAAATTGCATTAGTGACTAAGCAGCGTCCAATACAAAGTTAAAAAATAAATTTAGATTTCAATGAAGTTAACGTTGGCTGAGGTTAGAATTGTCACTGTTCACTGTGTTGAACTCTGTATTATCGATTATTTTTTCTTCATTTAGTGGTTATGTTCCATATATTGTGATGGATACTATTCATAAGGTCATCCATAAGTAGTAGGTGGCAGAACGTCGCGTGAAAGTGGAAACGGTAAACAGTATACGATGTGAGTTGTGAAGTGACAAGGAGCAAAGTCTGATCACAATACGTAGGAAAAAGGAAGACAACCAAGGGAAGCCGGCCTACAGTCAACACTGATCGAAGAACGCAAAGGACGTGCAAATAGATAATGTATTTATTTTGATAATGCAATAAAAAGTCACTCCACATTGATCTCGCTATTATCCCAGTTTATTTTTCATATGTAAATGCCTTAGCAAGTGTATGTGCGATCAGATTGCTCAAAATGTATTGCTCAAATATATCACGTAGCTCTGATAAAATTCGTCATCTTATTGCATTATCAAAATTTATCAAAGGGACAAATTGTTTTGGATGTATTTATTATTTATGGTGTTCTCTGTTTTCACCAAATAAACAGTTTGTTTGACCAAGTCGACTTTTAATGCTTGGCGTCGCTGCTTTCAGACGAGGTGATGGTGATGGTCTGGTTGGCATGTATTCACAGAAGGCCTTACTCAGTTGGACGCGCAGGTGCGGCGTCCGGTGGGTTTTGGCATCCTTGTGGTAGGGTGGCAGGGGAATAGCCGTGACACTGTGGGGCTTTCATTAAAGGTATCACTGTTGTGCCCTACAACATAGCTGTTCATGGCAGATAGTTGGAGATATTGAGGTTTCCAGCGCTCAGTAAATAAACGAGGAAGAAGAGAATAACGGTACATGGTAAGAGACACTTATTATAGATTACAGTATAGCATAATGATGGACTTAAGCTATCAGAGTAAAATGGATATTATTGATAATTACTGACGATGTTGGAAATTAAACTTCAGTCAGAAATTACTTTTTATAGCAATTCACTTGTACACTCGAAAAGCATTAATACACTAAATAAAACAAAATGTCGTCGAAATAGGATGGAAATCATCGTGTTCAACGTATCAGATACAAAATTCTTTACTAAACAAATGATATATAGTGCAAAAATTGGCAATATATCCAGGAAGGAACCCTTAGTTCAAATTAACATCGATTCTGAAACTAAAGGAACCCTGAACGCCACCTGAAAGCAATTTAAAGGCACGTAGAAGTCTATAAGCCCCCTTATGGAACGTTCTAGAATGTAAATATCATTTAGCTATATGCATAAACTGTCTTTATTTTTCTTAACCCACCAAAAAAATTATAAAAAGCTTGATTAATCGCATATGTCATATACAATCGGTGTGTTATTTCTAATATTATTCAAGCCTATAAGAAATTGACATACCATTACTGTTTTCTGAATGAATAAATGAGGTTGCAGATTTTTGAGACTGATTGGTTTTTTTATATAGTCAGATTTTCCAAATTCTTGCTAATTGGATTTAAAGAATTAATCATCGCTGTCATTTTGAGAATGTTAAAGCTTGTCGCTATGATGTATTCCTGTTTACAATTTTGTTACCTTTCAGAATTATTTCCACAGTTACTAAGAGTAAAATGTTAAGTAGAAATCTATAATTATTTAGTACCTGTCAATACAGTGCACCTATAATGTCTTTCTGAAAGTGAACATACCAGTCTGTGGAGTACTCTTCTTAAATTAATTTTAATCATTCTGTCGTGTCTTTTTATTTTCTGTTACAATTATAATCAGGTTTGATGTATTTAATGAAGTAATATAGTTATTACTGATCAAAATCAAAATATGATATTCACCAATTAACAGATAAAGGTAGAGTCTTCCAGTGGGCTTACAAAAGAATTAGTGATGATGTATATATACTCCATTTAGGTTCTGGAATTTAGTCTCAAAGATTTGAATGTGTTATAAATCAATTATCCTCAACCGTTATAAACTAAGAAGTACTAGACAGTCGTTTCATTCTAGTGTTAGAATCTTTAGATGTGTTTGCTCATGACTCCACCACGAACCAAACCTAAGACTTTTGAACCTCATTGTTTAAGTTAGATATGCACAGCTTAAACAGAATCTTGATATAAACAATTGATAGAGGAGGGAGGAAAACTGAAAAACTACTGAGCACATGATATCTTATTTATCATACTGCAACCACATGGAATCAAACTCAATACATCCAATTCTTGAGATGATCACACAACATTTAAACCTTATATTTGGCATTTGATGATTTTTCTTATTTGGATATATAGTGTAACCACTCAATGTAATAAATTAAAAGTATTGCACACTCGAAATGAACGCATTTGTGAACACCAATAAATTGCGCTAATTTATGCACTATTTCACATGTGGTAGGCAAACTGTTATAAATCCATAATAAAGTTTTACATTAAACTGTCTACTTACAATAATTCAGATTGTTAAAATGAAACACTTTTTCTGTTTAAATTAATATTTTATGGAGGGAATATGAATAATAAACAAAGAATGATTAAATGTGAAATTGAAAAGAAAGTGATCAGAAAATACACAAATAATTCTTTGTATTCGTCTTCTTTTTTTGCTTTTGCAACTTAAAAAGAAACATCTTAATGACTTACAATGACTAATACTTCTGTTGAAATATATCATCATTAACATTTAAAGAAGCATGAAAATGAAGTAAATTCTACAATGAACGTCATATTATTTACCATAGAATGAAGTGAATATGCATTGGGTACAACTGTTTACAAGTTACACTGTTTTTTTTCTTTCATATGATATTTGAAAATTTTGTCAACACATTTAATTACAAGACATAAAAATCATTTTATTTAACATTTTAATGAATGTACTACTTATTTATGTACAGAAAGAAGACTGAATTTTGACAAGCTGTTTAGTAAATCCACAAGAAATGAAGCAGATAATTTTTTTGTATACTCCTACTATTCTGTAAATGAAATGATGCCTCAAACATTAATTTTGTAAAGAGGTAAGGATTATCTGTTTGAAAATAATTAGAAGATTGGATGACTGTTTCAATTAGAGTCAATTTGCTTTGTATTTACTTACAGAATGCAACTAGTGAGCTTATTCAATAATGTTTATGCGGATGAAATAATGTGTTTGCTAATTAATGTCATTGCTGTTAACTGCATTTTACCGATCATATTAGTAGATAACTACTAGTCTAAATGGTCCGTTATAGCATATTAAAGGGTGATCAGTGAGAAGTCTGGAACGCAAGTTCTTGTCGATTTGGACTACTGTAGTACTATTTACTCATTCCTACTCATTCACACTTCCTGATGATCTGTTTACCTTAAATCGACATTAAGTAGTTCGTGTGTATAACGCCAGTTTAATCGACGTGAATTTCGTACTTTACAAAATTATCACGCAACTCGTTTTACATAGTCATGGTCACGTGCTAATTTGAAGGTCAATTTTAAGACATTATAGCTTTCATTCATGGATAAATCCATTCATGTCAACAGAGTAACTTACCAACGTCGATTAATAACTAAGTAAGACCTCTATTTGGATTGGTAATTAAATAATAGGTAACACATTTTATCGGTCATCTATAATACATGATGTCTAAATGATTTCTAGTAAAATCTAGTAAAATTGTTTTAATAGAAACGATGATTAAAGTAGTCAGAAGTGAAGATAATGTAAATATCATGCCTACAAAGACTAGGTATGTATACGGTTGGAAACGTAGTACAACCAGTATTGAGCACCAAGAGCCAAGCAGTGATGGTAAATGTACTCGAATGAATATACCGTTAAGTGAACCTACACCCTTAGAGGTCAAAAAATATCAAATAGAGAGTGCATATAAAAGATCCTCAGTAAAATATGGAAAACATAGTATGTGTGGGACTATAGCCTAGGATGTCCCAAGTGTGTATGTTACTGACTTCATTTACCAGTATGTCATAAATCCAATTTAAATCACACTAACAATCTATTTGTTAGGTGCCATTACTGGTTTATATGCTGATAGAATTCTATAGATTAAGTTGTGATGTAGTCAATAGACTAAGTAGGTCACTTTGCCGTGTACTGTCTAGATGGAAGGTGGCCTAATGAAGTAGTCAGTAGATGATCCTGAATCTAGGTTTAATGAAGTTGTACACTCAGCAGCAACATTGTGAGAGTTGATAAGCACCAGCGGATTTGATCCTAGGTCACACAGTTTTATAGTCTGCCACTGTTACCCTTGTAAGGCTGAGATAGTTTACAATGATTAATTGCTAAGTAGCGACCATGTTACAGTTTTCAAGTCCGTTACATAATTACATATTTGACTAAATAAATCTCTGAACTGTAGCTTATAATAAGAATAAACTACTGTTTATCATATAGTGGACGACTGAAATTTTCTTTATTTTATGGGTTTACTACTGTCATCAGCTCCAAATAAAAGATTACTGATTATAAGCTATTATTCATAGTACTAGGTTGATCTATTTAGAGCAAGCAACAGCTTGCTATTAATATAATTCATCGCACAGTTTAAAGGCATAAATGAAATATTATTTACTCGCTCGTGTTTTAAAATCTTAAATGCATGAATTCTTCACTTTGCTTTCATGATTGGAACAAAATTCACATATTTCATTATACAAGTTAGTTTGAAAATTATTTTTTGTTGGTTTCCAATGGGCATTTTCTATTGTGGAAACCGTGACATATTGTTCTAATAGATGATTCAGAATTCTAAAGGTCACTGACATTTTAATTCAATTAACAAATTTGGAAATGACATTTTTTTATAGCTTAATCGAATATCAATTAATAATATCTAACAGAAACTTCTTTTCGACTGTTGGTGTTGACTTAATCAACTCGACTACATGTGTGTAGTTGAATGAAGTGAATGTTTAGAAATTCGAGTATATGCAGACATGAAACAAAGTTTTGAATATCTATTAATAGGTAATCGCTTTATGTAGCATAGTAAACGATAACAATAGACAGTGTAGAAAATTTTTGGCTAAAATTAAATCACCACAATATGTTTACAGTGAACAAAGTGTTAAGAATAAACGTTTTTCGATGAACTGTGGATACTGTAGGAATCAAATATACATCTGTAAGTAATTTAACGAGGTTCTTGTTGCATACAGTGGGAATTAGATAAGTAAATATTTCAGTCCGTTTTTAAATTTTGTTTTAATTAGCTAATAGTCCTCTTTCTATCTATCAAAAGATTTTAAACTTGCACAGTGATTGAAATCTCATAATGAGAAACATGTGTACGACAATAATGAGAGTTGTTTAGTAATTTTCTTAAGTGACAACGCTATTTTAATTAGAGAAAAAAGGTCAAATCAGTTGAGATACATCAGTCCAAAAGTTGGACAAAATTTAAAATACTTGAGACTGAAATCACAGTTATTGCGATGTTACACACTCATCAAAGATAATCAAACTATTTACATCACAGAGATTTCATTACATTCTAGTTATCTTAAATAGATGATGTAAATGTAGTGTCTTGACAAGTGATTTCGTTGATCCTGAACATTGGTATGAAAACGTGATTTAACGTAAAATATTAATAAGTTAAGCAATAATTCGTTAAATACTGTTTTTAATAGTTCTATAATCAAATTTCGAATAATGAATATCAGTTAAATCTCCGACCTAAATAAAACGTCATCCACTGCATATCACCATCAAAAGTATAGACAAAACGCTTATGCATTTTTGATGGGGTATCATTTTGATGATTCTGTATGGCAACATTCGGAATTAAAAAATTCCGATTCGAATATTAACAAGTGTGAAGTAGAAATCTTACATTAAATAAACTTATAAAAATCTACTTTGATATATTTAAATAAACGTCTTAGCAATATGTAGTAAGCAATTGTCGTCTTAAAAAATAATGTGACATCTCAGCAATACTTGTATTTCAAGTGTACTTCTAGTTCTTCTACTTTATCCGAAAAATCATTGAGAAGTAACTGTAGTTGGACACAAGGCGACTTTTAAAATACCTTGATAGAGCTGCTAGATTTCAAATACTGAGAGTTTAATTACTTACATCAAAGCAATGTTAATTAGAATTTCTTTATATCTCAACTTGTGTCACAATGGTGTTGATGTTAATCGATAGTGGTACATTTTACCAAGGCTTTTAATTTATAATTTATATTATTTTCACATGTTACTAAACCTAACTACACCTAGTAAAATGAAGGCCTTACCATGCATCCAATATAGATTATCTGTTCAAACAACCATAATTAAACCAGACCAAATTTCACGCATGTTTAACTAAAGTAAAACTACATCTATCTTATCACATCATAAAACGCGGATAGTGTTTTTCATATTCATTCATTCATTCATCAACAATGTAGAACCAGACACTCATAGATAAAGTTGCCATACCACATTAGCACTACGAGATTAAATTTACAGAGGTAACACAACAGTAGAATACAAGAGAGGAGAGATAAGTAATGGTGTGCAGAAAAGAATAATAAAATTTGAGATCTAGATGAAGGTAAAGAGTAAATACACTCGCCCAGTGTCTCCAGCCATTTATTACGATTATCACACGGACCTCAACCAAGTAATCTGCATCTGCCGACATGGCTTAGACCAATAGTCAAAGACTTTATGGACTGATGCCATGTTTTGGTTTGGTCGCCCCGACCCTCCTTCCATCCTACTTCAACCCTCGCCAACATCGCGCGACGAGGCAGGCTGTGGTCGGGCATGCGTAACACATGTCCCAACCATCTCAATCGATGAAAGTCAATGACCTCTTCAACTGATTTACCATATTTCCCAAGAACCTATTGTCTAACCTCAATATTACTGATTCGACTGTTCCATGACATACGAGCGATGCTACGAAGATTTCTATGGTCAAATATCTGAAGTCGACGCATATCTTGGGTTTTCGTGGCCATATGTTTAAAAAGGCGCGGACTGCTGCGCAGTCCACGCGGCCTTTCATTGAAACACGGATACCTCGTCTGCGCCATAAGTGGCGTAAATTGTTGAAGCAATGGGCTTTTGAATCTGTGATTTCTCGCAATACCGATTGATGGACTTCGGTTCTCAAAATCCAAACTTCTAGAATATCTGTAAGGAGAAGTAAAATACCTTGATAGAGCTGCTAGATTTCAAATACTGAGAGTTTAATTACTTACATCAAAGCAATGTTAATTAGAATTTCTTTATATCTCAACTTGTGTCACAATGGTGTTGATGTTAATCGATAGTGGTACATTTTACCAAGGCTTTTAATTTATAATTTATATTATTTTCACATGTTACTAAACCTAACTACACCTAGTAAAATGAAGGCCTTACCATGCATCCAATATAGATTATCTGTTCAAACAACCATAATTAAACCAGACCAAATTTCACGCATGTTTAACTAAAGTAAAACTACATCTATCTTATCACATCATAAAACGCGGATAGTGTTTTTCATATTCATTCATTCATTCATCAACAATGTAGAACCAGACACTCATAGATAAAGTTGCCATACCACATTAGCACTACGAGATTAAATTTACAGAGGTAACACAACAGTAGAATACAAGAGAGGAGAGATAAGTAATGGTGTGCAGAAAAGAATAATAAAATTTGAGATCTAGATGAAGGTAAAGAGTAAATACACTCGCCCAGTGTCTCCAGCCATTTATTACGATTATCACACGGACCTCAACCAAGTAATCTGCATCTGCCGACATGGCTTAGACCAATAGTCAAAGACTTTATGGACTGATGCCATGTTTTGGTTTGGTCGCCCCGACCCTCCTTCCATCCTACTTCAACCCTCGCCAACATCGCGCGACGAGGCAGGCTGTGGTCGGGCATGCGTAACACATGTCCCAACCATCTCAATCGATGAAAGTCAATGACCTCTTCAACTGATTTACCATATTTCCCAAGAACCTATTGTCTAACCTCAATATTACTGATTCGACTGTTCCATGACATACGAGCGATGCTACGAAGATTTCTATGGTCAAATATCTGAAGTCGACGCATATCTTGGGTTTTCGTGGCCATATGTTTAAAAGGCGCGGACTGCTGCGCAGTCCACGCGGCCTTTCATTGAAACACGGATACCTCGTCTGCGCCATAAGTGGCGTAAATTGGTGAATGTCAATCGGGCTTTCTGAATCTGTGCTGAGATTTCGTCAGACACCGACCGACCAGAGATGATGAGACTTTCGAGATAAATGAAGCGGTCAATGAATCCAACTACTTTACCCCCTATAACTAATCTATATAAAGAAGAGATCATGAAGTAACAATTTGCATTTAGAAGTGGAGAGGCGCATCCCGAATATGCTTGCATTGTTACTGAAGGTGTTCAGGTGAGTCTGCATATTGTCAGCGTCTCCCCACTAAATAGGGCAATGTCGTCTGCGTATTCTAAGTCAATGAGAGGACTTGCTGATAGAAGATTGATTCCTGAAGATTTAAAAGAAATGAATGGATCTTCTAAGAGAACATCAATGACGAAATTAAATAAAAAAGGAGATAAGGAGCAACCCTGACTAACACCATCTAAGGATGATACTTCTCATGACAATCCGCCATAGGCTCTAACTGGACCAGTGGTGACAGAGTAGAGAGCCTTTATGAGGTTTATTTACTTTTGAGGTACGTCTTTTAATGACAAACACTGCCACAAGACTCCACAGTCCACGGAGTCGAAAGCTTCCTTCAAGTCAAGAAATACAACTATAATCGGATGTTGGTAGATATGTCTATGTACAGGAATCTGGCGCAAGGTGAATACTTGATCAATGCAACCACGTTCATGCCTGAAATCAGACTGGTTTTCCAGAGTTTCTTGTTCTCTAGTGTTGAATAAACACCAAATAATTATAGGGGATAATAGTTTAGATAATATATTAGTCAAACTGATTCCTCTGTGGTTATCACAAGAGGATTTCTGTCCGTTTTTGTAAATTGGAACGATCAGTTAACGAGATCAGTCAGATGAGATTATGTTGAGTTTCTAGACTTTGGTTAATTTATCAGTCAACCTACCAGCTAAGGCTGGACCACCATCTTTAAAGATGTCGGTAGACAACCTATCAGGTCCTGCTACTTTGCACCTCTGCAAGTTACTTATAGCCTTCCCAACCTCACAGCGAGTTGTAGGACCTGTGGCAGTTTTTCATACAGGAAGTTTGGGGATAGTAGGCAAGCTAAGAGTGGTTGGGGGCCAGTTGAACTGTTCCTGAAAGTGTCTCGCTTATCGCTCTAATCTTCTAGACTGAGAGTGAATCATAGACCCATCTTTTTTCGATGTAGTTCCACTAACTACCGATTTATTAATACCGGTGTCCTTGATAAGTCGGAACAGTTGTCTACTATTGCTTGCCGCCGCCGATGCTTCTATCGCTTTTACTTTTGTTGCCCACCACTGTTCACGATCCTTACGCAAACTCTTTGCTAGTCTACGTTCCAATTGTCGTCGCTCTTCATTCTCCGAGCCTGCTGGAATGAGTTCTCAAGCCTCCATCAATTCACTAGAAGTTCCAGAGATCCATTGGTCTTTCATAGCCTTTGGATTGAGGTTAGATGCAGATAACTCTGTTTCGATGACACCTGCTTTAAAATTGTTCCAAGCTGTTTCGGGATAAACCTGTTGGTTGTGGGCAACTAAATGCTTAGCCAAACCATTTCTAAATGCATTCTTGGAATTTTCAGTCATGCATTGGTATCTAAGGAGTTTTTCCTGATGTGACCTATCTGTGGCCAGCGAAACGTACTGAAATATGTGCTTTCACTAGGGCGTGGTCAGAATCCAAACACGTGCTCCAGAATGAGCGGCAGTCCTCTATACAGCCTCTTCAACGATAGTTGATACCAGTGTGGTCAGTTTGCGTTCATCGTTGTGTTGATGTTGGAGGTCACCTGGTTAAACAACATCTCTCTTTATGCTTTACGTTTGTGCTAGCTAAAAATAAACGGTGGTCTGAACATAACCGCATCAGATTATTTCCGTTAGCCGTTCACTGGGCTGGAATGGCGAGTGATCCACCTAAGTGTTTTACAGCTTGATTTAACCTATCGACTTGGGCATTAAAATTCTCTGCTATAATTACTATGTCTGAGTGCCTAGCTTTCAGAAGGAGGCTAGAGAACTTTATACAGAACTCGTCTTTCACTCCTTTACTGATGCAGTCAGTGGAAGCATAAGCAGAAACGACAAAAAGGCATCGGATTGTATCCCTATCTCTCCGAATTCGTACTACGCCATTTAGGCGAACAGCACATAAACGACTGTCTACGAGAATCCACTCAAGAAGTGCCTGTTCTGCTCGTAAGCTTAGTGCTATGCCTACACCAGCAAGGCCACGTGAGTCTGTTGTTGGGTCTCCAGATAAACGAAGAGTGAAATGTGCTGTTCCGCTGCACTGATTAGGTGAGGTCAAATGAATGACCATGCTGGAATCCTGTATGCGTGTTTCGGAGACACAGCATACATCAATTGCAAAAGATTCTAGTGTTTTAGGTAACGCAGCTTGTTGACCGATTTGACACAACTTACGCACAATAAAAGCTCCAACATGAAGTTTAGACCGCAGTTACAGGTGACCTGATATAGCATTTCAGGAACTCGAGCAACCAGTACAAGTGTTACGCATAGAATATGTAGTGGGAGAAATGCAAATAGTAGAAACCAGAGAAGGAGAACGTGCTTGATCGTGAACAAAGTGATCTCGAGTGCTATTAGAGGTATGATGGTAGTTGTCAGTTCCTGGTTGCCCACACTGTGAAAGGGTTCTTCTTGAGGTACCCCAAGAAAGTGGATTAGGGAAGGTGTTAATGACCAGAGAGTAAGACCGAAGTGTCCAGAGGACAACTGTTTTAGGCTTGTCACTTATATTAATTGTTATTCTGGTTGTCAGGAGGGGATATACCTGCATCCTAATGCTGATGCTCACAGTGGAATTCGAACTCAGTCCGTTTCTTACCAAACGCCACTAAGTTCACCACTAGACTACTGAGTTCAGACGGTCACACTTGTGCGACGGCAGCATACGTAATTAGGATGAACCTGTATATTTCCGTTGTCAAAACGTGCGTCCTGGATTCCACTTGCCAGTCACAATCCAACTTAAATAATACTTGTGAATGATCGTTATATCGTGGTAATTCGCTCATGATGCACATTTAGTAACAGAGACTGATCTGCTTCAGTTCATAACAAATCAACGGGAAGATACAAGTTTATCCTAATTATAATATTATGAATTCATATATGCAAACTACCAAATGATATTGTGAATGTATCTCTGTCAAATTCTCTACTGATCATTAGATTATTGATATCAGATGACGACAATCTTTATTGATGACCCGCCTTACTATAATCTCATGTTTTATTGTTGACAGATAATACAGTTCTCAAAATCAACAAGGCTTATGATTAAATCCGGTATTATTAAAAGTAGTTCACTAACTTGTTGTTTTCATTGTAGTTTTCTAGTTTGACAATGAAATATATACATGCTTATGAAGTGTTCTTACGATGACCGAAACAATAAATATCATCGACTAGAAGTGTATATTATATGAAAAAGATTTATCAGATGTCATTTCAAGGAACATAAATTGTGATAAATAGACATAAAGGGGCACCGAAATATTTTATTGTGTTTTCAGAATAATTTTCAATTACATTATAATAAATTGGATTAAATTATAGAAAAATCACTTGGTTGTTAACATCGCCGGCATTGGCAAGATACTCATTCTGTTCATGATCCTGAAAAATTCTTGAGTCAGTTTTAAATATGCCGTACGGGGTTACTTAAATAGTTAAGCACCAAACGAATTTTCTTCAATTGTTGGTAGCCGTAAGTTATTTATTTATTTATATTGTAATTATCGTGCAAAACTTAAATATTCTGATGCTTTTCTATATTCGTTGTGTGTGAAATAAAGAAATTCATCGACACCAGCAACTATGAACCATTTCAAATTTAATGTAATTACTTTTTGATCAATCTAAAAGTAACTATTCAAATCCGAATTCTTTGATTAATTCAATTCAAGGTTTATCATTTTATCATTTCATTTGTGACCATACGACATAAGGTTAGTTTTAAACATGTTAAATGCAATCAATAACAAATTGTATGCAATTTATTTGTGTTTATTTGGAAAGTCCTCATTTACTGCGATGAAAATAAAGAGTTTTTGCGATTTTAGAACGTGTTAAGATATTTGGGTAAACATTTTGGGAAAGTTATTAAACGTGGATTCATATAAAAGATAATAAATTTATTGATAACCAAATTATATTTAATCGGATTTGATATGGGGTTTTTCAGCTCCTTACAAAAATATCAATGGTCTACAAATAAAATAACGTCAAAATGGCGGACTCAACTGCTTAGTAGATATTACTGATAACTAAACTAGTATAATACTGAATTGTTCACCTGTTAGTCAAATAATTATCACCTAATTGGATTTATACTTATAAATGTAATTTAGATAAGGTGTACATCAAGTAGTTGTTAACCAGTCAGTGCTACATATTATATTAAAGTAAAGAATCCCCACTTTGAGCTGATCAGTATTACAGTAAATTTTTACTGAATATGCATTACAGCTGTAATAGTTAGTAACTGCTAATTATTTTCAATCGAAATACATTTTGTACAAATTCACTTGCTACAACTATTCAATAATTCATCGTATAAGAAATATATGCACTCCAATATTTCTAACCATACTCTTTCATGAAAAACACAACTAAGAAATTACGACATCAGTTACAATGTGTTCTCTTAAAATCTTCAGTATATCGTAAGCCTTTTATATTGGTACTAGACTATTTACAAGTAGTATTCATATTTGTTTTGTTCAAACAACGCTAAAACTGTATAGTTAACTGTACTAGATATGCAATTTAATAAAAAGCAGCTTACAAATTTGAAAAGTTTAAGGGTATATTGTTAACGAATGTTACGAATTGGCTGAATTGGGAATATCAACCGTTAGGAGCCGACTTAGTGGTCCAATGGTAAAGCGTTCGCCGCGGAGCCAGAAGGTCCTGGGTTCGATCCACGATGGGGTTGTGGATGCGCACTGCCGAGGAGTCCAATGCTAGGACGAAACAGCTGTCCAGTGCTTCCGGGTGATCAATGGTTGTCTGATTCAAATCAATTCGTGATATCAAAATTGACAGTTACCCAGTGTGTTTACAATCTTTCTAGTTTATAACAAAAACCTTACTTATTCACATTTAAAATGGTTAATCAAAAAAAAATATTATCTACATCGAATAATGTTAACGACTTTTAAACTTGAAGAATTAAAACATTTGAAATTCACTTCGTTAACATATTGGTCTGTTAATTAGTACAAAAGTAGGATAGGCTTCAATTAAATTTTGAAGGTAAAAAAGTTTCATATTTATTAAATCATGATTCTTCTAATCTTTTTTTTTACTTTGTACAATCTAACTTAAAAATTAATTAACCTTAATGTGAATGCCAATCGAATTATTTATTTTATTACTTAGGGTCAGCAATTGTTTTAGATAATCAATGTAAAAAAAATATTGATTGACTGGGTTGTTTGTACTGTGTTAACAAGGGAAAAATAACAATGACATAATCATGTGATATTTTCAAATATTCTTACGTACATATATATCATTTTGGAATTATAATAATGATGTTTACAATTTTATAATTTATTTTCTCAATGAAAATTAATCTGTTTAACATTAATGAATAGTGAAGTAAAGTAAATTTAAAATTCAAGCAAATATCATTAGTGTAACCATGCTTACTGCATACAGCACTTTACCGTAACCAGTTTACGACGGATCATATATATATATATATATATATATATATATATATATATATATATATATATATATATATATATATATATATATATATATATATATATATATATATATATATATATATATATATATATATATATATATATATATATATATATATATATATATATATATATATATATATATATATATATATATATATATATATATATATATATATATATATATATATATATATATATATATATATATATATATATATATATATATATATATATATATATATATATATATATATATATATATATATATATATATATATATATATATATATATATATATATATATATATATATATATATATATATATATATATATATATATATATATATATATATATATATATATATATATATATATATATATATATATATATATATATATATATATATATATATATATATATATATATATATATATATATATATATATATATATATATATATATATATATATATATATATTATATATATATATATATGGATTATTCATCATGTATGTATACATATATAATTTTTTATGAACTGTAGATAAAATATAATAAAATATGCTTAACAACAGACGTAGTAGGCCTATGGGCTTAGGCACAATTTAACGAATGCACATTAATATATTATAATTAGTCTAGTGTGTGATTAACCATTATTTGACAAAATAAGACACTACAGTATAGCAGTTGATATCTAAGGAAATGCGAATTTTATGACAACGCAAATATTAACTAAAGAAAGTATGACAATAATTCATTGAAAGGATTTTCAAAAAAGAACATTGTCATTCTAATACGTTTTTTAGTTTTTATATTAAATGGATTGGTGACATTGAAAACAGTATTATATTAAAGGCACCACTAATCGTTATATTTAGATAACTGCCTATACTAAATTTTGATGTTTTGAAATCATAAGTACTGAAAACTTCAGTGTGCAATAAATTACTTCGTTTAGTCGAATATATCAGATATATTTCAAAATTTGATTATTTTGCTAGTCCCAGCAATAGTTTGACTTTCTTAAAATAACATCGTTAATGATTAGAAAGCATCTCAAAATAAAAGGAGGCGCTGTATAATTTGGTGAAACTTTTATACAGTTTGCTAAACAGAAACTAAGATTATTATGTTTACGCTATATTGTCTGAATTATGGTTCAAATGTTAGCTCACGGTTCACTGAACAAAAGTCAATCAATAAAACGTTGGATGTCGAGTTCATCAAGCGAGTTATGTAGTTGATTGCTGAATCACTTCGTTGAAGAACAAAGGAATATAGTGGAGTGTAAGTAGGAGACCAAGATAGTTGGGGAACGATAGCTCAAAACCCAGTAAATTAAAGATTACGCGAAAACATTCCGATGAAAGTTTAACCAGAAGAGTATTAAAAAATAGAAATCAAAAAACAAATTAGAAATATGTAAAAACGTACCAGTGATGAGTAACTTATTTTCTATCATCATCTAAACGACAACTAAACATTTGAAATGTAAGGGCAAGGAAGATTTGTTGATCCGAGCGGATGGTTTGGCTATATTGGGTTCTTTGAACTCTATGGTTTAATTACGAAATTAAACAACAGAGCTCAAAGAACCTAGTATAATCAAAGGAGTAATATAGCGTTTAGTGTTTACAAGCATGCCAGTACAATTGTATAGTCTGTATTTTTACAAAAACTACAATGTATTCCAGATTATTACTTGTTAATCGAAAACTTAATTGCTACCTAATTCATAGAATAACTATATATTCATACAATATGATTTGGATGCGTATTCTATCACGTTTATTGACTTAAATGAAAGAAGCGTTCAAAATATTTTTTGGCTTATATTTTTGTGAATTTCAAGGAAAACAGTTATCCATATCTGAAAGTTTTGAGTTCATTGACTCAATATCCTTAACATTTTTAAATTGGTGCTATATGTTATACATCTATGGCCATTTTGTCATGCAATTAGTGTAAAAATGCTTTATAATAAATCAGTACTAATAGTTTCACTTTTTGATTCCATCAGTATTCACGATGACTTTTTATGAACTTATTAGTGTAATGTAACTTAACAAAAATAGGAGAGATACAAATCTAATGATAGCTTGAAATGATGACTTAAATTCTATTCTGTGCCTCCTACTCACCCAGTAAATGAAAAAAAACTAGTTATATAAGCTTAATGAACACTAAGAACGTTGGAAGTAACCTCAGCATAAATTATTTATCCTGTGGTTTATTCGTTTGCTCATTATTTTTTGTCATTTTACAATATGCCCTTTCATAAACAAAATAATATTAATCTATAAACTATAGGTTTGCATTTTAGTCTTTACTAATGAATCATGTCCTATTAAAATGTACATACAACGATGTTGACATATTTCATATTCCATAGACACTTCCACACTATCGATAAAATAACTTGCAGATTAACTCATCATAACTAACGACTATTTGAAATTCTAAAGAAATAAACATTTTAGATTATCTATAATACCGTTTTCTGATGTTTTTTCTTCTACATTTTTGTTTACAAATTATTTATGTAAACATGAGAACCATGTATGTATATACAGCTGAAAAAATACTAAGAACAGACTTGTGATAAATCTACAAATGCTATACAAGTTCTACCAGCTCATTTTTAATTCACTTCACTTTGATTATTTAAAATGGATAGTTAGTAATCTGACTGCTTTTTTCGATTCTTTGATATAAGGTTACTAGTTTTACGTAAAAGCAAGTAAAGAATATGGCCATCATCTAATGAAAATATTGCTCTATGAAAGTACAGTTTCTGGAACTGCTACAAATTATTAACTTATTCGCTAATGTATACTCTGAGATGAATATTTGTAGCTCATGAAGGCAAGGAATTTAGTTATGTACGACACTCCCAGCCGGATAGATTAATTCTTCCATAATGGAAGCAAAACCAGTAAATCTTTGTTAAACTCGGCATAGACACACAGTAACTAGGTAATTTTTATTTGATAAAGAGCATCTTTAAATGAAAGAAAATATTAAAAGTTTTCTAGAAACAACAAATTAATGGTCATTTACCTTTTGGTATCTATGCATTATTTATATAAAAATAGTTAGACTCAAGATAATTGAATTTACCGACTCCTCATTGATACAACACTTGCTTTCTTTAATCAATGATTATTTAGCATTAGTTCATGTTTATATTCGTAAGTAATTGCAGTACAGTTAACATTAATTAGATTTACCTATGTTAGTGTCATTGAGAAACAGTATGACGTTTTGACCACAGTAAATTAGGCTCAAAGATACTGATGGCCAGATAATTAATCTCTCTGTGTAATGGAGGAAGGATTATCCTGTGCCATCGAATAGGCTTGAGAAACAGTGTATATATTATTCCACTGCACCTTAACTTAATATTACCATTATAAATATAGCTTAGTGTTAATCTTTATCTTCATCCAAAAGCCTGGTCCTCATGGTTAGGAAGAGCCAAGTTTAAGGACTTACTGACGGACGCAACTTTCACGTACTATAGGCAATAAGATATGCAGCCAAATTTCTCCACTTGACAGTAAATAGGAATTACACCTGTAAACGATCAATATAAGTAAGCTGATTAAACTAATGAAGCTAATAGTCCTATTACTTGGATATTATTCAGAATAGCCAAAATTCACTGCCACATTCTTACTGTTTGAAAATATTTAAAAACTTCCAATCTTATTGTCCGTTATTCTAAATTTAGTTGTAACGATAGCCGTTTGTTGAATGTGATAAATCGAAACACGGTAGCAAAAATAAGTGTCAGAAAGGCGAAATCCCGATCATTTTTCTATGCATGAAACATATTTCAGTACTCTCAATGAAGGCCTTGAAATCCTTCAGAATATATGTCGCTCATTTTCAGTTTCGTTGGTAACACAGATGCATTCAGACTAGCAGCCAAAAGATTGTCTAGAACTGTTAAAATTATTGCTCATGAATATGATTAGAAATAGAATAAACTTAGAAATGTTCTAAAATGTCAGCATAGTCATAGTTTTTATACGATTATTTCATAATATAGATAGGTCTTATAAAATACATTCCATCGGGCAAAAATTAAATTTCTGACGTTAGTGACTTAGTTATAAACCTTTTCTTTAGAAAAGTTATAAAAACTATTTTTTCAGTGGATGGTAACCAAAGGTACATAGAGGTATTCTACATACATTACGGTCTAATAATTTTTTTCTAAAATTACCTAAAGTATACACAAATGAAATGAATTACTGTTGCGTGATAAACCTAATGAAATATCATGGATTGATACTTTAATTCTACATTACTGAGCAATAACACAAAAGAAGATTTTATTAAAAATATCATTAAGTGAATAAATCAAAATGAAGAGGGTTCAGTGAAGAAAACTTTCTTTTCAACGAAAACGCCTCCTAGAGCTTTACATTCGCATTTATGTATATTTATTTCATTAAGGAGAATTATATGCTAAGTTTACTACAAATACAAATGTGTAACTCAAGCATATGATTTCGCATTCAAAAAAATCTATAAAGTAAGGTATCTGAGCTTCCTACGAAAGTGACACTCTTTGAAGTGATTCACTCTGAGCGGATAGAAAAATCGACTTTTCTTAGACAAAATCAGTGTCTACAGAATAGACTGCATCGATTTTGATGCCTTCAGTTCTGAAAATTCCTCACGTAGAACCTTCACTTGTGCCAAAAAACCATGAAGTTACATGGAAGAGCTTTACAACAAACTTGTAAAACACGAAAGTTTGTAAATAAAATCAGCAGTATGTTATCATTAACAGTAATTGAATTAACTCTAAAAATATATTTAAAATAGTTCAAAATGGTTTTTTCAACTTTAATGAAATTAAAATGACTCAGTTTTTTACAAGCCGTTTGGTTGACGCTGATAGAACCCTAAAAGTACAATCAAGTTCAAGGCTTGGTTATGATTTGGTAAACATGATGTCATTGGTAAAAATATTACATTTATTTAATCTAATATGAGTTACACATATCATATCACCATTTGTATGAATCTATCCGATGTAATCATCATATATGTTAAATTTTTGTGATATTTATTCACATGAATGATTTACTTCAACTGTTAATCACTACAATTAATTGATTTATAAATGCTGAAGAATAAATGATACTGATCCGTATTGCTAGCAGTTTGGCTGATCGTTTCCTTGTTTTTCTTTCTACTTCTGGGAGCTAAGGGTAGAGTCAGGCTGACATTAGGTTGAAGATACTTAGTCATGCAACAGGTCGTACAATATTCGGTCAATCTACTAAAATCCAAGCCTATATAGACGAGTTGGGAATTCACCGATCAGAACTCAGCTCAAACCCCAGAACATAACATTACTATACCCTACAATACTTAATAAAAATTATGCTCGTCCATAAGTTCAACTTGTACTTACAAATAAAGTCAAATTTAACCGTATTCACATTTTACTATTTCCATTCCTTTCGTAGCAAAAAATACAACGTTTATCACACCCATTCAGATGCAAGTGATCACAATAGGGTAGCATTTACCTTAATCTATATAGCGTAATTATAGTCTCGATTATACTTGTCTTTCTCTTTGATTATTGTAGATATTTTGTTTTGTTTCGGCGTCTTACTTAAACTTGC
This sequence comes from Schistosoma mekongi, assembly GCA_034768735.1. Taxonomy (NCBI): domain Eukaryota; kingdom Metazoa; phylum Platyhelminthes; class Trematoda; order Strigeidida; family Schistosomatidae; genus Schistosoma; species Schistosoma mekongi. Next base: position 25,582,559 of record CM068305.1, read on the forward strand.
ATTTAGTCAGTTCGGTTTTCTTCAACTCATTCTCTAGCGAAATGGTGTACACGAAGTTGCAAAATGTTTGAAATTATAATTCTGCTCACCAAAGTATCATAAGTATAATACTGCATTTGGATGTTGTAGAAATCGTTGGATTTGAATTTAGTATCATAAATCAATGTGAGTCGGACAACTATTGGAAACCAAAAAAACACTGGAAATATGTATATAGCACTACGAGACTTCTCACTAGTGTACAACCATGACCTCAACAAGAAACCTAGAGGTTTTGGTCTCGATTTCTACAGTTACAGTTTTTGAATAATAAATTTCTAACAATTTTATTTCCGGAACACTAGGATCGTGTTCATATGTTAAACTTTGTAAATAAAAATATTATTATGTATTATCCATTAACATCATTTTAAAATGAAACTGACCTAAAAAAGTCTAATCGCAGTAGGAGATTTTTTTTTAAATTCTAAATACTCTACAACATTTTGCATTGATTCTTGTTTATCCACTATTATTTTACATTGAGAATTGAAAACTGTCCCATCTCGTAGAAAAATAACTTAAATCTGTCCTCATTTAAAATAAAATAAATGTAAGTTCATTACATATTTTTTTCTTTAAACTAAATCAAAATTATTTCATATTCTAATCAATGATACAATTTCATATTTGTCATTTAACCAACTGTTGATCTGTAAGTTTATGCTTACACGATGTGCAATCATGTGATTTAAGACAGGCAGTAAATTTATGATGATGGAATGAAACTACGTCTTAGTTACAATTTTATATACATGCAATTATTAAAAAAATGCTTTCTGATTAGAATGCAACTCGATAGTAGAATCTTTTTTTTTGATATCAACCACATCTAGTTTGTGCCTCTTTGATTGTAAATTAGTCAACATACATATTGTGAACATCACATGACTACAAAAAAGTTTAATGATGAATAGTAAGCATATAGTTCTATCTGTTAACACAATCCGATGATAGAATAAATAATAATAATGCAGATAGTACTATAATATAATTTTATTTATTTGCAAAATTCTCATATAGAAACTTTTCACATAACTTTAATAATTGAGAATTTCCTTTATTTCCCACAGGCTGATTAAAAGTACATACTCTACTAACATACATCTGAATAATTCATTTAGTCATTCGTGTTCAATGTAGAATTTGATACATATTTGCCATACTCTATTATTAAGAATATGATAAACAATAAAGTAGTTGAAGTTGAAATGACGTGAATGGTGGTAAAGTAGAAGAAATTGTGAATGTATAGATTATGATACGAAGGAAAAGAATCAGTTAATGCAGACAAGAGACTATAAGATTGAGGAAAACACATAGAATGAATGAACTTGGATTACTTTGACTGATTTTTAACCATGTCACTTAGAGTCCTCAAACGTTGGTTGTGACAGTCACGAGTACTCCTGAAGAAGTATGAATAAGTCGGGGTGTTGTATTTTAAGTATTAATACAACAAATCTGAGATGAAGTATAAAATAATTGAAAGCTTAGTTGTAGCACACAATCATTTTTCCTAGATTTGAACATATCATTAGTGTGTGACCTCAATGGTCAAGAATTATAGCTGCAACTACGACACTAAAAACGGCAGAAATTATACAACATTCCAAATTCTTTTAAAAGTATGAAGGTCATCATAAAAGTCTTAACCATTATTCGCGAGTTAAAAACAAGGATCTACTCCAAACTTTGTTTTTCTAAGTTATTCTCTGTTTGAAATCAATCTGTTGTTGAAACTATCACCGAAAAGTTTAAAAAGTATCGTAAAATATCCTAATCATCAACAGTCATATCATTTTTCGAACAATATGTAGAATTCAGTCAAGCATTTGATTCACACTTCAAACTAGAAAACTAAGCATCAGTTCTTAGTATTTAGAAAGGTCCAATACAGTTAATATTAGTTCAAACAACTGATTAGACTTAATGGGATACTAATGAAACTCTAAACTTTATAAAAATTAAACATTGAATTAAGTAATCTTTATAAAACGGATGTTTTAAACCCAACAGTGAAAATTTAACAAGATGTCAATGCCATAAGTTATATCAAATGAATAGATAAAAGAATACTAACAGACACTTTTATGGTTGTTTTCAGTTTAAAAGCATTACATTACTCATAAAAATAGCCTGAATATCACTTAGGGCAGTCATGTGAAACGTTACGGAAAGCTTATTTATTGGAGTCAGATATCATGAATTAACCTAAGATAATAAACAACTAAAAACTAGGAAGTATTATGCAGGTGTATAATTATGGTATAAGACCATTTAAGAGTGAACGTTCTTGACTCAGCCATATAATAGAGACCAGAACCTTCATGTTTTGTGGTAAACGCCTAACCTATGAACCACTAAGCTTTATCAAATGATCGATGTTTCTGACTTCCGTATATCTTGACATATTTTTGCCACCTTTTTCATTATTATCAGTGGGTGGCTGTTTTACACTCAACATACTTTAACTCAAGTGGTCACGTCTCCGAACTTATGCCGATATTGGTTAAAATTTGGTATTCAACACTACTCAGCAGTGCGAATTTACAAGGTAACCCGTAGGGGAAGTCACTCAATATATTGTAAATTGTCTAAGGTCAGAAATGTCAACCGTTAGATAGTGACTGAATAGCCTAGAGATTTAGCATTCACCATGAAAACGAAAAGTTCCAAACTCGACTGCCTAAAAGTGTTGTAGATACTCAATCTTGAAGGATCCCTTACAGAAAAACTGTCTACTGTTTCCTGGATTTCAGGTGGTTATCTGCTTCAAGCTACTTTACGATATCAAATTAAAATTCGAAAATCTTCACAACACACAATTACTATTAATTAAAAGTTTACACGCATTACTTCAAAGTGGCTACCGAATATCATTTCATGTTTTAATGCAAATCAATGTACCTGAATTCAGAAACATAAAAACAGTTATACTAAGCTAGGTGAGCTGATTTTTGTTTCCCTATTGTAACAAATGTTGTACAAAACAAATTTCATAATGAAAAATCGAGTACTGCAATAAAGATAGGCTAACAGTAGTAGCAGATTAAGATGAATTCACTTATTCGAAGAATTCCCTTCTCCTGCTTCATAGCCTAGAAATAAGTATATTAATCAATAAGAAGGGAAAAAGATATACATTTAGGTTATATGAGTATGGTTTTGTAGTTAACGGAAATGAAGAACGATGAAAAATAATTATTGTGGAAAAATTAAAAAAAGTGACTGTTACTTATTTGAGTCTAAAATATACTAATGATGTTAGAAGAGGATAAGAAATTTCACTTAGACATTTTAAACCAACAGTGTTTCAAAATTGACACTATTGTCAATCTTCCTCTACCTTAGTAACCTCAAGCCAACATTTTGTTACGTCGTTGTCATTTTCTTGTTATGACCTTAATAATTTCAGAAGTTTGTTTTCTCTTAACCATTACATAACTATGCTATTTTTCTCTGCCATCCTACGCTAAAAAGATTTATTCCCATGAATACCTCATTTTTTTCTAAAACATTTGTCTCAAGTATGAATAGGAAATAGTTTCAACAGATTTTCGATTCTATCATAGTTATTATTTTTTGATATTCCACGTACATGTCAACTCTAAAACTCTCCTGACATAACTTAAACATATTATTTTGCTTTCTTATCGGTTAATATAATCGTTTCAAAGTTGTAAAGTAGGTGGTGAGAAACCTTGAAATGAATGAATTCATCTTGTTCTGTTACTGTTGTTGTTCTTGCCCCATATATATATATACGGACAAGACTATATGAATAATGAGAGCAACAATTTCCGAAATAAATAGTACTTACCATAGATTTTGTTAATCACAACCAGGGTTAATTTATATGAATTGTTCTAATCAAAATAGATCGTAAGATACATAAATGCGAAAATGTTTTCATTTGCTTTTTATTACTGTACACTTTGGTAAGTAAATAAAATATTAAATTTTATTACATAACAGATAGGAACTAAATACATGTGTGTGATATTCATGTCATTGTTTTAAATTCAATGATTTCTGGCAAAATGTCTTTATAATAGAAGATAAATTTTTGAAACTTTATCAATGAAGCATCGTTGAGGTCTATGTAGTCTTTTTATTTACGCTAAAATTTCACTGTTTAGTACCTATTTTTTATAAACTTTAGTGAACAATTAAGCACACTTGTACACGTTGATAACAACAAATTTACATAATAATACTAGTAGACATATTGGAACATATATATATATATATATATATATATATATATATATATATACGAACAACTGTTTACAAGCATTATGTTGACTTGTCCATAATATATAGATGTAATATATTATTCGCCTATTGGATTGATATTTCTATGTATGTATATAGAGATGTTAAAATTCAAAGAAATTCTATCTAAACATTTTATTGGTTCACAAAAATTTTTAATCTAGTCTGTTTTCATCATTAGTTATTGTCGTATAGAAAATTATGCAACCTAATATCCTAGTCAATTCGTAATGACTATGAGTTGGGCATTATTAAATTAATCAATTTAATGAATTAATTGTTTACTGAGTGACTATTAAATTAGTTAATAAATTGTGAATACACAAAAGTTAAGACATTGAAACATTTGTCTGTTTATAGATCAACAGTAAGAAAAAATATTGAGATGAGCACGGATACAAGATGAAGAATGCAAGTCATATAGTCATAAATTTAAAACACGTCGATTAGCTATGTGAAGTACAATTAAGATTAAATGAAAACTAGGCTTTAGAATGCTGCATAAATAAATTTTAAAATATGGTTACAAAGGCAAATGAAGAATGATAATAGTGCTATTTTGGGTATAGGAATATGGTTTAACTCCTTTAGTATCAGTCTTTTAAACAGAGGTTAATAAAATCAAACATTTTGAATGATTTTGGGGCCACATCAGCCAATTGATACAGTAAATCAATGCATCATATTAAAAGTTCCAAAGTTCAAAGTTTTATTTAGTGATAATCATGCAGTATCACGAAATTTAAAACACATTCGAAACATCATTGTTGCTCAACCTGATAAGAAATCTGGTGTAGTTATCAAAGAAAAACAAAGGAAAGCATATTAGTAAGTATGAAATTTATTTTGAACAATGCGTCAAGGTTCCTTGCTGATGGCTTGTAAAAAGATGTGATAGGAACTGTGAAAAGTCTAATCACACTGAAATTGAAAGCTTTTTAAAAAACTAAGTGATAGGCAGTCTGGCGGCCTGCTTGAAATCTCGGGCTACCACCTTTCACCAAATATCTCAAAAGTTACTTTTTTGTTTTTGTTTTAACTGCCCAATCATGTTCCGAAATCGCATTGTGTCCTCACGCGTCTTTATAAAATGTTAACGACCTGTCATGAGAAATTCAGTTAGATCTAAACGAATACATTATGGTAGCTGGCAACATATGTTATAAGGGATCAATACTCATCAAACGTCTACTCTTGAAATTCTCAGTCTTAACTATAGATTTCTTATTGGAAAATTGAACTACCTACAATTTTTCCTGAGTCATAACATACACCGTAACTATGGTTTAATCAGACTGTGAAAAGTCTAATCACACTGAAATTGAAAGCTTTTTAAAAAACTAAGTGATAGGCAGTCTGGCGGCCTGCTTGAAATCTCGGGCTACCACCTTTCACCAAATATCTCAAAAGTTACTTTTTTGTTTTGTTTTAACTGCCCAATCATGTTCCGAAATCGCATTGTGTCCTCACGCGTCTTTATAAAATGTTAACGACCTGTCATGAGAAATTCAGTTAGATCTAAACGAATACATTATGGTAGCTGGCAACATATGTTATAAGGGATCAATACTCATCAAACGTCTACTCTTGAAATTCTCAGTCTTAACTATAGATTTCTTTATTGGAAAATTGAACTACCTACAATTTTTCCTGAGTCATAACATACACCGTAACTATGGTTTAATCAGAGTTCAAGAATCTTGGCTACATAACATATGTTTCGTCAGGATCGTTTTGTCATCAAGTAAAAGTGTGGTGTCGCTACTTTCGTGGACACGAACTGATGTAAATCAAATCGTATGTGTACATGCTTAAAGAGAAACTTGTTGAGACATTGTATGGTGAAAATTCATATTGTACTAAACATACTATTGAATAAAGCTATTATTATTATTATTATTAACGTCAACGTTTCGGATGCCTTGTGTTTATGGCTTCCAGAGACTACACGAACCTGATATTTTAGACAAACAATTACTGTTAATGACCAGCTTTCCATTCACCAACGTGCCTATTGCCTAGCAAAAAAGAGCCGATTTGTTTGCGCAGTCTGTTTGTAGTTTGATGAAGCATATTTCAAATCGTTTAGGCGCTGGAAAATGTCAAGTTATCTGATAAATATTTGGTTTCGTTCGATAAGTTATCATTTATTACCACAATCGTTTTTGAAAAAACCATTTAATTTAGGCATGAATTTACTAAAGTTCCTCCATTTCATAAAGTAAAATTTAATCAACACTTACTAGCGTGCTCTAACGAAAAACAATTTCAACTCGACAACACCTTAAATCGCTAAATGTATAAAATTCCTGAGGTGAATAAATTGCGATCATTCTATTTATAGCCAATACTTAACAGACATGGATGATGCAAGAAATTAATGAATCAACATCTCAAAATAGCTTTGCCGATGAAACATTTGTTGTAGTGGTTACAAACATGCATCTTGTTTGGTGAATCTCCTCAGTCAAGCACGATTTATGCTGCAGCACGATCATGATGAAATATTTCAGTTTCTCTACTTCGATATCTAAATTGTCGTAAACGGTGGAATCCAAAGCTGGTCATATTTGAATTTTAATAGTTTTGGTAAAATACAAACAAATATTTAACTATGTACAGGAATTGTGTTCAAAGGTGATAACTGTGATAGAAAACTGTCTACACGAATATTCTAAGAAATTAATTACTAAGTACACATCGGTTGGTATGATGGATGATAAATGTTCTATGACTGAGAAAAAAACTCATTGGACTCGATTTTCGAAGAGTTTAGGTAATAGGTACGACAGAATTCAGAATAAACGATATCCTGAATAGAATGTATCCAGTAGATAAACTGATTTTACAATATAGAGCGAATGTCTACTTTAGACAAGGAAGTTTTAGCGAATTCTCATTTTGCGTTGCCTCAGACTACGTCTACGACTGTATATGTACCTTCCAAAACTCATACATCACAATAACAGAGAGAAGTGTTATTATTCTCATCTCCAAGCATATTCTAAGAAGGCTAAGCTTAAAAGGACAACTTATCTTTAACAGTAAAATGGTTCACTTACTTGGTAGTGAAGATAATATTAGTGACTCAAAATTTTTCGAAATAATCATTAGTCGAACAAATTCGAGTCTATAATTTTCTGATGGTCGTAAGAAACCAATAAGAAAAGACAAAATAAAATGAGTCCATATTATTCTGTTAAGACCGCTGTTCTTATCCTAAAAAAACTGAAATTTATAGCTAGATTACAGATTCGCTCTTTTGTTTACTTGTAACTACGTTAAAAGCAAAATGATTAAGAGCTGGAAAATACTTGTCTTCCCGACAAGCTTTTATTTAAACTTTTAATAAATAGCCTTCATGAACTAGTCATTAAAGTTGGAGGGCAAGAAGATTACCTAACATAATTGTTTGGAATGTATTTTACTGCATTCTTCTGGTTTACTTAAAAACTATGTATTAAGTTTGGTATCAGTGGTGTACTACATGCTACTCAAAGTGGGTGAGTAAAATCCTTTGAAATGAAAAGTAATTTAAACACTGAACCAGGGAAGAAAATGTTGGTAATGTGTGGTTTAAATATGCATTCAAAATAAGCATGGTTTTCAAACAAATGAACTAATGAATGTTCGCAGCTTTTGTTACTTATGTGTTGGCATGTAGGTAGTCTAATGCCAAGATGCTGGTACTGAAATTCAAAGTTTCTGGATTTAAATATTATTTATATAGTAAATGTCATAGTAAATTTTACCAACCGAAGAGTTTTTAGATATTAAAATAAAGATTAGGTTCTAACTACTTTGAAACTTCACTTCAACCACAGTAATTTATGTCCTGATATGTTTAATAAACTACAAGATGTATGCAGCACCATAAAATTAAGCTGCCGTGTTCATTTTCTTTCATGGGCCTTTTCCAGTTACATATTCAACTAAATTCGGTTATACGAGGGTTAGGAATAAAACATATAAACAAAAGAAAGACGATGGACTATCCTCTAAGTTAATTGTATCTGTAAACCTAAGTAATATAATGGTAGCTTGTAAAGTTATTTGTCGAACCTCATTATCCTATTTCAATGTGCAAATAATGCTACATTTACTTACAACAACAAAAAATAGAAGATTCCTCACAAATAAAATTGATTCACATGCGGATTCACACGAAGGCTGTTTTTAATATTCTCTCTGTTCTGATAATCTGTCTAAAAGTATGTCACAGCTCCAAGTGCTTACTTCCTAATATTACTGATGGAGACCTCTTTAATAACTGTGGACGCAACAGATTTTCCAAGGATGATGCTGATTTATTCCAAACATTTTATTATTGAATTGACTTTTTTCAATCCTAAGACTTATAGTCTAGTGTGGAAAAATGATTATAGGGATCTAGTGAAACCACCCGCTGTCTTCTACACTTTTCACTACTTTTAAAAAAGGAACATTAATTCTCACAGCACAAACTTATGCATTCTAAACCTTGTTATACCTGTCAGAGTTGCAGGGAACCAAAGAGTGATAACTGATAGATAATACCAAATTCCATCGAATGTTTTTAACTTTAAGAAATAAGCTGAGTTCCCCATGATTAATGACCAAAAATTGCAGTCGATCATATATTTTTGATCCCAGATGTTTTTCACTTCTCAAATCTCTTGAGTGAAAAGGTAACGACATGAAACATTAAATAAAACTATTAAAAATAATCCACCTTGTAAATGCAGATTCATAATCTAAAACAGAATGATTATTGATTAGATAGAGAAAACAAGAGTCTGGTAAATAAGGAATAGTTTGTTTGAGGCTGTAGTCTACACTGTTATTAGTAATTACTAGTTAGGAAGTGGAATGATCATAAGTGAATTTCCGACTTAAAACCATGTTTAATAAGCCTAATAGTCTAATTTATGTAGAATGTATTAAACTGTGACACACCTTGAATGAATTCATGATTACTTATCAGAAAGTGTATCTGTCATAACTGTATTGACGTTTAGTTGTGGAATTAGGCTGAAGTGTTTACATGGAACAAACAAGATTAAGAATGAACAAATTTTCGGTATTTACAAATCATGGATGACTATTTAAGTGATACGGTAATCTATATGACCACAATTCGTCATGCATAGCTGGTATGAAAATTCTGTTTCATTTTATTTGCCACAGACCCATAATTTCATTTTCAAAGATTTTCATATAGATTTCATTACTGAAGTATTATGATTCAATAGACTGACCTACATCTATTATTAAATAATTCACTGAAAACACGAATTAAGTGAAAAAAATATACCTTCTCAATTATTACTTCGTACAGTTTACTTTCTCAAATCTTTCAATCGCCTCTAACACGAGAACTGATTTATAAGTTTTCAACATTGATACACTTGAATTGTTATTCAATTGACTACAATAAACTATAATTTACCTGTAAGATAATTCAAATCCTTCTTCTATTTACCTGAAATATACGATACACGCTTGTTGTCAAGTAAATAGTTAAATAACGCTTTCTTAGAAGCTTTTCATATATGTGATATGCTACGAAACTTCAACAGTGTTATTTTATTTCTGAGACTGCTGTCTACTTTTATTAGTTGCTTGTGCCTTAGCAATCAATAAATCTTGAGATTCATCGTACAGATTAGTTAATCACGATGACATACCGATTGCATTATTGATAAATAAAAAATGCTATGTGAATCAGAGGTTGTGCATGACTTACAGTCGATTAGATTATAGTACTTTTTATAAACAAACCATCCTTGGAAGTGCAACCATCGTTGTAAATTTAAAAGATAATTAGTCCCTAAACGTATAGTAAAAATTTTAAAGGTAGACACTTGACTACAAGCAACCCGTGTAACCATACAAAATATAATCGTTGCTATTAAGAGTCAAAGCCTACTGAATGAAGGATTAACAGAAGAGCCCGATGTTTTGACCTGTATAAAAATTAAAATTCACTGCATCATATTTGTTGGGTTAGGTTATTTTCAATGTTCTCATTATTCATTATTCGTTTAGTATTCAGAGTTACCCGGCAATTTTCCTACTTGTTTAGAGTTTGGATGCTGTATATTAAACGGAAATTTCTAGTGAAGATTTAATTTCGAGCTCACACTTTCTCTATTTCTGTTTATTATTCAATATATCTGGTTGCAGTACATTAATAAGCTCTCAGGAAACAGTTAAACTTAATTTCAGCCTTTTTTAGTGAAATCATTAGTGTGAATATAGTTAAAAACAGAGCTCATTCACTAAATGGTCTGAAAAGTAACCAAAAGTGTTGGGTACGACACTCCTATTAAACGTTAAAACGTTGAGCATAACTTCAGGCTATTTATTGGTTACATTTCTTTTATTCAAACTAATCATGATCAGGACCTACTTTAAATTTAGCTAACTCGTAATTAACAAGTTTACTCAATGTTATTCCTGTTTATCTAACAAATGCACGCAGGTACTAAGCCTTTATAACTATTTAGCTTCTTCATTCAAATCATAGTTTTGTGTGCGCATACTACATTTTCACAAGGAAGTTTGGCTGCAGTTTCTAAAATAATTTTTGTTTCAGAATATCTAACATTCTAAACGGTTGATAAAGGGGCACTTTATGAAGCTGTATGAAAATGTAAATGTATGTGTGCCTTTCCCTTGTATTCCAGATTCATGCATGTTATAAATCGTGTACACATGTGTACTTCTACTTAATGTACAGCGGTAATTTAGTGCAGAATACGTTTCCAGAAACCAGATTTTCTCTTGCTAATATTTCGGTAAAATATTAGACAATGATTAATGATCTACAGTGTAGTAATGTTATATTGGCATAATAGAAGAAAGGATTTCTTGTTTTAATGAAATTAATTACTTGCGTCCATTGTGATTGGTTTTTAATTGAAGTAACAGAAATTAATTATTCACTTTTTTCCAAGAAGTTTTAGGCTCATTTACCAGAAAATGGTGTGGCTTTTCTACTTGTATAAAATCACTTTTATTTTAACGAAGATTGTTCATAATCTGTTTTTAAAATGGAACTGTCAATAAAATGTCGTCTATACTATGGCACCGAATTGTCCTTATTCAGCTTTAAATGTTTCCATTAGATTATCAAACTACGAGATAAGTTGTCGCAAGTCAAAGGCCGATTAACATTTTACTTTTCCTTATTGATTTCTATACACCAGTTGGATAGCACACCCATATGCGTATTAACTCTAGTAATTTTTATATTTATGAATATCTCAGCATGGATGACACATCAAATAATTCTAAGGATTCATTTTCTATGTATAGCATTGTATAGGTAACATGAACGTCTGCCGACCGTTATTACTGTTAGTTCTTTTTACAAACTATATATTCCCACAAAGAATGTTAAACATACCTTCAAAATTAACTACTATTTGTATTGCATTATACCTGAAAACAAATTTCAGGTAAAGTGGTAAGATAAGCATAAACAAACTCACCCAAGGAGGTCCATATAGTCTAAGTTATGATGAGTGTGTCAAAGTGACTTGTTGCCAAAATCATAAAACTGATAAGTATCGTAGATGGGTGAAACGATACTTTAGAATTTAGCAGATTTTAAACAAAAAATTAATGATAGTTCACTAGAACCACTTACAAGTAAATCCTTGTATAAGATCTCTTGTTAAGCTGTGTCATTAGCACGATAGATAAACTGTGGATATTAACGAAATCCAAGACATAGACTCCATAGATCATTGGATGAGTATTCGTGTTTTCCACCCTCTCCCCTACCTGAGACTCAAACATTATTCCTGATGCTTCCATACAATGAAATGCACGTTACGGACATTAATCATGAAATACTCGTGGTGATTTATAAGAATTGGCTGATCAATGTAGTTCTTATCATGTTACTATCCAGTTAAAATGATTGGGTTTACACAAACTTCTCTTACGTTTTTAAATCACTGTATGAGAAAACTAGATTGTATACACACTTGATAATTGCACTATTCGTTATTTAAACATTCAGCTATTTTTAAAATGTTATCATAGGAAAAGGACTGCCAACGTTTTAGTTCGTTTTGAGAATTTACATTCCTTAGTGTATAGAGGGAGAATATAGAATGGTCAAAATTAATAAATTAATACCGGACATTGAAATTAGAGTAGAATAATTTCCTAATAGATTCTCTGTAATCTAATGTATGTGCATGTAATAGGGATCACTTAAAAAAGCGTTTTTATAATCACCATTAGACTACCTAATACTTCAGTTTTGTGCTTCACATTATTTGGGATCACAAACGCATAGTCATCCCATTTTCACAGTAGTGATAAAACACGATTTTATTACACTTTTTGCAATTATCTACCTTTCATTATAAAAAAAAATATATTGTTGAAGTACACGACAGTAATATAAAGAGGTAGTGGATTGATAAAAGTAAACAGTAGTTGAAAAAAATCGCTGCAATATATAATATATAGAAAACCAGAGTGGTTGAATATATATATATATATATATATATATATATATATATATATATACGTAAGGGTGCATTCATAATTTGTGCAAAGATTGTTTAAATTCATGCATACACATACTTAGTGACTGATCATAAAGTAAATAATATTCGTTATTTATATTACGTTCTTTTCCTTATCATAGAGTCTTTGAAGCATTATAGCTAGAATGAAGTAAAAAGGATAAGGCTTATTGGAACGATCTAGTGATTATATAAGCATATGTACATATATATTTGCGTATGTACCTATATCTTTCATCATAAGTAGTAGATATTATATTAAGCTATTTTACATTAGTTCTGATTACTTGATTATTCATAGAAAAAAATATTTCGTGTGAAGTATAGTATTACGTGGTAATTTACCTAATTATTAATGAAGGAGCCTAAGCAACATGTATTATAGTAAGACATAAAATGACGAATATCCAGTGTTCCAATGGAATACATTATGAGTTATTCTTTAATCGGTTATGTAAGTGTTGTTTTGTTGAGAGGCATACATTATAAGAAATGAGTCGTTTAAGGTGATTTAAGGTAGTCAGTCATTAATTATTGAAGATTATTTTTTAATTCTATTATATTCAGTTTATAGCATTTCTGACCTTATCAAATGATGAGGGACAAATATCATCATAATTTTTATCAAATATATTCTCTGAACCACTTGTAAAAACAGCAATTTACCATGTAATTAGTCGGAAATTATTTTTCGTACGTGAAACCGATGGTACTACCCAACTTTTGTAAGGAAGGAGACGAGGTCTAATTTAAACACGTAGTGCAGCAGACGAAATTTGAGTACATAACTACTACCACTAATAAACAATACTAAAGCAACACAGCCCTTGTCACAAGTAATGTCATTGATGCACTGTACTCCATGCTAGTTTTTATTATGTAATTCTAGTCCTTCTCTTTATTACGTATTTACCCTAAAGTTAGTTTTAAAGTTTATCAGGTAGGCTAAACAATTATTTTAAAAGAAACATTAAAATGGACTAAAATTGTTACTAAGCTCCATTACAATACCGTTCATCTTTGTTGTGTGAAATCCACAATAAAAATCCAAACAAACTTAATTTTTCTAAGGTTGGCGCTAGAATATTTATGCTATATATGTAAATAGATAGAAGCTATACTTTAGCAAGTTAAGTAACTTATTTTAAAAGGTGTCAGACCCCAGTCTGTCTGAACAGTATGATAATATTTCATGCCTCTAGACAATAAACGTGGTATACGATTTAGCCATGGTAACCTATAATTGTTTCTTAGTTATCAATCTACATTTGTGTTCACTGGAAATTGTAAATAGATTGGTAAACAATAGAACTATGTAAGTAATCTGTGAAATTATACTTTACTAATATGAATATTTATGACGAAATAAGTTTGCATTCTATAACCGTGCAATAATATGGTCAGTTGTATTGGAAAGTATTAAAGTAAAACATTTCATATTTTTTCAAAATATTTTGTTGAATCCCTTTAGTGGATAAATGAATAGAAAAATTCCTGAGCTTATTAGTTATTTAACAAAACCTCCCCTACTATAGTAAGTTCATTGGATAAGCAAATCAGATTTCACTAAGAATTTCGTATAAAGATAATGCAGAAGTTTTTCTAGCTTCAGAATAAGTCATGTAGACAATAAGTTAGTTCTTCTATAAGTTATCCACTTTTGTTAAACGTGTTAAATTTAACCTTTAATAATTCCGTAAAAGTGTTTATTTCTTTGGAAATAAATAAAATAACACCTAAACTTATCACCTAGTTTCAAAGTATGTCTTGTAATTCTCCACTTGTAGTAAGCATAATACGAATGCGTCAGTGGATGCTGAGGAGCTCTTTTATAGAATTTGATTTATTACTATTATAATCCGATGTATTTGGCAAAGCTGATGTATTGCAAATTATTTTTCAAGCTGAAGTGTATCTGTTAACTGTGGCACTTTTCGTAGATTTAATATAATTTTATTTGACTTTCGTGTTTAATACCAGTGGACTTCAGAGAGCTTGATTTTGCCTATCAGAGGGATCTAAGACTCGCCTGACGCCGTGCCCGGAAAATGTAAGCTGGATGTGCCCTCACCCTAATACTGAATTTCATACTGAAATGCCAATCCAGTACTTATTAATGCTAACTCCAGCTGGTCATTCTCTAAACTCTTCAATATAAACAGTCATTACCTTTGTCGATTCATACAGACTTAATTGTAAATTACCTGCCAATGAAACTTAAAAATGCAAAAGACATTTACATTGGAACTATAAGAATTGTATAATGACAGTAGTCAATAATTACCACATTAGTCTTCACATAGATAATCAATCATTTTGGTTTCGCATTTTCACAAGAACTGCCTTACTGCATAAATTTATCAATAATTGATAAGTAGTATCAGAAATGTTTACCATGAATTAGAATATTATAAACTAGTTAAATCTGTTTCTCTTATACTTATGATTTTTTATGCTATTTTCAAGATTTCATCTCGATTCGTTATACCTACTTTATTTACTTGTCGATCTAACATCGTGATGGAAGAGATTTTGAATTGATTATTCTGTGAGTAATTAACGTTTATGTAAATACTTGCTCTGAAATTCTATTGCTATGTAAACCGTTATGCATACTTTCTACTTATTAGACTAATAGGCGTTGTGTATACACGATATAAATAGATAAATGGGGTTTATTTCACTGATCACATCACAGATGTGAAGTGTTCTTTGCAGAAAGTTTTAGTTTTTCATAGGTTAATAATGAGCACTAAAAACGATCAAGTAATTAAGTTTATCACTCAATTCTACTTCCAGTTATTCATTTATCTTTGCACGTCAGTAGAAGAAATCATGACAGCTTAAAAGAGTCTATTGTTCTTCACATCCATTTAATTGTTTTAAGACGAAATAATGAACTAAACAGAAACAATGGCTCACATAAAGATATGTCATGGAAAAAAGATAACATGAAAAGTAATTGTAATTTGATGACTTTTATGTCTAGCTGCTTGGTGGATAGAAAATTCTTAACACATTTTCTCTAATCCATTACATAACATTCTGATTAGTTTGTGAACAAAATAAAATATTAAGTAAATGGATTATTTGTTTGCTTTTTTGATTTTCCTTGGAATGCCTAACAGCTATAGTCAAGGGTTAGTATATTATGATTGTGTACTTGTAATTGATTTATGAGAAATTTCTCAGACTTTAGCTAAAACCAGTTTGTGGATGAGGTCCATTGTAGCTCTAAAATTCACTGTTTACCTTTGCTATATATATTTTGATTTATTCTAGTAAATTCTGTATTGTTTTCCTTTTGTATGTAATTAACGTTGTTGCTGATCGGGAGGGATAAGAAATGATATTACTAAGCGTAGTTAGAAAATTTACATACTAGAAATCTGATTAATTGATCTTAGCATGTGTATGGTTATAAACATGGTAGTGCTAAGAAATCCCAAAGCTGAAGGAAATAACTGTTAAATCTGCCATCATATTCATCAGTTAGTTAGCTGTCATTTCATGTTAAAAAAACTGAATTTAAATTTATTTATAAACTTGACTTAACTATTTTTTTCATATTCTAGCAAATTATTTAAATATGTCAGTACCTTTCAATGATAAACACTGTTTTCAACCACTTCAACGATTCTAAATTAAATAGATTATTCCGCTCTGTGCGATTATCAGGAGAAAGCTTCTTCAGATAATTTCTAACTATCTGTATGATCTTACTCGAATAAAATTTTACATCCGTGCCTCGTTTACACTTGGTGCCCATTTCTCGTCATTCTGTTCTTTCAAATTTTGATAAATGCCCAATAAAATGTAACTTTTCCATGTCTAGTAGTCTTATTAGCTGATATGGTAAAATGATACTTCATTAGATGTAACAGACAAATGTACTTTAAATGAGTTTCAAAACAATGTTACGTGTAAACAAAAAGACTCATTTGACTAGAAAAGTAGTGAGTTTCCGTACTGAACGGGTTCACCGATTAATTTCAGATAAAACATTTTTCTAACCATATCATTGATATTCAAAGACTAGTTCTCTTGATAAATATTCGTATGTAAAATGATCAGATCGAAAAGGAAAACAAATTAAACGGTTTCATCTAATGTCAAGATACAAAGTTTAAAATTTCATTGACATAACTTTAAAACAAAGGTTGGTAAAAACCAATCAGTCCAACGTACTTCATAGGTCAGCCACGTCTTTGTCTAATTGTAAAAATAGAATAATGATGTTGTACAAAAATGTATAAACTGTTTAAATAATTAAATCAACTTAAACAAAAGTACATTGGGAATAATTATTTTCTTTTCGCATAAAGAGTTTAATCGGAAGGAGTTGGTGATTTCATGCATAAACTTTCTTTGTTTAGTTTTTCACACCCTTATTCTGATAAACACTTTGATGTATTTTAACTGTACTGACAAATGTTTATGGGTGTACTTTCACATATTTTTATAATGAGTTGTAAATACAATTAAATGGATGGTTACAAACAGAAAACAGCAGGATACAATTATACGTTTGAATTTGTTATCTCGAATTGACCTGGCTTAGAAAACCACAAAACACTAGACAGCTACTTTGATGTAGCATGGGGCACCTCAATAGTATGCATCCATGTCTTATGAGAAGGTTGTGTAACATACCGCGAATAAACTGAAGTTAGAAATGTTAATCATTGGATACCATCTGATTGTTTTAAAGCTTAAGCGTTAGGCACGGAACCTCAAGGTTCTGAACTCGATCAACTGACAATGTCGCGGGCAAGCAGTGCCGTGTAGTCCTATACTACGACAAAATAGTTTACCGTAGCTTCATAATATATAACGGTTATACAACCCAAAACAGTGCGTGATTTCAAATTCAAATATATTCATCTTTACTACATCCAACAACATCGGTGCGTTTGTTGAAGTGATAACACCAAAATACTGAAAAGTTAGAAACAATAAAATGAATAATGGTGACGTAGCTCGAAAGTTTAAACTTGATCTTGTGAGCTAGAAAGTGGCCAGTAAAATCCATTTCTGAAATGGAATAACTTTTTAAAATAAATCGTGAAGTATTTTTATGCTAAACAGTTTGTGTATCAGATTGTTAGGAAAATGACAGTTCCAATTATGCTGACAACTTGTTCTACTTTTGTATTCATCGACAATCCAGTAACAGCAATTATCATGGATGAATTTCAAAAAGTAGTTTATAAAGTTTTATTCACTAACTAAATCCATGGTAAGACGTGTCTTCAGTTACAATTTGGCAAATGGATTGGAGTTAGAAATTAAAAACACTGAATTCCATCTTAGTGTTTTTCAAGATAGGCGCTTATGCAAAATGTATGTGGATTCTGGGTTAGTTTCTTGATACGATTGTGCATACACACTACTGGAATTTCATACGAGGAGGAAATAGCTTTTGATTGCTTTATAATCTTCACTGGTTGTCTAATCAGTACATTTTCGCGGGTTCAAACTCCAAACTGAATTTTGTAAGTAGTCACTACTCGACCATTTAATTAGTACCATTTCGGGTGTTTGACTATGCAATTCATTCTGCCGTACATATTGCCTACAATTTTCCCTTATTATATTAGGGAAAAAACAATCTTTTGTATAAGATATGAGTAATTTTAGGAAATTATATCGAAATTAATTAAACTAACAGTTCAAATATGAACATAAAAGCTTAAAAATAATGAGTTGCATTAGTATGCAAACTAAATACACAGATATATTCAAGTTACACATCATGACATGACTTCAGTTAGATAATAATCAAATGCCAAGAAGTGCTGGAAAATTGTTGCGAGACATGCAGCACAGAATATTCAAAAGTTTACTAGGGACCGAGTTCAGAATCTTCAGGCATTGTGACAAAATCTTAGCCTTTAGATTATCATCGACTTCTGGGATCGCTCACTGTTTTTTAATAAGATCACAACAGACTGATGGTGAATGGATTATATTTTTCCATGCGACCATTTTTAAGTAATGAAACTGCTCCTGTTTAGGGAAAATTAAGTTTCTGATAGATTAACAGGATAGTGTTGATGCTTACCTAATGTTACCTGTCGTCCATTAACTGAAACTTTGAACAACATAAATATTCATGACTGGGTGTTTTGGCAATAGTTGGATTTGAATTTGATATCATGAATCGGTCAGAGTTAGGCAACCACTGAAAACCGAGAACTAGAACTACACAGATATGTCGTCTTGTTATGGGACTCTCCTGAAGTAACTATGGGAATCAAACCTAAGAAATTTAAGCCTTTCGGCGAACTATTAGTAAACAGACCACTGAACCGGCTTCCATCGGTTGATATTTTTTATTCGATAAATTCGCAATATATCTACACAACTTTATCCATTGTCATTAGTGGGCGATCGTTTCATACCTGACATTGCTGAGCTCAGCTGACCACATCTTTGCACCAGAACTCCAGGGATTACTTCAGAAAGTTAGTTGCCGGTGAGCTGATATTAATTGTAACTGGGTGTTATGGAGATTGCTGAATGTGAATTGCACTTATTTCCTCCAGCGGTTTTTGCTTATAACAAATTACCTACTCAATATGTCAATTAAATAAATGAGGTAAGTGTTTATTAAAATATATAATTCCCAATAGTTATCTGTCAACGCTTAGTTGATTTAATAATTAATTACATTGTACATCACTGATTTTGATTACAAAGAATATTGATCAAATTCACAAATACTGATTTATTGGTTCCTGAAACAATTTTCAACATACTCTGAACATGTCAGACCTTCAAAGCAAAAAAATATAGGTCGTCACAAAAATAATATATCAGTGAATTAAAGCATTGAAAGCTTTTAATTGAAATGTGTAACAATGAAAAATATAATAAAATGCTAAATAGCATGTTCTAAACAATGGACTACACAACCATTAATTTGTCACATCATTTTAATAAATGTTCTATTAAGAGTTATTATGTAATGAGCAAGAAAGCAAATATCAACAGCAAATTACGTTTGAACTTTTATCAAAAGCATTAGTGACTGTCCTCAATTTTGCAATAAGTGATTCTGCTGATTCATTGTTAGATTATGTGATAGATTGGAAGTTTCTTGTTCGGTGAAAGTTTATATGAATTTATAGATCTAACAGATTGAAGCGAAAAAACAGTACGGTTTAAGGCATACATTATTAAATTCCAGTAGCGTGATTTTAAATGGTATTTTGTAGAGTAGTGACAAGAGACGATTCAGTGACTTGAACTTTTGTGTAGGGTGGTGCTTTTTAAGAAACTATTTATTCATTAGTTCTTTAAATTATCTAAATGATGTTAGTCATTAAAAACAGCAGTCATTACACTAAACGATAAAAAATTAAGAACTAACTAATATCAACTGACTAGTAGCTATCTCCTTGAGGTAATTCCTGTAGTTCTAGTGTGAAGACGTGACCGGTAGAGTTCAACTGTATCGGATGTGAGGATGAAATCGCGCAAACGTACCACGAATTAACTGGCTTGAAAATATCCACCCTTAGGAGCCAACTTACTGGCATAATGGTAAGGCATTCGCCTCGGAGCCACAGGGTCCTGGGTTTGATCCCCGATGGGGTCATGGGTACATACTGCTGAAGAGTCCCACACCAGGACGAAACAGATGTCCAGTGCTTTCACGTGATCAGTGGTTGTCTGGTTCAGACCAATTCGTGATATCAGTAATGGACAGATTTTTATTTATTCATTAATTTGTACATCTATCTTCACTCTTAATTACTTTAAAATCAACATTCCATAGTTCAATCGAGAAAAGATCAAGTTTCCGTTTTATATTCAGCTACTAATCATTTAAGATGTTGTTTTAAAAGCGTTGCTACCGTAACTGTGATTAGGATTGGTGATTTAGTGTAAAGTGACTGTTAAATACATTATTCAATTATCTAGCGGTTTGAATCAACGAGGAGGAGATTTAGATGAAGGGATAAAAATTTGGCATTCATTCAAACACTTACAAGATAATGTAATCCCAGAAATTAAAAGTTCCCTCCAGAGAACAGTAAAACTTTCTATGTATGAGTTCGCTGAAATATAACAACGTGGTACCATAAATAAGAAAATCTATGGAAGGCGTTAATATGTCCAGTATGATGCTTCCAATTACATAAAAATGCCGGACAGAAGAAATTCAAATGATTGGGAGAATTTAATAAGGATTGGGAACTGAACAAAAAATTTCCTAGGTGAAATAATCGATTAAAGGCTGAATATGAAAGCTAAAGGCAATTTATCAAGTTTCACAACGTCGTCTGTCTTTTTTAAGGAGTAGAGTATATGCAGTCATAAAACGGACTAAATATAGTAGGAAATATCAATAAGGAAAACGTTGGAGTCGGGATGCTTGAAAGTCAGACAATGAAAAGAGGACATTCAGTAAAACAGTGTATATAAAAAATAAGAATATAGACACGCAGAGTATTTTCACGAATGGTTTTGTGTAGATCACTTTTAATGCGTTGGCAGTATTTGTAACAGATTCATCTCAGAGAGTACACAGGGCACTATACATCTGTTTTGTCCTGATATGAAACTGTTCACTTCTTACATACCATGAGATGAGCTCCTGTGCCATGTATTTGAAAATGGAATTCAGATATGCTAGAGTAAAATATTCAACACTAACGGTATTGTACGAGTGTTACGCTATAACTGGAATCATCACCTTCTAAAGTACCAAGTTACACTCTACAAGATCAAAATGTCTTAGACGTGATATTTAGTGAGGTTACTAGTTTGAACTTCCGAGGAAACCGACACTAAGACAGTACAGTTAAAGCTCATGAAACTCATACTGAAATCAACCATGACCAATCAAATCTGAAAATCGTTGTATCATAAAGTGAAATAATATTGTCCTTGATTATTTATTATAATGGACTACCCAATTAACTTTTTCTTTAGCAGACGTTTATACAATAAAAGCATTATAGTTCTCCACAAACAAAAAGATTCCTATTGTTTACATTTAAGTACACGATTCTAAAGTGTAAACATACTTAAACGTTTATTTATAAACTATCGGTTAATTCACACAAAGCTACATATAATTCTTTATTAGAAATATTCGCTAACAAATAGGCATACATTCATATCAATATAGTGTTAGCTAAGATGTAAATTTTCACAAAGATAATTTTGTCATAAATACCTGTGTTTGAACTAAGAATCGGCAGAACATATCAACTGATTTCTTAGTTGTTACTTGATTATAAGTGATTGATAGAGAACATTTTGGTATAGAATGAATGAGTAATATACTCGAAAAAGCAACTGTGTATCTTTACTCTAAGGATTCGAAACACTGCCAGCCAAGAAGTTATTTTATATCTAGCGTTCTAATGAGAATTCCTAATTGGATTGGTTCATTTATGTGTAAGGTGAGAGAGATATCTTCCGTAACATTAGACCATAGGATCATTAAAGTCGGAAATGTGAATCAGGCTCAGAAGTCCGAAGCTAGTACATACACTATAGGGTCTTAAATTCCTGGAGATTCAATTTTTACTTTCTGCTGAGCAGTCATAATGTAAAGCCAAACAGCTCTTCATTTTTTAGTACTTCTAGGTTTTTAACATTAACGGGTTTATTTTCACCTCATTTTGTGTCCCTTGAAGGTACTAAGTAGCATATTCCTAAATCTGCTAAGTGTTTAAGTGAAATTTCCCGTGTTGCTGACAGTGAAACTAAAGATAATTCACCTATTGTTTGGTGAATTTAAATGGAAGTTCCGAGTAACAGTAGTCGGAAACAATGTTAGTCAGTAGATTTTTCCTAAGTGATCGAATTATACATTATGATGACCGGGAGATATGTAGCAGAAGAACCCATAACTTGCCGATGAGGTTGGCTGGGGATTATCCTAAATTGGTAGGTGTTTATAAAATATTAACTCTTAAATTCTAAGTTATATGTCAGCAACATGTTTCAATCTTTCAACGGTGAAATGCAATGTAATACTAAGAGAATTCGTAGATAAGAAACACTTAGCCAACTAACAAATAGCTCTCTAATGCTCTCTGATTTTCAAGGGTTCTTCAGGTAATAACAGAATAAAAACTACCTATCATGAGTGGATTGAAAAAGTAAAATATTAAACAAAGTCAAACACTTATAATTCCCCTATGTTCTCCTTTCTTTCAAACCAAACATTTAAATTATTATTGATGTTAAAAAGCTCTAGAAATAAATCATATCAGTAAGGATATTGCTTTCTTTAGGAGATTTTCTTTGAAACCACTATCGTTAACATGATTATGTTAATGTCCTCTGATACTGCATGTTGACTAAGTTTAAGCGAGTAAGAATGATTGGCATTGCAGTTGACGGACAGTATGTTTATCTTGCAATCTGCCCTGTTACTAGTGAAATGCATAAAAGTATAAATTTTAATCAATCAAAATTCTAATGGGTATCAATTATACTTGGTGACTAACTCAACATTATATTTATGTTAGTAAACCTTTACATATTGGATTAATATATTTAAGACAATCGAATGAGTAATTCCATACGCGTGCTCCGTTTAAAAACTTAAATAGAGAGAACAAAAATTTAAGCAGAATAACATGGATTTCATTTGTTTTGTTAGGTTCTCAACAGCTACTTACAACGTCTTATATATTAAAATTAATATCATAAAAAAGGAATTTATTATGTTTATAAATTAATGTTAGAAGTAAATAGGTGTGTAACATTATCATACTACTTAGAAGATGAAAATAAGTTTAATGGAACTGAACAGTAACTGTTTCAACTGAATATAAATAATAAGCAAAAACAATAGAGAACGGTTGAAAACTATAAAGTTAATGATTCTATAATGTAAAAACTAAATAGAAGTTACTAGTAATTATGAATAATCTGATTTAAGATAAATCACTTGAAAAATATAAGACTATGAAATTGGAGAAAGCTGATATAACTAAAATGAATGACAAAGTTAAACAACAAAATGATGATAATCGCAATGTTACTATGGAATAGAAAGATTCTTTTAGAACACAATAGTCAAGTTTTAGGTGCTTAATGGTTATGACATTGACAAATTCTAAAAAGAAGAAAATATGTTTATTTATTATTCATTTTGAGAGATTTTGAGGTATTAATCTAGTTCCCTGAAGCAGGCCGTCTAAAAATAGCACCAGTGAAGAACTTTGAAATGTTTGATGTTTGTGAAACCGGATGTGGACCGTTTTTTCTGTCCCACTAACGTTGTTTTGGTAGATACTCAGTTAAATGGAAAGGATTTCTATAAATCTTTGATTATTTTAAAGAATATATTGTATTGTATACGACGATTGAAATATTTCATTAAGATGGCATACATTTTACAAAGTATATATAGGTAAATATGCTTAACTTTATGCGTACATGGATACAGTCTCGAAGTGCGCTCAGATGACATGAACGAGAAGTTAGCCCAAGGTTTAAAACTGGCTAAACGTCATGCTTCTTTTCCTGATACACCGAAAAAATAAGTTTTCAATTACTTAGGTATCTCAGTATTTACCATTTAGTTACAAACATTATCACTTGGTCCAAAATTTGATAGTGTTTCGGCACTTGTCATTGAATTCAATACCAAAAGTCAATGTGAAAGTTCAATTCGTCAGATAAAAGACCTAATCCCAGCAAATAATTCGAACAACCTAAAATAATCATCGTAAACTATTAAGATCAACTAATGTTTCATTATCTTTTTATTGGCACAATTTATTATGATAGCAAAATATAAATCCATAGGTTGTGTTGTATTGCGTTCATTAAGTTAAGCGTAATTGCTAAGCTTTCATGGTTGTTCTAGACAACATTATCTGTGAGTCCCTATCTAAGCCGAAAAGATATACAACTTTCTCGGATTTTGTCAATTAATGATCTGAGTACAATTCATGCGAATAGTGTAAATCCATATTTTTCTTCTAATCAAATTATATAACAAAGATAAGTGGGATTAAATTACGTGTACTTGATGTCAGTGTGATCTGTAGACCTGGAAATATAGGTTTATTGTCAATGTTCGAGGTAGAAACTTAAACGATGTGGTTAACTTTAAATTACATACACCAACAAATTTATTTTGATACTCCTACAAGATAATTTAATTAAAAATGCCTTTACATTATTTTACCATAATTATTTGTTACTTATTATTAAAAATAATTTATCAATTTACAAAATCATGGTATCTTACTTAACTCTCATATCATTTGATTGTTCAATATACATCCTCATTACGTATTTCTCAATACTTTTTCCAATGATAAACTAGAGCAAACAATCAGCTTGGTTCATCATAAATACAAAAAACAAACAAGAAGACTAGTTAAATAAATAAGAAAACTGACTAAACATATGGGTGATTAATTATCTTTCCTAATTGTAGGATACTATCATACATGGTGGTCACTGGTGAATTACATTGTTTCTAAATTACGGTTAGATATATTTGAAATAAATTTGTTAAACTTTTAGCTGAATCATTATGAATATAATAATTATGTTACATTATTTACATATCGGTCTAAAAGTAACATTTATAACAATCTGAAGTCAGTTATGAAATTACTGAAATATAAAAGTATTAAACAGTGATTTCATTGCATCCTAGTTGTAATGTTAATTGTCCTTTAGGTAGCAAGTACGCCTTTCTAACAAGCGACAATTAACCCACATCATCGATCTAGAGTTTTCTAATAAATATTATCAATCACCTTGTGTCAGAATATAATCCACTCGTTGATTAGTCTGTCTCATTATTGATCAACAATATTTGGTTAAAAGTAAGGACATGATATTACCACTCCTCAGTAATCAATCTAATACCAAAACTTAGCTGTGAAGAGCTGAATATGCGTCCAGATTAAACTGAAAATTCAATAATTTTGATTTTTTTCTTACACAATTTACCATACTGTATTTATTAATTAAAATATCAAAAAATATTCAGTATTTACAACAGGATTATAAATTTAATAGGTGGTTTGTGAATGACTCTCTAGATTTACGAATAATAGTTAAACTGCTGTTTACTAAGATGATATGATAGAACTAAGTCAGTACTGGTCATAGACAACGAACAGTGATTTTAAACTGATGCACTAATCCAATAAAAAGATATTTTCTTCAATGTATTCAGTTGCTTTTTCATGCGTCATTAGGCCATTTGAACAAAATATGCATAACTGGAAGTTTATTTGAAAGGCGTGTGTAAAATGGTGCGGTTTTCTAATTTTAGTCATCATATTCAACCTAACAATTATGAAGATACTGAATTTTACTACACAATTTGTTAGCATGTCGTACTCAGAATTCAACAATTAAATTAAATGCAAGTAAACGAAGAATTTTTAAAATTCGAATTAAGTCTACTAGGAAACAGCTTTAACAAATATCTTAATTTGTACCACAGATCAAACCTAGTTTCACAACCATCAAAAATGCCAAAGGCTAAGCTGCTGTTACATCAATGTGTGAAACTCCTCAGTGGTGCTCATTCACTACCCGTAACCTTAACAAAGGCCTAACATTTTTGACCACCAAGTCAGCATCCAATAGTTTACATACCAGTTTTCAGCCGTTTCATGATATTGCACAACCTTGTCAAGTGACTATCTAACACTATCTGCTTCAAATCCAATTGTCATTTATCGCTTGAACATCAGGACTATCTTCTGAAGTCAGTCATTAAGATCAGTTTATATTGGGGAATACTAAGTTATCACGGACTTTGATGATATGTTTCACTATGTCCTCTTCATGTTACTTGATATACTGTACTGCATTTATCTTAGTTATTATTTTTCATTTAATTTACCAAATTAATTGAAATTAGGCAACAAACTCTCTGTAATCAAATTTCTTATATTCATGCTCATTTATTTTAATGGTTTATTTTTATTCTGAATCATGGAAATTGTTCTGATGATAATCACTCAACATACTTTAGAAAATATTAACGACTAATTGTATTAAGAATGCTACTATCCTCTTTTCATGACAACATAAATGCTCTTGTAGAAAAGCGTCTTCTCTCTCCTCTTTATGTGTTAGTACATTTGAAGTGTTAGTTACAGTAATGGTGTCAACCTATTTTCATGTCATTTTGTATGTCCATAATTGATCTATATGATGGATTCCTTTATTTTTTTACCTGATAACAATTTATTGTTAGTCGGGTAATTCTCCTTATTTCATTCGCAAGAAATGCGAATAAGGCTATATCATGAATAAAATAACTGATTTATGATATCTAAAATGAATAAAATTATTTCATACAATTAATCATAAAGTCTGTTCATCAGTGAAATATCCTGTCGTAATCAGCGTGAGACTGGTGTCAATCCAATTTTTACAGTACTCATTGTGGCACTTTAGGATATGTAACGGTGTTTCACAATCAGTTATGAAGTTTCACATCGTAGACTGACCTTTATTGGATAACCACTGAAAACCAGGAAGCCCTAGATAGTAGTTACGTCATGTCATAAAACTCAGTGCGCATCCCTGATGTCACCAAAGATGAAAACCATGTCCCCCCCCCTGCATACACATATTACATAGCTTCTGTTAGGCTGTGAATAACCGGAATGTTGTCAAGCGATCAAAATATGATTAGAATTATCTTGAACTGAAATTCAGGTACTTTCTATTCAATACATTCTGATAACTTAACAACATCCCATATAGCAGAGTCGTTCTATTTATGAAAATTGACAGTTGGTGAATGATGTAAAATATGTCTTAACTCACGCAACGTATTAAACTGTAGTGCACCACTATTCATAATTCTTGTTTAGCGTAGAATTAAGACATTTCAAACAAAAGCTGAGTAACAGATATAAATTTTCTTAATCGTAAGGTATACACAGTATATGATGCGACAATCATTTCTGAATTAAAAATGATACAAAATTAGACCTTGTAACACAAGCACTAAACAATCACTTAATAAGTATCCTTCAAAATATTAGTTGGATGAAGGTTCACAACAAGTGACTGTGAGTATAGGTTTAATGCTAACTGACAATCGTCAAGAATGCCTACCTGCAGTTAGTATCATGACTCGTCTTTATTAGAACTGAGATATTCTAACTGATTGACCACTGAGTATTAACCCGAAATATTTCAGTCTAGCTCTTCTAATGTTGATCGTATACTACCTGTCAATTTGCAATGCGGTCACTAATCTAAGTGACTCGTTAATGCTTCCAATGTACTTGGGTACTAACTGATTTGAGGTAGTTACAGTTAAAAATACGTTGTTTGGTTTCATATTGAATGGAAAATCCAGTCTTTCATTTACTTTGGGTGCTTATTCATAACGAAATCTGTTGTGTGTTCAGAAGCTACCACAAGCATGTATCCCTTACAATGGGTAAAGTAAATATCTATCCATTATTATGCTAGTATTTCAATAAAGCAACTCAGATACTTATTGGCATGCGAGTTGTTAGGGATTCGAAATCCCTAGAAATACAATTGTCATTTTATCAAGTTGTATTGATTTTTTGTTAACATGATTTGTAAACCTTCATCACTTTATGTGAGCACATTTAACAACATTTAATTGTATTATTAAAAGTGTTGATAATTTTATTTGATGAATAATTATCATGATTATTTTGTATATATAAGCGAATGTGTAAAATATAATCCGATTCCGAATCTTATTCCGACCTGTCTGGTTGGTCTTTGTCTTATTCTTCTATCTCCGGCTTGGGACTGAGTGGGCTTAAGCAAGTCGCGCATTATCAACTAGGAACACTTCAACAAACGTCTGCTACAACCAACCGACAAAACTTTTTCTCACGTTATAACAGTGGCGACGGGGGTAAACTCATCAAAATGTCATTTACCTTTGAACAAGTTGAAGCCTTGCTGGAACACCAAGAAAAACGTTATGAACAGTTCCAGATGCGTGTACTAGAAATCTTAACCCGGCAAATGAATCTTACACAGAAGCGGCTATCAGAAAACACATACACATCCCATGCCGATTCCATCATCAATTCTATCAATCAATTTCATTTGGCTGGTAGTACATCTGATTCTTGGTCTATGAAATACAAAGACTTGTTCAAGGTTGATCCTGAAAAAACTGATGATGCAATTCCTATCATAGTTCCCCAGGTAGCAGTAACATTGCCGGAGCTTAATGACATTAAATCGCCTTGCTTGACAGAAGCATTTCTGTCCCATATGCCTAGTATTGCTGTGCCGGAGAAACAAGTCTCACTGGAGACATTTGCCCAAATCATTCCAGAGGTGGAACAATCATTTGGTGATAAACCAGCCGCGGCAACAGAATTATTTACAAAATCTCACAGTGCTTATCCCAACGGATGTGAGCGGAGCATAGCCGCCAGCCCAGGTCAGAAAGTCATCTCGAGAACCGTGTTCAGATCGTCTGTTGAGCTCAACAAGTCACATTATTCAGCCGGGAGGTGCATTAAATATAAGAAAGCTACTACTGTTATCAATGTACGCTCCAGACGTGGTCAGTTATTTACCTTCCCAACTTATCCTCAAAGTCGCAACAATACCGGTTTGAAGACCATGCATCTTCAATACAGTGTAGTATTGTTACTGCCACTACATAAAGATCCCACTACATTTCGTGGAGGAGGAGATTAGCGGTAGATAGTGGTTGTTTACGTAATTCGAAATTAATCATGTTTCCTTTTCTCTCTGAGTTTTCTTTTTAGTTGTACACAACCACACTCAGAATTACGTAAATCATCGGACCAGGTCATTATCCTCATTTTTTCAAAAAGGGGAGGTGTTAGGGATTCGAAATCCCTAGAAATACAATTGTCATTTTATCAAGTTGTATTGATTTTTTGTTAACATGATTTGTAAACCTTCATCACTTTATGTGAGCACATTTGACAACATTTAATTGTATTATTAACAATGTTGATATTTTCATTTGATGAATAATTATCATGATTATTTTGTATATATAAGCGAATGTGTAAAATATAATCCGATTCCGAATCTTATTCCGACCTGTCTGGTTGGTCTTTGTCTTATTCTTCTATCTCCGGCTTGGGACTGAGTGGGCTTAAGCAAGTCGCGTATTATCAACTAGGCACATTTCAACAGGCGTCTGCTACAACCAGCCGATCAACAGGCGACGAGGCACACTTCAATAAAGCGTCCGCGCACAACCAACCGATTAACCGACAAAACCTTTTTTTCACACGTTATAACACGAGTTTACTTATTTAACAGATTATAATTACCCTCATTTTGTCATCTATTATTTAGTTCTAATGTGACAAAATTTATGAAACTCTTGATTTTATTTAGTGCATCATAGGACCCCTTAATTAAGTCACCATTTTGCTGAATTAATATCCTAAGTGAATTGCAAATATTCTTGTCATGGTTTAACATAACAACTCTACAACAGTTTGCACTAGAATTTTTCAAACATTTTCGTGCCACTGCTATTTTAAGACTTATTTATTATGATAAAATAGTTGTTATTCTTAAGAGGTTAAGAAATTTGTTGTATTGCTTGTTGATTTGTAACGTAATTCATGCTGTGAATCATCCCAATGTAGAATATATTGACCACTAGTAAAGCAAAAAAGCAAAACATTAAAAAAGTCTCATTTTGGGAAAACAAAGATCACAGGGACAAAATTCGCATTCTTTTTCAAGTCACACGATTATGTCCATCAAAATTTCCTAATAAAATAGGAACTAAATAGTATAAGTTTAGTAATGCATGTTTCATTTGTTTTATTTTCGTATAGTTGATATTTATAATTATATATATTTGATTAAATATATCACAGATTGATGTTGGCACGGTACCATTGAAAACCAGGGAGCACTGGACAGCTGCTTCGTTATAGTGTGGAACTCCTCAGCGGTACGCACACCAGATTCCGCATCAGGGGCTTCAGGTTGACACGAATGCCTAACCATCTGCACCACTGGGTCGGCATCCATTGGTATAATTCCCACTTCCATCAATTTGTAATATATATTATAGCGCGACGATCATCCATTGTCATTGGTGATAACTGTCTCACTCCCGACAAGTCTGAACTCCACCAGTCACGACTTCTCACTAGAGCTTCAGGAACATCCTGGAGTAAGTCACTAATGAGCTCATTATTATAGTTCAATTTGGATGGTTATATTTGTGGAAATTGGTTATTTTTCAATGGTACCCTGCCATCATCAATCTGTGATATATTCAATCAAATAAAATAACCAATCTCCACAGAAATAACCATCCCAATTGAATTATATATATATATATATATATATATATATATATATATATTCTGAAATTACTTAGGGTGTTTCCAGACTAGGTATTCGTTGAAATTGTCGTTAACCAGTTATAAAGTAAATTTGTATTGCTTATAATTAGTATTCGTAACATTTGTCAGTATCTTTTCTTATTGACTTCGCTAAACTTTTGGGTCATATCACCAATATCCAGTTTATCACTTAAGGACTATCAACTAGAATTAATTTTTTGGGGGTAATGTAGTATTGGCTTTAAAACTTTAATTCTGGAGAATAACAGCTGATTAATAGCATTTTAAGTAAATAGCTGAAATTGAATGAAAATAGCTTAGATTCAGTTTTACACAATCCTATGCATTCATAGAAGAATTTTCGCCACAGTTGAACGAACAGCTTCACAATATTTATACAGTAAATGTATAGATTATATTATTCAATTTTAGTTTTCAATATGTTCACAAAGAATCTCAAACCATCAAGTGTAACAATGAATTAATTTTTAATTTCGATCACTGAGAGTTTTACAAATTCAGTTCCATCTTAATAAATGCTTAGAATTAATAAATACGAAGCTTCATTACAGTTCATCACTTATTGATTATTGACATTGTACATTCTTCTAGCACCGCAATCTTGCGCTCTAATCGCTTTTATCATATTCGAATCCAGAGTACTTTTAAGATTTTCCGTGTGAAAGTTGATTTGACACCTTTGAATGTATTCCTTGTCATACTCAACCAACACTGACTGAGATTAAACAGACAAGCATTTCTAGTGTCACTGTATTCAAACTATACTATCTCTATGGCTTAGCGTGCATCGAACTTATTTTTATCTTATTACCCTGCTCGTATTACGAACACTATAAGCAAAATTAAATCGCATTCGTCCAAATAACGGTAAATTGTGGCTAATATTGATGAATGAAACTTGATTTGTAGTACAGCATAGTTTCAATTATTTTGCCTCCACGTCAGGTTTACTTTCAATATAGAATAAATCGTTTTAAGTCTAATATGAGATTAGGTCTTAAGACAACTGACAGTCGTTAGCAAGATGTATCTACGAGGTTTTCTGGACCGCTACTCTCAGTGGGACTTATATACTTACTTACCAGAGTTAATGACAAAGTATCCACTGAGATTTTCATAACCGACAATATGGCTAAGGTATTTAAACAAAAATGATTAAGTAGCGACTAATAATTATGATTACTAATCTTCTAGTGTTCATCAGATCCTACCAAGTAAGCTAAAATTCTATCGATTCTTCAAGCGCTGTTTCACTTATCGAAAGTCAAATCTATATATGTTATATCTACATGACAACCTATTTCTATATTATAATACATTTTTTTACAAAAACATTTTCATTGTCCCATCTTCCATAATTTTGTGACAATAAATGTAATTGATGATTTAGTTTGTTTAAAGCGTTGTTAGGACAAAAATCAACAGGGTGAACTTTTTGTGGTTGATAAAACGTAGCAATAATCTGTATTGTAATCCGTGGTTGAATTTTACCATTGTACTCAATTATTGGTGTTCCTGAACTGTTGTAAGATTACAATGCATGCGTCTATTAAATATGTCGGTTAAAAGCCATAGGCACGATGATTTTGTGAGAAAATGTTTGCTAGGAAGTAACTACGACATAGGACCCTTTTAAGTTATTTATGTTGTAGGTGCTACTAGTTGTCCATCACGTTTATTACTTACGATTAGTATTAGACTCATATGCTGAGATCTAAAGTTAATATTAATATTTATGAATAAGATTTACTATTAGGCTTAAGTTAGATCAAGGTAAATATTGATGATTTCGATGAACTTGTATATTCCCGTTGATTTTTTATAGTCTAGTGGTGAACGCGCTGGCGCCCGACACGAAACGGGCTGAGTTTGAACCCCACTGTAAGCATCAACATTGGGATGCAGGTACATCCAGCCGATGCGTCCCAATCAGGACGAAACGTGCGTCCTGGATTCCACTTACCAGTCACAATTCAACTTAATTAATGCCAACGGTTAGGAATACAGTTTCTTGTTTAGAATCATATACCAAAACAGTAACAGTACTGATCTGTTGCATCAGTTGTTTGCGAATAAATCTTCCACCACTTATCAAAATGTTCGGTAAGCAGATACAGTCCAATAAGTCTTATCTCAATCCAAACCGTGCTACCAAACACAGTCAATTATTTTCATAACCTCGTGTGTAGTTGGCTGAAAATGGACTGTGTGGTACTTTAAATTTCTTCCAATACCGAAATTATGCTACGGTACGCCTAAATCTATCCTTTCTGTAATTCGGTTGCGTAAATCGACTTGATTTTGACAACGTTTCAGATAAAGAATCATTAGACAGCTGTTTCATCTCAGTATGAGGCTCTCCAACAATTAACTTCATCAGGAAATCGAGTCCAAGTCCTTAAGGTTTTGCGGCAAGCGCCTAAACAGTAAACCGGGGATTTTTTTTAATTAATAATGATTATTTTAAGCATATTTACTGATAAATGGCTAGGGTTGATAACGTTGCATTGATTCATGACATCAATCGGTTTTACTGGCAAAACAACTTAAGGCCTGGCATAATGGTTCATTAAAAAACTCATTACACAAACTAAGCACATGTACAACCAAGGATTTAAAGTAATAGTGGTGTTTAGATTTTTAAATGGATTATAAATAATGAATACGGTTGATAAATAATAAATAACATAGAGCACTATGAAGTACAAAGTATCATTTAAACTCATCATGTAGACAAATACTAAGAGTGGTTGCTTATCCCCAAACGATAAAAATATTTTGTCAAACAGCAACATAAACCGTTGAGGTACTTGAAACCAAGTAGGACTGGATAACATAGAACTCTGTATACTTCCTTATTTTTGTACATGTTAATGTGAAACTATCAATAACTCCATGTTACTCTAATCACATACAACAACAAAATTGTCATTTTGGTCTATTGGGCATAAACGAATAGGTAATTGAATAATCATTGAAGCAGTTTACCTTAATTATATTTTTATTATATTACCAAAACCAGTTCGTACTACTTATACCGTAAAATATTAGGCAGCAATAAAATTAAACGAAATCAGCCGTTAAAACATAGTGTAGCTATTAATACTAGTTGTTTTAGATTGTTTTGGAGAATCAGGAATATTTTAGATAGAAAAAGAAACAATTTCTTTTAATTCAGATTGTCTAATATTTACTATTAAAGCAATGCTTACTTTGTTTAAGGTAAACAACTAAATTACTGATTGTAATTAGAAATTTTACTTTACTGACGAATTTCGTTTGCGATGATCTCATTTTAATGATAAATCACTTGAATTAGAATAAGTTTGTAACTGTTTGGATACAGTAGCCTAGTGGTGAACGTGGTGGTGTTTGGCACGAAGCTGACTGGGTTCGAGTCCCATTGTGAATATCGACATTAGGGTGCAGGTATATCGAGTCGATGTGCCCGAACAGGACAAAAACGCGCGTCCTAGATTCCTCTTGCTAGTCACAATCCGACTTCAAAAACTATTCGAATGTTTGTAAGTATGATCAGACTTTTTGAAATCATTTATTTTCATTAAGGACACAAGTAGCATTATTTCATGGTACTTCACATTTGTATGACGATAAATCATCAAACAGTTGATACCTTCATCGTTATTCAAAACACAGGATTTTAAATTTAGTGGACAATATCGACTACTTTAAAACTAAATATTTGCCTAAAATGATAGCTGCGAATAAACATAAAACTGTGGCTCAGAGTTTCTCTGTTGTTTTATATAATCTTCTGGTTATATCTGTGTCGTACAATGATGCGTCACTTAAGAAGAAGGCTACATTGCAACCTGATCGACAAGATATAATGAAAGCTAATTATCAAACATGACGTTCGGCAATGCGAAAGCATTAACAAGTGGATTGCATGTAGCACTGAATAACTTGCATCTAGCCAACATAATTAACAATGTAGAAGTAGATCGACTAAACAGTACGACTCAAATGGGTCGAAATATGCCTCATTAGATTATAAGCCATTCACCAATTATACCGTGAAAAAACCTAACAATTTGATAGTTGCTTCTAATAGTAAGTTGTCTTACGTTTCAACGATTCCACGTAACATATGTCTTCGCTTCATTTAGTCTTGTACTCCACTGAAAATACTCATTGATTAACGTTAGATCAATTTTTTACTTATAAGATTTCAATCACAAAAATATTCTGACTTAAGCATTTATGAAGATGAAGAGAGCAATGAAGCATTTCTTTTCAGTTAATTTTTCAACATTGTTTTACACTAATATACATATATATATATATAATTTACAATAGTCTTAAAATCATTATTATACAAATGATGGTGAGTTAGATTATAACATTACAAATTCAGAGGTCTTCATAAAATAATTACGATTAATTAACAAAGCAACTACGACATGAGAGTGAATGAGGTAAATATAGCCTTCAAAAGTATTAAAATAAAATGACAGCTGAAAGGATTGGCACATTGTCAACTACATGGTATCTCCGGAAGGAAACGATGTAGTACATACAAGAAATCTAGTTATCATATATATAATTTGTCTTCATGATCTTCATACCTATCTAAAGTTGGTTCATGGTCAGAACGAACTTATTGCAGAAAAACGGTGAGTTTATTACAAACTAAGTGTCAAGTGTAAATCAACTGTTTATACTCATCAAAGTGAGTAACTGTTTGTTGATGGCATTATTCACAAACTACTTATATCATCATGTGAGAGGTAGTGTTTGGTCGAGTTCAGACTTGACGAGAATGGGACAATTATCAACAGCGATACTGAATAATCGTCATTCCATATCATTAAGTGATTAAAGTGGGAGTCTTATAATTAAAGATAGACCACGTGGTGTTGGTTAAATGTCTACTTTGAGACCCTACAGTCTTGGATCTGGTTTCCTTATATAATCGTGGGAGGCGCATTGTCACGTCTAAGGAATACTACACTAGGATTAAACAGATACCCAATATTCCCTGGTTTCCAGTGGTGTCTAATCGAGGTCGGACTGTAGCATATACAAATAACAACTTGAAAACCAACTTCTGCAAAGCCATCTCAACTCAGTTATATAATTATTGGCACCAATAAGCTGATAAATATCCATTTTATAAAATCCACCAGTCCGACAGAGAATTTTCGTACATTTGTACTCGGTACTAAATATTTTATCAATTGTAATCTGCATGTTTTACCATTTGGAACTTAACCTGATAAAAATAAACTTTAAAAGCATGCTCCTCGAAACAAACATCTCATTTCATGTGAAGTTAAATAATTAGTCAACGCTCAAAGACTGTTGTAAAACCTTTTATGACTATACGAAAGCAAGGCACACAATTGTAAAAAAGATCCATTTGGCTTTCTTCTAGACTTACCATAAGGAATGCTCAACAAATAGGCAGTAGACTTGAAGGATTATTCACCCATATATACTTATAAGTACCCATACAATTGATAAAGATTGACAATCTACTTCATATCTCCATATTAAAGTGGAAGTAATGGAACATATTTAAAACTTACTATCATTTTCCACTTTGCAGTGACATGAAGGTCAAACTCAACTTTAAACAATGATTTCACAATTTAAGATATTGATCGGGGTTCATTTTAGTGCCATGTATAGGTAGGCACAATGCATAGCATAATAACATACTAAGTACTGTGAGTATGTTGAATGTTTAACCTTCTCTATAAATAGTCGTATCTTTACACCTGCATTACAGATTTGTGTTCGCTATATCGACTACCTAACTTTTTCAGCGTTTTATTATTTACCTATTTAGTAACTTCATGTTATTTTGAGTAATAGTGAAATAAATGAAATTATTTACTATGACAATCTATGTTTAATAACATTACATGGTTTTCATGCCTGTTGATAATCTGATAAACGTCAAGAATAAATCTAGGATAAGCTTGTGACTATTACCCTACAACCTCTTGAATATAACTACCCTCAGCTTTTGTAAAAATGCACTTAAATCGTTATTTAAGAGAACTAATAAACATGGAGTGTCAATGCTATCAACAACATAAACAAAATGTGTTTATCAAGGTTATTTCTCTCCATAAGTTAAATTACTAAGTGATCTTATGATAATAAATGCAGTTTTATTTTAAATAGTTGTCACTCTGCGGTCAATGTGTATTGAAACTCAGTTGTGGAATAAGAAACGTAGAGTTTGGGACAAAAAAAATATCTACCGTTATGGTTTTATTTGCGGATAGTTGGCAATGCCCCCCCCCCATTTTCATAATCAACGAGTGTAAAGTATTATTATGAATAAATAATTTCATCAAAATACTTAGATATATACACGCAACTAATATTTAGGATTATCATCAAATGCATTTACCAAAGACAAGAATAGTAAGCGATGGAGTGTCCCTTATGCCACAAGCTAAGCTGCAACGTACTCAACAGAATTCATTCAACATGAAAAGGTCAAGGTTGGTATGACATTGAACACTACTAAATAATCAATCAGCATATAGAATATCTCAGTTTTTTGAATATCATTGATGACATTAATAGCTCAATAATAACTACATCAGATTGTAAATCTGCTTAACGTGGTTCGAATCCCAAAGTCAGCTTCATTTTGCTAGAGATTATAGGTACACCTTATTAATGACTACCAACTAGCATGGAACATATATTCAATATTACCTGATGGCTATCTATCTATGTTTAATATTGACCATACCCAAATGGATCCCTGTGTTTTACCTCAATTTTGCTGACTTTTCCTTCAATTCATGTTTATGATTATTCAGAATGTGCCTTGTCAACATTTAAAAATGCATCCTGCAAATATCATAACCCATGGTTAACTATACTTCAATTGTTTATTAAAATTTTTATATTTGATTGTATACAAATCTATGCTCAATAATCGCGAATTATCCCATTTCACTTTTCCAGTCACTCTTTGTCAGGCGAACGATGAACGTTGTTTTCTAACTAAAATCTCCGAATCAATAGACTGTATGCACTTGTTTGACAAACTGTGAATGAATGAGCGCTTCACCAAGAAGTCGAATGTAAAGATAATTGTAGTGACGTTAGATAGTTAAATTCAACCGATTAAAGGATATCAACCTAATAAGCTCACTAATTAGTGGTAAGCATTGATATATTTAAGGGATGTCAGTATAATCCAATGTATCTAAATGAATAGTGCGTTTGATTCCAAAAGACTATTAACTCCGTATATGGATGATTTTCTAGGCGTCTTCTTAACTAAGAGA
This sequence comes from Schistosoma mekongi, assembly GCA_034768735.1. Lineage (NCBI taxonomy): Eukaryota > Metazoa > Platyhelminthes > Trematoda > Strigeidida > Schistosomatidae > Schistosoma > Schistosoma mekongi. Next base: position 25,621,031 of record CM068305.1, read on the forward strand.
GATTACTGCATTTTACTAACAGAAACATATCTAGGTGGGGTCGGGAGGTGAATCTGAATGTTTAACCAAGTATATATATATATATATATATATATATATATATATATATATATATATATATATATATATATATATATATATATATATATATATATATATATATATATATATATATATATATATATATATATATATATATATATATATATATATATATATATATATATATATATATATATATATATATATATATATATATATATATATATATATATATATATATATATATATATATATATATATATATATATATATATATATATATATATATATATATATATATATATATATATATATATATATATATATATATATATATATATATATATATATATATATATATATATATATATATATATATATATATATATATATATATATATATATATATATATATATATATATATATATATATATATATATATATATATATATATATATATATATATATATATATATATATATATATATATATATATATATATATATATATATATATATATATATATATATATATATATATATATATATATATATATATATATATATATATATATATATATATATATATATATATATATATATATATATATATATATATATATATATATATATATATATATATATATATATATATATATATATATATATATATATATATATATATATATATATATATATATATATATATATATATATATATATATATATATATATATATATATATATATATATATATATATATATATATATATATATATATATATATATATATATATATATATATATATATATATATATATATATATATATATATATATATATATATATATATATATATATATATATATATATATATATATATATATATATATATATATATATATATATATATATATATATATATATATATATATATATATATATATATATATATATATATATATATATATATATATATATATATATATATATATATATATATATATATATATATATATATATATATATATATATATATATATATATATATATATATATATATATATATATATATATATATATATATATATATATATATATATATATATATATATATATATATATATATATATATATATATATATATATATATATATATATATATATATATATATATATATATATATATATATATATATATATATATATATATATATATATATATATATATATATATATATATATATATATATATATATATATATATATATATATATATATATATATATATATATATATATATATATATATATATATATATATATATATATATATATATATATATATATATATATATATATATATATATATATATATATATATATATATATATATATATATATAATGCACTTAAATCGTTATTTAAGAGAACTAATAAACATGGAGTGTCACATGCTATCAACAACATAACAAATGGTTTATCAAGGTTATTTCTCTCCATAAGTTAAATTACTAAGTGATCTTATGATAATAAATGCAGTTTTATTTTAAATAGTTGTCACTCTGCGGTCAATGTGTATTGAAACTCAGGTGGATAAGAAACGTAGAGTTTGGGACAAAAAAAAATAACTACAGTCTGGTTTATTTGCGGATAGTTGGCAATGCCCCCCCCCCATTTTCATAATCGACGAGGAAAGTATTATTGAATAAATAATTTCATCAAAATACTTAGATATATACACGCAACTAATATTAGGGACTTCATCAAATGCATTTACCAAAGACAAGAATAGTAAGCGATGGAGTGTCCCTTATGCCACAAGCTAAGCTGCAACGTACTCAACAGCAATTCTTCAACATGAAAAGGTCAAGGTTGGTATGACATTGAACACTACTAAATAATCAATCAGATATAGAAATCCTCGTTTTTGAAACATTGATGACATTAATAGCCTCAATACTACTACATCAATGAAATCTGCTTAACGTGGTTCGAATCAAAAGTCTTCACTGTATGCAATGTCCTTCAAAAGCAAGTAGGCTGTTAAATAACTGGTAATGTAGAGCTGAGTGGCATTTTATCCGTGATACTGTTGCAAAAATTACCTTCCTCACATAATTATCATAATGTCTTATCCTAAGCTTCGGTTTGCCTATTAGACTTTTTTAATTATCAATATTAATGTCACTTTCTTAAAAGTTTCACGTAAAATATGGTGATTTTTTTACTCATCTCTTCTTACTCAACGTGTAAACAAAACGTGAAAAAGTACTAACTTTATGATTGTATGTTGACAAGGGTTTCTCTCTTATGAAATGCGTAAAAAGTGAAAAATATGAGAAAAATGCTGAGGTAAGTATAATGTAATCACAATCAATATGAATAACAATAAAATAAATCAGTTACTTTTAGAAGTTAATCAAGTCATCGATTTCCAAATAAGGTCAGACATAGCGAAATAGCAGTAGAAAATACAACAACAGTTAATATATTTATTATCTTCATTACCATTTATAATAAACAGTACAATATTACTTGAAATAATATGGTTATTTTGACAGATGTCAGACATTCTCATCCTTTATCTGCTTTTTCTTGTTATTATAAAAAAGATAATACACTGATAAGATAGTAAGCTGAAAACACACCAAAGATAGTGAATCCATTCACATCACAATGAATCTATCTTCCTAAAAACAGTACATTTGAACAAAGAAACGCTTTAAATAGAAAAGAAATGTGACAAAATCTATGCATATGTTATGAATACAAACTTTGTATTGTAGAACACACTTTGATTATTAAAGATAACTACTGAAAATAACAATAATCACTTTAGTTAGGATATGATAGGAAATGTGATATGTCTAGACACAGTTTTGTTTTCTGTGCTAAATGACGTGTCATTTTGTCATCCATTCTAGGTAAAAGAAAAACTAATAGCATAGGTCATTTCGTTTATTTTTTATTTTTAATGATGGTTTCATTGTTCGTTAGATTTCGAACTACAAACTTAAAGTAAGCGGAACCTAATAGAAATTACATTTGTATATATCCCTACTTGACAGAAATCCTTGGACCTAGGTGGTGTGTTAATTAGCACTCGTCAGCAAATCATATCTTAAATCCCCAGATAATTGGTGTTATCTGTAGGATTTAGACCATACTTGAACCCTACTGGGATCACCAACTCCTTAAAAATTAGAGTTAGGTCTATGGTGATGAGTGCCCACTGGCAAAATAACTTATAGCAATCAAAGTTTCCTGGTGATTATCGATAATTATAACAGCAATTTCTATCAAGCTCAACTTAATTTTTTTTATCTCGGTATCAGTGATAATATACCAGAATGCATAGCCATATTATATATTATAGATATATATTATATATATAAGTTATTAGGTAGGTACCTATACCTAGTACTCAGTAGATATAGTTTAAATGCAAGAAGATAAGAACTAGATTTGGGTCTCTGTGTACCATCGAAACTAGTCCTGTATCATATTCAGTTAACGTCCCCATATAGACGAAGTGTGAGTCATATTTACTATGTATATTAAGAATTAGATCGGAATATTTAATATTTAAAGAATTGGTTCTTGTTTCGTCTTTTACTCCTCAACATCTTTGTCTTTCTAAACATTTTGGGATCGAATAATATGGAGCATATAATATGTTCACCAGTAAATGTTTTCATGGACAGACAATATAGTTCGACTTGCTTTGGGTTGTTTGTTTCATGCTTTGGTTTAACTCGTATTCGTTTCATTGGTTTGTTTCGGACATTTCGCTTTATTTGTTTTATGTCTATATATATATATATATATATATATATATATATATATATATATATATATATATATATATATATATATATATATATATATATATATATATATATATATATATATATATATATATATATATATATATATATATATATATATATATATATATATATATATATATATATATATATATATATATATATATATATATATATATATATATATATATATATATATATATATATATATATATATATATATATATATATATATATATATATATATATATATATATATATATATATATATATATATATATATATATATATATATATATATATATATATATATATATATATATATATATATATATATATATATATATATATATATATATATATATATATATATATATATATATATATATATATATATATATATATATATATATATATATATATATATATATATATATATATATATATATATATATATATATATATATATATATATATATATATATACCTAGTAACTCAGTAGATAATATGTTAAATGCAAGAAGATAAAGAAGCTAGATTTGGGTCTCTGTGTAAGCATCGAAACTAGTCTGTATCATATTCAGTTAACGAGTCCCATATAAGACGAAGTGTGAGTCATATTTACTATGTATATTAAGAATTATATCGGAATATTTAATATTTAAAGAATTGGTTCTTGTTTCGTCTTTTTACTCCTCAACATCTTTGTCTTTCTAAACATTTTGGGATCGAATAATATGGAGCATATATATATGTTCACCAGTAAATGTTTTCATGTACAGACAATATATTTCGACTTGCTTTTGGTTGTTTTTTTCATGCTTTGTTTTAACTCGTATTCGTTCATTGGTTTGTTTCGGACATTTCGCTTTATTTGTTTTATTTCTGATACAAACAGTTTCCACTAATTGTCATATAATTTGGTAGCGTGCTTTAAAGCATTTTCATCTATTTGCTTTCTTTTAAGACTGATGTTAATTTCATTTTCATCAAATCTGTTTTTCACTTTCTTTATTTCCTTGTTTGTTTTAGTCCGGTTTTTTCTGTTTCTTTTAACTCACTGGTTTTCATTGTCTCTATTTTTGAAATGTCTACACTGTTAGCGATTAGATAACAAATTAAGTAATTAGAGCTTATTTAATAGAACTTTGTTACGCTTCAGTTTATAAATGTCTCTGTTTATTAACTGGTTTTGTGATCTGTCACGCACATCTCCATCATTTAATATGGATAGTATTACTTGGAATTGTTTCTTCACAAGAATATAACTAACGATGACAATGTATTTTTCATTCGTTTAGTTGTTGAACCGAATGAAAAATCCGGTAGACGCTCAACTTTGAAATCAGCATTCTACATTCCGTAAGGGTCGATCGTCCACCAGCCAAGTTGTGACACTACGGTTAGTTGTTGAACAATCATTTAAATGGAATTTCCCACCATACATCAACTTCCTTGACTATGAGAAAGAATTTGACGACATATACAGAAGAAAATTATAGAGTCTTTTTGGACACTATGGTGTACCTGAAAAGATAGTCAATACCACAAGGAATTCTTACGATGGGATGCACTAAAATGATTGTGCATGGAGGGGAGATCACAAATTCATTCCAGTCTAAGGCAGGCGTCGTACAAGGTTGCTTACTCTCACTCTTTCTCTTGCTTCTGGTGGATTATGGTAACGTCAGTATCTTAAGGGAAGCACGGAATGCAATGGACAAGTTGGATATAACTAGACAACAAGACGACCTAGCTATTTTATCCCACACATAGCAACAAATGCAGGTGAAGAGACACAGTGTAGCAGCAGCCCCTACAGCAGTAGGTTTCAACATACGCATGAAAAAAGCAAGATCCTCAGATGCAACACACCGAGCACCAACCCTAGTACACGACGCAGAATCTCTGGGAGATATGGAAATTGTTGTATATCTGGTAAGGAAGATCCGATGAAAATGTGAATGCATACGTTGACAAGTAAAAGCAGTATTTCTATAATTGAAAAACATCTGGAACTCAAAGCAGCAGTTCACCAACATCAAAGCCAGAATTTTCAATTCAAACATTTTAATTGTATGCTGCTGAAATTTGGAAAACTTCGAAAAGCATCATTCGGAAGATACAAGATACTTACGTTCCGTTGACCAGATACCATCAACAACAATCTTCTGTGGTAGCGAACAAATCAATTTCCAACCGAGGAAGCATATCTGTAAAAACACTAGAGGTGGACAGAACACAGATTGAGGAAATTATCAAATTGCCTGATGAGGCAATCCCTAACTTGGAATTCTCAAGGCCAAAGGAAAAGAGGAACACAAAAGAGCATGATCCTCCAGGAATTGAAGGCAGATATGAAAAGAATGAATAGCACTTGAGAAGAACTGGAAAGTAGAGCCCAGAACAAAAGTGGTTGAAGAATCCTGGTCAGCGGCCATGCTTCATGTAGGGTATCCGGTATCGATTGATTTGGTGGTCATTAATGTGAATTTCAACGACTATGATGATTAATATAATTAACCTCATGTACAAGTATACTGTGAATCGGATTCTAGACTTACATTTTATGACGTATTTTGTTATCAACTTCTTAAATCAACTGTATTACTATCGCAACTAGGTTTTAGAATTTGCATTGAATCATTATTTAGGTTAATCGAACTCATAGATCGACGTCAAATGTTGTATTTAGTAAAACAAATATTCATATTTTCTGTAATGTAAATAAGATAGTTTTCAGTCAAATGAAAAATGTACTATCGATAAATCAGGGAATAATTAGTGTTGCAACAAACACAGTATTTACATAAAATTCTCTATTAGAAATTATGTATCGAGTCATGGATAATTCTTTACTCTAGTTTCTATATAAATGTTATGATACTGTTGAACTTCGTTGGGTCAATTATATTGATACAGTTTAGCATTTTAGTAGTCTAAAGCTGAGATTAATTCTAGAATCCACTTAACTGACTGAAATGTCCAATGAGAGTAAACCTCACTACTCCAGTTTGCAAAAGAAAACCAGCTTTTAAATGTTAACTTTTTCAGAAAGAATACTTACTAATCTCATTTTACTAATTTCAGTATGGCTGGAAACCTTTTCGTTTCATGTAATGAATAATATGATTGCAGTAAACTAGTGGAAAAGAACTTATTTCATTAAACTGTACCTAATAAGGGCATTAGTCATCTGAAGTAGAAATGTATACGTTGTTGGTGAGTGCCAACTATATCCAGAGCTCCGTGCAAACTATATCTAACTATCACACATCATGCTAAATAACTTGTTAATAGGATCGGTGGTCTTATCAATACATTTTTATCTTCATCTGCTCTATGTATGCAAATATATACAGATATGTGTACATGGAAAATAATTTAACCACGCCTTATCTCTCACCTTCGTATGCAGGAGTCTATTGTATTACAACAATTGAAGATAACTGCATTAACCTGCCATTGAATTAAATGAGACTATTAATAAAAAGTAAAACTCTTAATTGTAGTATCATAAGCAACTAATGTCTATTCTTCCCATCAGTAGATCACGTTTTATATATGCGATCAAAGTTAACATTATCAAAATCAGTGTATGATCCACAAATAAAAAAGGATTCATTCTACGAAAGTGCATACTAATCTATGATATTCTGTATAGGACAAAATTTTTTTCTATCCAAACAACAATGATATATGACTGAAAATGGTTTATATTCATGAATATGCATTATTTTGTTTAACTGTAACAGAACGTTTTGTCCACTAGTTATTTAAAGAAGATTTTTTTATACTGCGGTATCTTAACATATTTTCGTTTAATTTATAGTTCAGTACTAACATTAATGCAATTTGTTAGCTTACTAATACAAAATTTCTCTTGCATAAGGCATTATATTGAATATGCATTATTCATTCAATGCACAGTTTTCAGCTTTATGCATACAGAAATTATAGTTACTTTTGGATGAAATCAACCAGTAGTTTATCGAAACAAACTAGAGTCAGTAATAAGATACCGGGACATTATACATCTGTTTTTTTGGGTATATATGAATTGTCCCACTGGTTATTTGATGATACATTTGTACTTATGCATGTAATTTTCTGAAAGATGTTAAATTTATTTGTGAATCTTTGTCGGTTGAAGTAGTTGGGACATGTATGACATATAAATAATCACCACTTACCTCGATGCTAACTGGTATAGAGGTACGATGGAAGGAACACATGACAGGTCAGACCATCAGTCCACAAAGTCAGTGACTGCTGGTACTAGTCGTTCTAGTAGGTACGCATGAGTTAGTTGAGGTCTATGATAATGCCGTAACCAATAGTTGGAAACTCTGGATGATATAGTTCAATGTTAATCACATGGGCACAGGCTCGTTCTTTCTTGGCTCTCCCTTAAATGGTGAGCTTAAATTTATTTTATGCGATTCCATGAACTAGTTTATTCTCGCTTCACCAAACTCTATGTTCACATTTTTACAACCATTGACATCACTACAATTTTTACTTATCTGGTGTTTAGCTTGCTGAGCTAATGAGGTGTGTCACCATGAACAGATCCAAATGTGTTCCAGGTTCTCTGTGCTACCTACGTACATACACGATTTTCGAATACTAAAAGAAACGAATTGAGTCATTGAGAAACAAATGAAGATGCTTTAACGACAGTATTATTCATAAAAGCTATCCAACTATATTCATATTGTTTTAAGAGATAAAGTAATTTATTAGAAACTTGGTGAATGATAAATAGAATGAAAAAATAAGAAATTGTAACTACCACATAAAAGGATATATAACAATCTGAAGAATAAAGAACAACTGTTCAGTGCTCCCCGGTTTTCAGTGGTACCCTGCCAACATCAGTCTGTGATATATTCAATCAACCAAAAATGTCAATATCCACAAAAATATTCATCTCAATTAAACAATGATTAGATGCTACAGTAGTAGACTATTGATTGAGTAACATTTTCTCTTGGCATTTAGTCCATTTAGCTTTAATGCTTGCTTCAATTATAATGGGAAATCATCCATTATTTGATTAGATAACTATTGTAGCTGTTAAACTTTTTTATAACTGTAATAATAAATCATATTACTACCGTTTTTTTTAAAAAAATGTTTGCAGAAAAATCAATTAACTAATCAGAACAATTAATTATACATCATTCTGGCATAGAAAAGTTATTTTTTGGTTAGAAGATAGTAGAATACCTTGACAACTAATGCATGAATTGTATAGTCATTATCATTGTGATTATGTTAATTCACTCTTATAATAATATTATTATAGTATTTGTTAATATAACTTGAGTTAATCCTACGGTATATGACAGTTGGAAAGATTGATAGATGTCGATATCATCTTTACTTGAATTGATAAAACTACAAGAATTCGAATAATGCTAGTCGTTAATAAGTAAGTGAAGGAAATATGCGTGATAAGGATAACTTAGTGTTTGCGCTACCTTCTGTTCAACTGTATATTTATTTGTATTTCACCATCCAGTTATACAAATGTCTTTGAATAGAATAATTATGAATGCTGCCTTCGGGTCCAAATTAATAAAATACTAAATACTTGAAAATCTAGGTGAAAATTTTCCATTTGTTGAGATGTTTTACTCTTTATGCATTCCATGAAAAGGCTAAAAACTAACATGTTGACATAAATGTGTCATATATAATTAAGATAGAAAAAATGGTTAAAGCAGCTAAACTCATCGAGAACGATCGTAATTGAAGATAGGAAGATGAAACTGACCGTTTATAACATAAGACACCACAAATTCCCACCGTAATAAAAGTTAGTGCACTGAATTAATTGTTATCAATATTTAATGTAGTTGAAGCTTTATTTACTAGTCTATGGGGAAGTAATTAGCCAATCACTAGATCAGATGTTAAACGTACTATAAATTTAGTATCCACAGATAAATGAAGCCAATGAAACTACGGTTAGGCTGACTATAAATAATTGATCAGGCGCTTGTGAAAAATTCAGTATGTCACTACTGTATTAAACAAGCTCTGACGATGTCTAGAATGATAGTGATGAACGTCTATAGTTGGACTATACAGCTTACAGATCACAGTATAACCGGATATTCATGCATATGCTAAGTCAGATGTCGACATGTTCTATATTACTATCAAAGTAATAATCTGTATGAGGGTTTTGTTTTTAAAATATCTCAGCTCCCTGTAGTTAAATAATAATTTCTGTGTATAAGGGTAAACTGAAATTGTGAATATACGTTACAGGTCTGTTATTGCCAATCTGCTAGGTTTACACTGAGTTCTACGAAAAGATGAATACTGCTATCTGTTTCATTGTGAGTTGAATACATATATGAAACTTTTCAAAATTGCACCAGACATATTAATAAGGATGATTTTATGTGGCATCAGCGCTCACCCAATATGTATATGTATATATATTCTTATTACTAGCTCAGTTTTAAAAACAACATTTGATCTCAAATGTGGATCACTTGGTTTATACCGAGTGGTTGAGTAATATCATGTTTAAAACATAAAGTATCCTTCTTTCACGACTGTTACATGATGCTTAGAATGATGAATTGAAGTGGCATTTCTGACAACTCATCGACGAAATATTCCGATTTCAAATAATATCACAAAAGAATTGTTATTTTATCCTACTTAGTCATCAATATTTACTTCAGGAAGTTAATACCTAGAAAATGAAAAAGATACTTAATGTTATTGAAAAAATCCGTTTCTACAGTAGCATCTTGAAATCTAATCCTATTGTTAGTGCATTACAAAGCATACGCTCTATTCTGTATTACTTAATCCTGTACATTTTTCCACACCATTTTGGCTTTGCTCACTAGTTTACTTTTTTATTTTTCCTTCGAAATAGACTTAATCTTTTTTCATCACGCAATCTAATGGTAATGTTATGATTAAAATTTCTTCGTTAGATAATAACATCTAGTTGCTTTTTTCAACGAAGAATCTAGTATGAAAAGTTAAAAATGAGGGTTTTAGTCATATTGGCATGTTGCTGAGAGAATCAAACGTACTAAGTTACGGATGTCTGAATTTCAGTTAAAGTGGATCCTGCCGATGAGTCTCAAATAGGACGAAACGCGCGTTCTGGATTCTGCTTGCCAGTCATAATCCAAATTCAATACATAACTTGTGTAATAACGCTATATCGAGGCGATCCGCTCAGAATGCACGTATAGCAACAGAGACTGACCAGTTTCAGTCCACTACAAATCAACGGGAAAATACAAGCTTATCCTAATTATATACACTAAAGGCCTTTTAACATGCGATAGAACGTCTAGAATCTGTAATCAAAGATAATTCTTTGCATTGTTGCTTTCAGTATTTTAATATCATTTTAGTTTACACAGCCAGTATAGTATGCGAATTTCACCATGAAGCGAAAATATGTGTACATGACCGAGAGAGACTAGTAAATACTTAGTGAAGTCAATTGGTTTGATGCCCAACTAATTTGACTGAGTTTTGGTTCGTAATAACATTCAAAACAATGACATTATGAATAAAGTGATGTAATGTCTGTCAGTACACGAGTCGAACATACACTTTCGTATTGGAATAAAAAACCTTCTCACCTATTATTTATGGGAATATGGTCGACTGGAAATAAATATTTATCATTTTAATGATAATTTAACGCCAAATGCATAAAGAATGTCAGCAAAGTGGATGGGTACTGCCGAAGAGCCCAACATTAGGATAAAACAGCTATCCAGTGCTTCCTGATGACCAATGGTTGTCTGATTCGGACCAATTTGTGATAGGAAATTAACACCCAATTATAATTTATCTTAGTTGTATTACATTCATCCATCATAAATGTTAACAATCGAATTGTTACTGAAATAACATATAATAATTTAGTAATACTCATGATGAATATTTTTATACATATAAACGGTGATCATATTGTTTTTAGCCTGTAACTGACGTTATCTTACATTTGTACACTCACTGTGGACTAATTTATAAATGGGTTGCCCAAATAACTAAGTAATACTCTACTGATCATAAGACACCTTATTTCCGGAAGTGCTAATGAATATTCTCTAAAATATATTGAGATAACTGTTGCATGCCAAACGATTTCTATTAGTTCTTAAGCTAATGTGCGGTATTAACTAAAACTAACTCGAAACTGATGAAAATGTTTCAATTACGCATGTATAGTGGTCCTGGCTAAAAGAAATCATAGTATGCTTCATATTTACAAATGTGATATAATAAGAAAATTTGTAAGTTCTGTACCTAGGACATTTTTATTGTAGGTTATATACTTTACATAAAGTACCAAAAAATATCTTTATAACTTTTGTGTGCATTTTTCTAAAACACGTGACTCTTACTCTGGTAATCTGATGACAAAGGAACATTATATACCATTTACTTGAGTATCTCAGATTGGTTTTCCAGTATTTATCATGACAATAAATAGAATGCAGTAAATTAAGTCATTTGGATAAGGAAAATAATTGATGGACAGTGTAAACGAATTAAAATTAATCAAACTTTAAGTAGTCACAGTAGACAGTTAATAAGTTCAAACGTAACGTTATCCGGCATCTTGGGAAATAAAATTTCAACCCGGAAAATAAAATGGACAGATATTGCAAGTCTTCATTTTATCTAACAACTTCCTTCTAATTTTATATTTGGATTGATCGATTTGATGTGATCAAGTTATATTTTCCTAAAGTAAGTTTTAATTCGGTGTTCAATACTTCTTATTAATAACCACCATTTTAGCATGATGATCAAACAATTCAAAGTGAGAATTCTGATTTTGAAGTAAACGATAGAACTAATGAAACCACGTTTCTTTGTTATGGAAAAAGGAAATCCTGAAATTTAATACTTCATCATTCATATATTCATAAATAGATATCCTAAAATTTATATTAAGGCATATTTTACGAAAAATTCAGTTCTTACATTCATGTCCAACTCATTTATTTCTGTGAAAAAAATATAATATATCACACTGTGATGTATAGGTTGAAGTCAACTGTAAAATATCTCCTAATTACTAATCTGAAGAAGGATTCATGTATTAATTCATTAAGTAATGTTTTTGATGATAAATGTGATATGCCGGACACCTAAAAAAGATTGATTATCTTCGAGAACTATTGTTCTGTAGACTATTACATTATTTTTGGTTGTATTCAAGGTGAACGATTTATTTCTATTATTATTCAGTTCCCACAGCCCTATCCTCCCAATTGACATATTAACTGTTAGCATATCATTTTTATTGATGAACTATGGTTAATCAATTGTGTATACGTACTCCGGTTTACACTCACTATTACTTCTATTTTGTATAAATATTAGTTTCATAATTGGTTGACTATGTCGTCAGGTTTTATGCATATATAAAGGGATGTGTGAAATATGATATGATTTTAATTCTGATTCTGTCTGATTGGTCTATCGTCTTGTTCTTCTATCTCCGGCTCGGGACTGAGTGGTCATAGGGCAGACGCGCATTTATCGATTAGGCACACCCAATAAGCGTTTCGCTCAACCGACCAATTTTCTCGCATCAGAATATACAGTATATTTGGATAATTTGTAGAGATTAGTTCAGATTTTAATTAGTAATTTATAAACTGATATGAGATATCATTTTACCTTCGTCTTGAAATTGTCTCTTATAATTTCACATAGTGTTGAGGATAGAATTTCCAGGTTTTGAAATAGGCACAATATAATTAATTTACTGAGCTCTATTAACCCAAGCAATGATCAAATACAAAATCTAAGACTTGGTATCAAGAGTAATATATAATTAATTCAATGAGTGGGTATTTTATGGAATTTAATTTAACGTCAGTTAATTTATGTTGAGTTGAATCTAATAGTTATAGACATTTATAGAAGTTAAAAAAGGTATTGTTTATTGAAAGGGCAGGGAAGACTTGTAGCTGAGGTTAATGATTTTGTTAATACTAAGTTCCCTGACTTGGTCGGTTTAATTTCACAATTAAACTAGCCAGCTCAGAGAATGTAGTATAAACAAAAGGAGTATCTACTAGTGAATACTAAGTTATATATAATGCAAAATAGACTTTTTAGAAAAGACATGTAAATTTAGTGGTAATTCTAGGATGCCTTGCAAATACTATGGAATATATAAAGGTATATAAACAGATTAACTTAAATTTACTGATCTGTAGTAACAGTCAAAACTAATAATAATAGATCGTTTACACTATTAATATCTGTTGGTAAAAGAGTAAGGTGAACTATTGCCTTTATATTGAACGAAATGATTAATTTTGTCATTTGAATTGAAACTTGTTCGATAAATTTCAGTAAAGTAGTGTCATATTGTGTATTTACTGTTTGCGATGAGTTTATTGCATCCAGTAGGTGATTCTTAGTACGTTTATACACATTAGTAAGTTACCCGGTCAGTTTTTTTTATCTTACGCATTATCAATACATAGTCAATACCACAGCATCAGACAAACACGGCTTTCGTGAGGTTAAAGAAAGATATCTATTTAAAAGTTATTTTATGCTTTGCTAGTTGAGATGAAGTTTATTTGACTTTGCACCAGTTCACAGTTATACAGTTTTGATAATAAATGCGTCACTGATATAATCTTGCTTATTTCAAATTGACGACATGTTTGTTTAACAACACATGGGAATTATTAAGGAGTAGGAGAAGAATAAAATACACATTTTTTTAGCAATTTACGTCCTTGCTCCAAGATTATTTGAAGTGTCTTAAAGTGTTGTTGAAGTTTTCTATTTTCATTCAATCGTGTTTCGATGGTTTATTAATCCGAAAGTCTCATATTATAATTCTTATATTTTGGTTTAACCTGTAACTCATTTTTCATGATTATGTGTACTTAGCTATGAGTAATATATAATTTCTGAGTGTGACGGTTAATAATGTTATCTGCCTGTCCAAATGAACGTAGATATGTGAGCAGAAGTTGCCACCTTATAGTTTAAAGTCATATATTTTGACTACTAAGACATTACTTCAAGAATTTATTGATTATCAAACATCAGATGAATTTAAAATGGTATTACTAGGTGGACAGTACTTCTGACAGGCAGAAACTAAATCAAAACTATCAATCTACACTTCTGTTGACGATAACATAAGATTGTTTACTCACATTGATATTTTTTATTAACTCTTTCACCTACTAAACAAGTAATTAGAAAACTACTAATCCCTCAAAATAACAACAAATTGAAGGAAATCAATAACAAACGAAAAGTATATCCTGGATATTTTTTGTAATCATATTTAGATGAAACTAATCTCCATGTCATTAAATCAATTTCATAAACTGAAACTTGTGACATCGCATTAGCTAGGTATTAAACTGCACTCAGATAGCTCTAATATCTTTCATTTAATATTTTTTGTTGAATGAATTCTTTAGCCATTATTTCTATCAGAATGAGGGCGATTGTAATTCTAAATTAATGTCTAAACTGATGTATTAGTGAAGTGTGTAAGAAAATTATATCGTTCACATGTATATTCATGAGTGAAGGAGGAATCAGGTTTAGTTCAAAACGACCATAGAAAATACTGTTGTGATTTAAGTTGGATTGTGACTGGTAAACAGACGCGCGTTTCGTCCTATTTGGGACTCATCGGCTGAATGTACTTGCGTCCGAATGTTGATGTCCATACTGGAATTCGAACTCAGTCTACTTCATGCAAAACGCCACAGCGTTCACGAAACGTGTGTTCTGGATTCTGCTTGCCAGTCACAATCCAACTTAAATATTACTTGTTTACTATCGCTATATCGAGGCAGTCCGCTCAGGATGCACATATAGTAACGGAAACTGACCAGTTTCAGTCCATTACAAATCAACTGGAAAATACAAGCTTATCCTAATTACTTTTGTGATTATTGTTTTCGCAACATGTCTGTTACACTAGAAAATTATTATATGAAATCATTCCAGTGATTAGAAAACACAAAATTGTTGATTACAACTATTTCTATATACTTGAAAACGTATTTATTCGGTTGTCAATGTACTTATGTGACTAGTAAGCACTGCAGACATGGGAGATATGGACGAGCAAAACAATTGGAATCTGTATTCTTATAATAAACTAGTCCATTGAACACTTTAGAAGCCTAAAATGTTTATTAGTTACTTAGCATAATCTAAATTTAATATTAGTAATTATAACAATAATACTGAAACTAATAATAAAACTAATAATAATAATAATAATACCTTTTTTCAGTACTACGAATTTTATTTTCGTGAGGAACTCCAAGCTTCAGATAACCAGTATTACAACAAATTTCCATCAAACGTATTTTCAGTATCTACCAGTAATTTTCAATCGTTATACGTCTTCTACATGTTCTTCATTTATCTTCCCACCGATCATATACAAAGTGTATTTATTTCATTATGTTTGTCTATCATTTTTCCATGGGGTTGACAATGAGGAAGTTATGTCAACAGGTGCAACATATTCAGTCGAGTTCGCTATTATTATTTAATCCTTTTTGGATAACACATGAGTACATACACGTTATACTAAAACAAACCTAGAATAATAAAATTAATTACAAAATATACAGTGTTGAAAAAAGGTTACCAGAAACGTTCGATCAGACTGCCAATAGGCAGAATGTCCCAATATTTCATATACAGTCTATTTCATGTTTGATATCTCCAATTATAAAGCTTACTTTTATGCCTAACAACTTAGTACAAAACCATGTTATTTATTCTAAAATATCTTTGTTTTCTGTAATCAATATTGACAGTAAATTTAAATTGGACACCTCAGTAACTAATTACATTTCATTTGTTTCAATAATACCTTTTCGAAAAATACCGATTCAGTCTCCTATTTTATTCATCAGAAATTGGTCAAACTTACAAAAATAAATGAATAGGCTAGACGACTTTTCAGAAATGCGTCATTATTTTACAGAAATATTTATTCCTTATTCTCAAAAGAAAGTCACTGAAGACGTAAAACAGAATTGAAACAGTTAGATAGATGGAACAATGTATCAATTTTAGGATGGAAAACTCACTGGTTCAAGGTTATCACGAAGATTCTGGCAACTAAAGTTTGACATGTAATGTTATATATATATATATATATATATATATATATATATATCATTCATGATAATAAGGATATTTAACGACAAAGCACCAAGAGTGAGATCAACAAGTTACGTAAATAAGATGATTTAAGTTTAATGTTACGAATGGACTTGGGTTGGACATACAGTAAAATCCAGAGGGGACTTGATGGCACTTGATATGCTAATATGGAACACCTCAGCCAATACCTCAACATAAGGACTGAACTCAGAGCCTTACAGTCTCGCTGTGAACACATACATTTGGACCACTAAACCATCATCTTACGGCTAGTGTTTTTAAATGTAGTTAATATGCAATATTTTTGTATGATCATATCCGATGACAATCATGGATAACTGCTTTAAACTCAGCATTACGGAACTCTATCGTTTATGTCTTTTTACTAGATCTCTAGGGATTATTAACAGCTGAATACTGGCTTAGCAACCTAAAAAAATTTTAGCAACAACACTAGAAGGTCTTGGACCTTGGCAGCCAAAGTGGAGAGGTGCTAGCGCACTGTTCCAAACTAGGACGAAATGTATGTTCAGTACTTCCTTGTTTTAGTTAATCTTCCAGTCCGAGTCATTTAGTGATATTAAATCCAATATCAATAATCTACACGAGACTCAGTTACATGATAAATTTATTTGGTTTTTATTAGTTAATTAAAGCATGTAGTATTTCAGTATCAAAGTTTCAATAAAGTATAATATACTTATAGAATATCTTTATTAAAGATCAAGACTTCAGTGAAACGTTTGAACCTAATTTGGCTAGTAGGACATAGAAAGTGGCCTTACAAACGTTTCCTAAATACGAAGATCAAGTTCGTTTAAATGGATAATTATGGTCTCTACTGTTTGTAGGAGACTACAATCACAAATAAACGGTAAATTCAGTATTATTCAGTAAATCACTTTGAGCAGTGAATTAATTTAGTCTTGATGACCATTGTCCAACTGTATGCTCACAAAAGCAAATTTGCTTGAAATTTAGATGAAAACAAATCAATACGGTGTGGAGAACACAAATGAATTTCATAAGTTACTTGGAATTTTGTAGATACATAAAATGCCTTCTATAACATTTATTAGGGTATCAGGAAAAATTATATGGCCGACTTTTAGTTTTGCGTAATGAAATAGTGAAGTAAAAATTGACATCAATAAAGAATGATATGAATTAAACTCTGGGATATATATGGCTGAAGATGTGTATACAGGAAAAAATACGAAAATATCTTAAATATCTTAAATCACTCATTGTTTGTTATCTTCAGAATATTTAAGTACAATGTCTGATTCACCTGGTTTTGATCATTCAGTTCGAATACCATGTCACTGTAAGACTAATATGAAATGATTAATTGTTAGCTACTGAGTTAAGTATATAGGCAGTTAAAAGCTCAACTAACCAATTTGTATCGTTAATACTCGGATATTTAATAATATAGGTACCCTCATCAGTTGAAGTTACACAGAAATGATGTAATAAAATAAAGAATTTGGTTATTAGCGTGAAGAAAGACTGACAGTTTATTTTAATTATGGCGTGTGAACCAAGTTTCAAGCATTTAGTGTCAACAGTCTCGACGAATTTTGGAAGATTACATATTGTATGCTTAGTAAACACAGGAGAATTTTATAGTATTCTCCTAACATTCTGTCCCGTAGAAATACCTACATATCGCACTGTTGAATGTTCTTATTTCTTTTAAGTGATGATCTTAAGGAATATAATCATGGAATTTAAGGAAAGCTTATTTATCCGTCCTACCAGTGTTATACGTTACGCAAATTGATTTGAGAGTAGCACCAAGTCCACAATATACGTGTATTATCGATTAGTAATCACCGAAATTTGTGTTAAGCACAAATATTGACTAGCTTAGAGTGTGATATTGCATATTCAACGGACAAATTTATTGTGATCTTTACAGTATCATTTTCATCTACTTTTATCTCTCCAGTTGATCACATGGTGTCTAGTTAATGTATAATTAAACCTGAATGCGTAAAACACTTCGGTTAGAATGAAAACATTACATTTTCCTTTATTCACCTAAGAAAAGAGGCAAATTGATACAAAAAACTCATTAGTATGACCTTGGGGAATCGAATTTACCTAAGACAAATATCCTCAGAATAACCTTATATAACAGTAATTGTAAGCAGGTTGGAATGAGTGAAGCAAGAAAACACTATTTTAATCATTAACCATAGTAAAAGAAAATTCCAAGTGATGAATGATAAACATGAAATTTAAGTATCACATCACAACTGTTTGTTTATTAACAAATTCTGAGGAAAGTAGACAAATATGAGATTCTGAGGACAAAACAATTAAGTTTTATTCTTTTAAGCCTTGTAATTAATGTTCTATCTATCAAATTTTCGTTCGATTCACTTTGTATTTTTAATAGGATTTCAGCTTGTTTCAGAAATGAACTTACACTATCTTTTTATTTATATTCCAGGTATCTCAGTTTATTAAAAGGAATATAAAGAGGCAGTTAAGAACAACTTAACTTCCTCATTCATATTATGGTCGAAATGTAGTCCAATAATCAGTGACATGATAGATTCAGGCGAAAACGCCTTTAGTCTAAACAAATGGGAAATTGTATTTGTAATTGTTTTTTTCTAATCGCCCACATTCATTTTAGGCAGAAATATACTGCAGTAATATTAAGTCAATGACTTCCTTGCACACATTATTGCATATGGTTTCAGTATGACTTTACAGGCCGCCTAAGCTAGCAGACACTATAATTCATACCAACTATTCTCAGAATTAGGGAACTAGTTTTAAGCGCTAATTGCAAATTGAACAACGCATTTTTTGCCTTGTAAACAGGACTAGTTAAATTAAATACATACACATCATCATGTTGGCGTATACAGTAATACATTATTGATGAAACAAGATAATTCAACAGTAAGTATTATGCTCTAGATGATTATTTGTTACAATATGGCCATACATTATTACGAATTACAACTTAAATGCAATTTACATATTCACGGATATTTCTGAATTGACACATAGTAAGGCATATACTTTTGATCAGGTTATCTTCAATCACTTTAAAAGAATAAAATATTGTCTCAACAGAATATAACGATGCTGATGTACATGAGTATACTTTGTCCCCCTCACCTCCCACCACCTGTTTACTGACAAAATATCATCGAACTAAGGGAAATACTTAGAATTTTATAATAGGAATTTGATTATGTATTACGCAAATTAACCATATGAAAATATAAATTTATCTTTATGCATACCTTATTGAAACATCTCATACTGATTATAAGAATATTCAATTACTTCAAGTTTTATTACGAAGCAATTAGAAGTCAGAGAAGTGTGTACAGTCTCATACTTTCCGAAGACAGCAAACATTCATAAATTTAAAACTTATGATGATACGTTTTACTGTTGTAATTATCTGTTGGACTTCTCTGGTAGATAAATCTTTCCTCCACCCTCATCTTCAAAATAATGAGAGGGTGAGAAATAAAATGAAATTGATAACTGAATTAATTAATGTACGGACAGGATGAATTTTTTCTAAAAGCATAATGGTGTTTACTAGTATTTTGTGTTCTCAACTAAAATATTAACATGATGCTAGCTAAAACAATTCATGTATGAAGACTATTATCTATTCAGATTTACTTACTATTTCATAACTTCGCTATATGATTATGAGTAACAAGATCTAATTTCTCTCATTGGTAAATATTGTCCTGTATGGAATAGGCGGTCATTTGCAGATGTATCTACTGAGTTATTAAAGTCAAAATAATCTACTTATAAGTGACTTAGGAGAAAATATTTCATTTTAAAATAGATTAGGATATCCGAGATTCCTGTTTTTGTTTACATACAATCACGACAAAATGGTATTAACCAGATAGTTAATTTCTTTTTTACTGAATATAGTTGAAATTTATACTCGTTATTTTTTGTATCCTTTTTGAATACTGAACCGGAAAGTTCAGAATATGCCTTGAGATTAACTGAGATCCTCTAGGATATTCTAAAAAATATAAATAGTAGGCTGTTTTCTGGGAAATTTGTAATTAAGTCAGTGCATTAACCTTTTTACGTGATAGGTTTGTGTTACTCCATTATATGTTTGGAAAGACACTGTGGAAAATAGTTTGAGGACAGCCTACAGAAAACTTTGAACCTGAACTACGTGCTACTTGTGATTCTTCAGTATGGCGTATCCTTAATCTTAAGGGAACTGACGATCCTTGTGAAACCGGATGACCAAGAAGAGAATTTGCTAGGAGCATTAGTTCCCTTAGGATCTAAGGTATACTACATACCACGAAATCGAGTTCTAGGGCTTTCAGACAGCTATTTCCAAACTTCCTTTCATTATAACATTTTATTAGCAACGTCTAGGACTTTAGACTACTAACTACACAGCAACTTTGATTAGTTACACTCGACAAGCATCATAAAGTACGTGAAAACAGGGCTTTAATCACCGTCAAGCGACCAATTATTCCATGCATTTTTATAGTAAAATAGATTAAAAGTTGACGGTTTAAACAAAAATCTCGCCAACTGTTATTATTTCCATTTATTCTTTCTAATTATCTCTCAATTTCAAATATACTCCAACTTGAATATTGCACCACTAGACGCTAGAGCAAGAAGAAAACTTAAAAGGTCAAACTCCGACTTGTAGATTTTGTAGAAATTTTCTGGTGAATTAATTAATCTAGTAGAGTTAACTTCACGAGGAACAAATAACTTTGTTATGCTGTGGGAATTACGCCTTGATTCCCAAACGGCTTTAACTACCTTCCCGAGATTTTATAAAATACTAATCACGCTATAGTACACTAATACAATGAAAGCAACATTTTCGGTACGGATAAAATAAAAGCTAGTATGTCGTTGATATTTAAGAGGTTAGAGTAGAGCAAAAGCAAAATATTCGATTTATGCATACTTACTGTGGAGATTAGGTAAGAATTCATTATGGGAGTTTAGTTAGATAGTATAATATTCTTAAGACACTTATCTTTCTTAATATGCAATCTAACGATTTTAAATCTAGTGAGGTTCTTTAAAATTAGTGTGATTATGTCTGAAAACGGTAATTAGATGTTCAAGAAAATTTTCATAAGGTAATTAGAACGGGTTAGCTTGACAATGTCCGAATCGACAACTATAATTTCGAATTACAGGATTATGTATTTCACTGTCCATCGAATTTCAGAAAATGATGCACGGTATATTACTAATAGCGTAAATTGTACTTGATTACTTTTATTTTCATATTATTATTCTGTACTCAGATGTGTCATTCGAATTGAAATTAACTTGTTTCCTCTCCAGTTGTGTTCGCCATGGTTATCAATTCATTTGGGGGCTCGCTAAAATATATCGGTCTCTCAGATGGTATAATGACTGTATTATGTAGATTTGTTCCATTCATCAAACAGCAGCGTATTCATATTTATAAACACATTGTTTACAGTCAGAGAAGTGTGTACAGTCTCATACTTTCCGAAGACAGCAAACATTCATAAATTTAAAACTTATGATGATACGTTTTACTGTTGTAATTATCTGTTGGACTTCTCTGGTAGATAAATCTTTCCTCCACCCTCATCTTCAAAATAATGAGAGGGTGAGAAATAAAATGAAATTGATAACTGAATTAATTAATCTAGTAGAGTTAACTTCACGAGGAACAAATAACTTTGTTATGCTGTGGGAATTACGCCTTGATTCCCAAACGGCTTTAACTACCTTCCCGAGATTTTATAAAATACTAATCACGCTATAGTACACTAATACAATGAAAGCAACATTTTCGGTACGGATAAAATAAAAGCTAGTATGTCGTTGATATTTAAGAGGTTAGAGTAGAGCAAAAGCAAAATATTCGATTTATGCATACTTACTGTGGAGATTAGGTAAGAATTCATTATGGGAGTTTAGTTAGATAGTATAATATTCTTAAGACACTTATCTTTCTTAATATGCAATCTAACGATTTTAAATCTAGTGAGGTTCTTTAAAATTAGTGTGATTATGTCTGAAAACGGTAATTAGATGTTCAAGAAAATTTTCATAAGGTAATTAGAACGGGTTAGCTTGACAATGTCCGAATCGACAACTATAATTTCGAATTACAGGATTATGTATTTCACTGTTCCATCGAATTTCAGAAAATGATGCACGGTATATTACTAATAGCGTAAATTGTACTTGATTACTTTTATTTTCATATTATTATTCTGTACTCAGATGTGTCATTCGAATTGAAATTAACTTGTTTCCTCTCCAGTTGTGTTCGCCATGGTTATCAATTCATTTGGGGGCTCGCTAAAATATATCGGTCTCTCAGATGGTTACTAATTGACTGTATTATGTAGATTTGTTCCATTCATCAATACAGCAGCGTATTCATTATTTTATAAACCACATGTTTACAGTAAGTATTATTGTATTAGTACTGTAACTTTTAGATTTCTGTCAATACTACCAAGATACGTTCTATAATAAAGCTATGAAATAAATATGAATATCATTATAAACTCAAAGTCAATCAACAACCCTAATGTTTTGTGTAAATTTATTATTTTGTTATATGGATTTCTTATGATTTCACAAATTGTAAGCAATCATGTTAAGTTAGGATGAATTTGTATCTTTCCGTTGATTTGTCGTGGACTGAAACTGGTTATCCTCTGTTGCTATATGTGCATCCTAGTGGTGAACACCGTGGTATTCGGCATGAAGAGAACTGAGTTCTAATCCCAGTCTGAGCGTCAACATTGAGATATAGGTACAGTCAGCCGACCAGTCGCAGATAGGACGAAACGCACGTTCTGGATTCCTCTTGCCAGTCACAGTCTAACTTAAATCAGGTGAAGCTGCTTGTCAGTTTGTTTTAGAATAATTTTATTTCTGTGCTTTTAATGATTCTAGCACGAAGAAACTGTTGTCTCTGTAAATGATCATTTAACACCGTATACATTATTAATGTATTTTTACCTTGATTGACCAGTAAATTGTCATCAGTGTCATGTTTGTCTGTATCGGTTGGATTCTATCTATCAGTTTGTCTCACTAACTCAACCTCTAACTCGTGAATGTAAATTATGTACAAATTATCTTGTACATTGACTAGAAGGAATAAATAGTGCACAAAAGAAGAGGGCATAGAAAACTCGTTTACTAATATCCCAGCTGTTTACTTAGCTACAAAAAAATTGCAATTTAATTTTCAATATTTATTTGATGATTTTTTTAAGGATAATTTTTATTGAAAAAGAAATTTCAAGATTTGATAAATAGTTAATAAACCGAATATCTGACTTATCATTTCACTGGCCAGATGGTATATCTACTTTTAGCCATATAAAATAATATTTATTGTAAATAGGACCAATATAATGTATAAAGTAAAGTGAGTAAATATGCTAATAATTACCACATATACGATAATTGTCTTGTCTGTTGACGATACTGAAAATCTTTGTATTAAATAACTTACAATTGCCGATACAATAGGTCAACAGATGAAATATATGAACTTATCAGTCTTTGAATAAGCTGTAGTTAAGATTACAAACAGATGTGTCTCTGTATTTTATCCGTTGGTTTATCTTGAAAAGATGCTTTATTACTATGTAATTACATTGAAATATGTTAGATGAATCATCATCATCAGTAGCAATTAAAATTAAAGGAGTATTATCACTAGTAATTGTAGTTGTAATTATTACAAATAACTTTCTAACGTACTTAGAAGAAATCATCGAACTACTATTTCATGCTGGTCTGAAATTCCACAAAAGTAGATGTAAAGAATGCAACATGGAATAAAATTTTGATGCTTCACAAATCAAATTGCCATTTAGTAGAAATTCAATCATTCTTACTTCCATCTTAATTAACATAAGTGCGCTTTATGTTTATGTAGAACTTTGGATACAGATTTCAACTTATTTGGGACTTATCGACAAGATATACATGTATCTCAGTAATGACGCTGTCAAGTTAACCTTAAAGGATACCACGATATTAATTAAGCTTCTGCTTTCAAATAGCCACTGATTATATTTTCTTAAGAGTTTGTAATACACATAAAGTAGAACAATGATAAACTTTAGTCGGCGATTAACAGCTATATTTTTTAATCGAGGAATATCTAAAATCAACTTAAATCAACGTGTTTTTATATAATGCTGGTGACATGATTGGTGAAATTTTCTCCAACATCATGTCAGTTAGATCATATAACAATCATGTTTTCATTGTGCTTAGCCATGAATAGTTAGTATGGTCTCGTGGAAAATTATTTTTATTCATTGCATTAATTAGTCACAGACTGAAATAAACTGGGTATCAGTGAAAACAAACAATCGTTTAACAGTCGTCTTGTTCTAGTATTGGATACATCATAGATGAATATCTACAATCCTCTAGGGGATCGAACTGAAGATTTTCAGGCTTTGTGGTGAACACCTCACTGGGCCAGCCTCCATTAGTAAGGTCCTCACTCCGATCAACTTGTGACATTACGACGATTAGCTAATGCTACTGGTGACAACTACTATACATCGAACTGCCCTAAATCCATCTGTTACGACTTCTCATGTGAACTTCAGAAACATGTTTATATTATTTTAGTCGAACTGTTGTGGTTTCGATTTGCTGTTTTGATTCGCAACATATTGAATTAAACTAAATATCACTGAAAACTAACAAGTATTCGATGTCTATTTCGTCACAATGTGCGCCTCCTCATCAGTGCCAACTAACTACCTTAGAGAGACTTTGAAATTCATTGTAGTTGGTATGGAAATATGATATTTTTTTTTGTTTTCTTCATAACGTTTTATTTACTATAATTTAATGGCTGTTGATACAGTTGACTTTGTAAGTAATCCATCACACATGAAATTTCACAGCGAAGTAATTTGTTAAGAGGAACAATAACAATAAACAAAGTTTAGATAATGTTTAGTCTAGGCTGCTAAAAAATTGATAAAATGACATATCATGCACCGAAAATTGTTCTTCTTTTGAAGATATATATAATCCATTCACATTAGTTATCCACATTTGTTATTAGACTTAAACTATATTATGTATTAGGCTTACACCTTAATAATTTGTACTACTTAAGATGTTACAAGTAGTTTGGGACTTATTAAGGTATAAGATTATACAGGTCGAACACAATATCTCACTGTAAGTATGGTCTGGGTTCAGAAGCTATTCTTTGAGGAATGATTCGTTGTATTTTTAAAGTTTACTTGTTAATCTGTCATATTATAGTAATTTTACAAAGTCCTGTTATAAGTACCTAGGTATCCAGGTATTTATTGGACTTAAGTGTTTTTCAATTACTAACGTTAATCAAATAGCATACTTTATAATTTGTTCAGTTAACTCGTGAATATATGGTTTATGTTATAGTAGTGGTTCTGTGGGGAGTGGTATTAAGTTCAAGTGATCGGTTTCTTTAGAGTTTGATGTTGGTAGGGTACTATTGGGAACTAATGAGCACTGGACAGTTGCTTCGTTTTAGTGTGCGGCTCTTCAGCAGTACGTATCATCAATTCCTCTAGGGAGACCCGGCCCAGGAGCCTGCAGGCTGGTGCCTAACCTAACACAGCTGAAGCAACGTCCAGTGGTAGGATCTCCATTCCTACCAACTTGGGATATAGTGTGGCGATCATCCATTATCGTCGGTGCCAACAGTGCCACACCTAGAAATGTAAAACTTCATTTGTCACAACTTCACGCTGGTACTTCAGAAACATCCTGAAAATAGTCACTAATGAGCGGATTATTGTAATGAAATTGAGGTGGTTTGGTGGAGAGTGGCATTAAATTTGATTAATCGAACATATTACCCCAAAGGAGCATTTGGTTAGGCGTTCGCCAACCTGAAGGTCCTGGTCCGAGTTCAATTGCCCTGTCAGAATCTATGGTGCGCCCTGCTGGATAACCCCAAACTAGGACAAGACAGCTGTGCAATACTCCATGGTCTTTAATGGTACCCTGCCAACATCAATCTGTGACGAGTCTAATCCACTAGAATTATGTGATAACAAATCTATAATTAGTTTCATTTTCCTTTGAATTCCTTATGTAGATAGATAAATTTAACAATAAGTCATTATTCTCTGTTCATCAATATTATTTACTGCAACATTCCTTTTTTACCACGTCAACCACTCCATTATTCGCTTATTTTTTCACCAGTATTCATCACTAATTCAATACACTGATATTCTAATATAATCACTTATTTACAGAGCTTATCTGCACTAGTGAAATATTCAGGTAATATTCTGATTTACACTTTTATTACTTATTTTATTGTTGGGTAAATCACTGAAGTAAAGCAAGAAAATTTATTGATAGTAAAATAAATTTGTGAAACAAAAGAAGAAGTTAATCTGTCAACAAAGCACAGGAAATCAAATATTGAAATAGTGAGAAAGAATCATGTGAGACGAAAAGCAAACACCGAAAAACGAGAAGACATAACCACCAGTGCATATATGTGGGTTATTTCAAATGAAATAAGCATAAACCTGAAGTATTTCACGTGATTTCATCTGTGAAATGATAACAATATATTGAATTTCAATAGATTTAATGTAAATTCTCATGATAATTAGATTGTAAAGGTTAACTTTTAAACAGTTGGTTAGTGAAGCGTGATATTTGTTTTGTGACTAAGAACAATGAAGCTCTAATTAGTTAAAACATTACTAATCACACTAGAACATGAAGACGGTATTTACTGTATTTGCTGTAAGAAACGGCACAACTTATAAATAATATGTACATTTTAAGTGTTGTGACTACAAACGTATTTAATCGCCACCCTTACTATGATGTGTGACGACCATCAATCAATTGATCAACTACTTCACATCTTTTTGAAGGACACCGAATTGTATGTCAACGAAAATACCTTTATTGTATTATCATATAATTCTCAACAGCAAATGTGATTAACGCCGCAATAGCTCAGTGAAATATCCATTTTGTTATGTGTTTTCTTCAGGGAAGTAACTTAACCGTTAGACTACTGGGCTGAGATCTAATATCAGGCATATTAAGCGCCAGTTAATTCTTAAAATTGAGTTATTTCATCCATTGCCACACTACCGATATGGTTGATCACGAATTGATTGAATTTAGAAATATCAACAGGTGGATTTTGGCTCAGCGTTTTTGAGATTTCGTATTCATTACAAAGGCTGAGTATCCTGAGCTCAATCCATGACGAGAACATTCGTAAACATTGTTTGGGAATTATGTACTAGAACGAAATAGCAGTTGTGTGCATTCGGGTCCTCAATGGTTTTGTAATATAGATCACATCGTGACGACAAACACAACAATCACCTCATCACTCAATTCAATTAAAACCATTTACTATTTTATTTAAGGGTCTTTGAAACAATAAGTATATACACACTTTCTACAAGTCTAACAAAAAGCGACTAAAGTGCAAACAGAAGCTGTTTCACTCCAGTTTTCGAATCATTATTGTATGTAGTTGGAACAATCTTACTCGACAATCCATTTCGTTTTCGACCCAATCTGGGAAGATCGTTTGATCAATTATTTATTGCGATTCTTTATTGTTTCATGATATTTATAATATATGACTTACTTCTTAATCATAATTTCTTTACAGTCGAAGCTCAGGACTTCCTTTCTGATATACTATCGCTTGGTGTAAAACAATACTGGATATTGATTCGTGTTTTATCAGCAAAATCTGCTCAATAATTTAGACACGAATGAACAAATATCGTTCCCCTTAATAAATATGCTTTAATACAAAATAGAATAGTTACATTCATCGAGTTGACTCTAATAAGTTTCTTTCTGTTATTTTACAATGACCTTTATCGATTATAAACATTTCCTTGAGCATTCTCAATGAGGATTAAACCGCCCGACATTTATTTCTAATCTGAAAATGTTCTCTTTCCCTTTATTGTTTGTTAGATGGTAGATGTAATCACAGCGTGGAATATTTGAAAGGTCACAGTATAGACTCAACCAGCCTACATACACTGTGTAAACCTCTTGAAAAAGATGCAATAATCATTTAACAATTTATTACATATTCTGAATAGTTATGTAATTAGGATAAGCTTGTATTTTCCTGTTGATTTTTAATGGACTGAAACTGATCAGTCTCTGTGCCATATGTGAATCCTGTGCGGATTGCCTCGATATAGCGTTATTACACAAGTTAAGTATTTAAGTTGGATTGTGACTGGCAAGTAGAATCCAGAACGCGCGTGAACATCAACATTAGGATGCAGGTACATCCAGCCCATGAGTCCCAAATTGGACGAAACGCGCGTCCTGGATTCCACTTGCCAGTCACAATCCAACTTAAATATTTAACTTCTGAATAGTTAGTCTTTTACTCTTAAACATGATGACTTCATACAATGAAACGAGTGATACTACCCAATACTATAAATTATCTTCCTAAAGGAAAGCGTTACTTTGAAATTTTTTTGAGTTTAAATTATTGAATGAATGTAATAATTAATTAAATCTGCAAGGAAAATGAGTTTATTGCATTTGTAGATTCCTTTTATTGTAACTAATGTAAATTATTTTGAGTTAGCCTAAAGCAAAATGCTAAATAATTTTTTTCCTATATCATTTTTCTGTATTTTTCATTTGTTCTGTTAATTTATTTCCAGTGTAGACCTTACAGATTCTGTGGCTGATTACTTTAGAACATGCGGTGATAAAGAATCTAAAAGATTCGGCTTTTATATCTGGTTCAGAAGAATAATAACTGGAATAAGAAATCAGTTGCATCATTAGTGGATGGAGATTAGAAATGTGAACTATTGGGTACCATGCTTAGTGACTGTAATGCTTTTATGCATATTCTGAGAACGTCTATAAGGTAAATGTTTATAAAACAGGAAGTTTGCCATTATTCAGGAAATTTTATACTGAGAATTCTTCTCTGAAATCAGATATGTTATTGGATTAATTGGATAATTAATTTAGCATCATACTTTTCATAATTAAGAGACATCATCGTTACCTATAACCAGACTCACTTTGGCTACAGAATAATATTGGGATCAGCTGGAGCGATTCTTAAACTTTTCACTAAAAATAGCCTTTGTAACTAGTCAGAAGCTATGCGAAAAAGCCTATGCCAATCGGAAATTACATGCTATAATACTTATATTTGTAGTCCAAAAGCACACATTTATAAATACCCTTTTTTGACAAAACAGGGTAAAAAATATGGTGCCAAGCTTATCACTTACTAAGAAATTTCCAAACACACCATTTTTAACACAAATTAATACACTACATTTATGAAGCCGTTAACTTAAACTAACCCTAAATCTAATATAATCATATCCAACATAACCAACAAACCCAAACTTAATCAACTCAAGAGCGAATAAATATCTACTTGTGTTCCAGTAAGAGGTTTTAGACCACGGGTGAAATTAAGCTATATCAACGAGTTGAGATGTTACTTTTAAACTAAAAGGCAGAAATTAGGATAGGTTTGTATCTTCCCGTTGAATAGTCATGGATTCAGTCTATGACTAATCAACGGGAAGATGGAAATTCACGCTAATTATATATATACCAGTTACACACGTGTGACTAACTGGACTCCGTAGCCTAATGATAAATGCTGTGGTGTTTGGCATGAAGAGGATTGAGTTAAGGTCCCAGTCTGAAAATCAAAGTTGGGATGCAGATACATTCAGCAGGTCAGTCCCAGATAGGACGAAACGCGCGTTCTGGATTCCTCTTACCAGTCACAATCCAACTTAAAAGACAGAAATGTTAATAGAAATCTAGAATAACTGCATTAATTAAGAAAACCATTATATCTGTCTCAGTGTTGTTTTATATCCTTTTAAAAACACTTACCTCATTCACTGAAACCGGCCATAAGTTCGTGAATTTGTTTGGACCACTTTCCATCACAAATTTCCCATGTCTATACTTATTGGCCTATATATTTATTGATTATGGACGTCTTCGAAATTGCTCAGGTTTGTTTCTATTAAACTATACTCCAGCCCGTTGCATTTCAGGCTCCTTATAGCCCGTAGAATATTCAGTGAAAACTTCTTTAAAGTAAACAATAAATGTATGTTATTCAAAAGTATGAATTATATCATAAACAATTGATCTACATCATTGTTATTTCCTTAATGCATAATATCTATGAATAACATTGTAGTTGCCACCCAGTTAATTATTATATTTTTCACATCAAGATACACGATTAATGTATACATTTCTATTGGATTATAAAGAGAGGGGGTAGTAGATTATTTATTATTTTCTTTGATTACAACTATGCAAATTCAATCAATGTACTCAGATGTGCATAATAGATAAGTCATTTAGAGAGAATATGATTTTTAGATACAATATAGTTACAGCAGAAAAGGTTTTGAATGCATAGTCGAGTAATTTCGAACTAATAACATGTTTATGTATGTTTAGTTGTTTCCAAAATCATGTATTATTCTTTAGAATCGCCTACCTTGACTGATGAACTAAAGTGGTAGTAACTGTAGTCACATGAGAAAAACAGATTTTTTTATTGTAGGTAATAATGAGATTGGATTATGTATACATGATACTAGTAGTGATATTAATCAGTTCATATTATATGATGTGGCAATATTTTGCTTAGAGTGAAGTATAGGAACGAGCAAAAGCGATATTTTAAATACTCACGCTGAATTCACGAATGAGCCACTGATGATTTTGATTCGTTAACCACTTTAAAATAATCAGAAAAGAATGTTTATTACTGAATATCACAAATTGATGAAAGTGGAAATTCTACCATTGGATGCCGACCCAGTGGTGCATATGGTTAGGCATTCGTGTCAACCTGAAGCCCCTGGTGCTAAATCTGGGGTGGGCACTGCTAAGGAGTTTCACACTAGAACGAAACAGCTGTCCGGTGCTCCCTGGTTTTCAATGGTACCCTGTCAACATCAATCTGTGATATATTCAATCAAATATTACTGAGTAGTTTGTCATGAAACCAGGAATTATATTACATAAGATATAATTACTTTTATGGTAAATATATGAATCGTAGTTTTGTTGAGCCATTTTCGCAGTTAAGCTACAGAAACAAAGATAGAGGAATTCATTCGTGTAACTGAAAAGTTGTCAGGTCATTTTTCAAAGAATTTTAAGAGAAGGCTAATTACAATATGCCTCTCTCACAAAAATCATTGCTAAAATACAAAGATGTTTCCACAGACTGGTGTGCACAATAGTGGTTCCAGCCACTATATTCTATGTCAATAAGATAATAACCCTAATGGAAGCTTAAATCATAGCCTTACAATTAATTCATAAGCCAAGTACTAGTTGTTCAAGTATATTGCATTTTGCCTAGCTTAAAACATTGTTGAACTCAGGTTCAGGAATACGACTGGGACTTAAGCCTGAGGAATAAAATTTATTGTGTAGATTCATATTAGCAATAGCATTTTAAAATGCAAAATAAAAATAGGATTTTGCGTAAAATCGCCGGGTAGGTACGATAAACTGTGGAAAAAATTCTGCAAGGCCTCACGTTGTTCATATTTTTTCCCTACGTTTTACATACTTTTCACTAACGTTTCGTCTCATTCTGTTAGTTTCAGCATCAACCTGGTTGTGACAGAAGTCTGTGTTCAGTATGTCAGTTGTGGAGATAGGAGTCGCTCAGATGATTCAACTTTTTTGAATATGCTGACAGATGAAGCTGCAACTAAATACTGGGGTGGAAAGTTTTGCTCGTTGGCTATTCATACTGTAAAACCTATTTCTCTTTCCAAGACCAGAAACAAAATAACATTTCAAACACTAAAAGCCGAATTTTACCTAAAACCCCTAATCCTATCCTAATTCCAGCTATGATATATTGTCCAGGGTTTGTATTTTTAGTTAGAATCCTCGGGAACATTGACACCGACAATTCTTCTCACATTGGTTAATTGACAAATTCTGTATGGTCATTTAAGTGATGAGTTTGCTCTTTCCTATACTGTACTCTACCCAAACTTCTGAAATGGCCAATATAATGAAAGTTCTAGATTGAAAATGTTTTCACCTGTCAAAAGCCTACTTGAAACTGAACAGATATTTTTTTCTTTTCTGCGGACTAATTTGGCAAACTAATGAATAAAACATTTCTCTGCTAGCAGTATAACCCGATTAAACCAAATAGAGGGGGAAGAAGAGTAATTTTTTGATAATGACGCTTTTGTTAACCCACGATGGATAGTGGTTAGAAGTATGAAAACGATAATTCATTGAATATCAGCAGATGTAATTTTCTCGCAGAAAAAATTGAATCGATAAACATGAAAAGAGATGTTCCGTTTAGATAAACAGTCCTTCGGACTCGGTGTCTTTATTAAATACGTGACCTTCTTCAGTTAAATTTTCTCTGAACTATTCTGTTTAACTCCTTAGTAGTACGTGAATAGTAATTTCCCGCAAGAGGGTTGGAAGAATTCCTACTCTAACTTTTATGAATCTTTTTTGTACATTGAACTTCTCTATAAACATTTATCATTTAATCTAAATTTTATGTTGAAGATGCACCAAATTTTGAACTAAGCTAATCTTCACAAACAGAACATTCAAAAACTCTCAACAGTAATTAAAATCTTATCTCAAATTAATCTGAATTAATATTCTCTAATGAAATAACTAAATAAATAAATGGGATTGAAGAAGAAAAAGAAATTAACATTCATTCAATTAGATAATAAGTTAATTTAAGTAGAAATAAAAGTAGTATGAAAAGGCAAAGAAAAATAACAAACATCTTATATAAAGGTAAACTGAAGACAAATCACTTTGATTTTCAATTAACGGGATAAGTAGGCATAGAATTAACTAAGAGAAACATTAAACTGAAAAGGTGACGAGAAAGTAAATACTTGTAAGTAAATGAAAGTTACTATGAAAAATATCTATAAAATGGATGAAAATTATATTTATCATAAAGATTAATTAGTTTTTTTTCAGCAATTTAAACAATTAATGAGTAGTATATAGTTAATGATGTTTTATCTTCACTATGTATTGAGATTGACTGAAAAATTGTTTACAGCTTAGTCCGATACTCATTAAGTTAGTACACACTAAATGACATCGAAGCGATTTGAACTACAGTAAGTTCTAAATGATAGATGTTTCAACAATTTACTAGTTGAAATCACTACATGATGCAAACGATTCACAAAAATTCAAGGTCAAGATGAGTCTGTTATTAGCCCAAAGACTAAATTAAAATCCAATCATCACAAAATCACATCATCTAGTAACGTAGGCTTGGGGAAAATTAATCTGTCCACTATTTATGGTCAGAAATAAACGTACCTTTGCGTGTCAAGTCCTTAGGTAGTTGAACGTGGTCAACAGGAAGTATCAGTTCACTCGCCATTAAAGACCATATTTCCTCCTGAAGGAACTAACTATCTCTGTCGAATTCGAATCATTCTGTTTAACATTCCATCAAGTTGCCACTTACTTATTTAGTTCTATTAAAGTAGAGCAAGAGTGGTGTAGTGACTGTCCTGTCTGTGACACTTTCGATATGTCTCAATCCTTTGAACCTGTCCCAAACCCAAGAAGTCTTCATAAAACAAAGTTTGAAATCAACTTTTATTTTTGCATTTCCCTCACCGTAATTATATAATTTTCCCTCCCAATAGTGCACTTATCTATCTCAACTATTCTACCAACTCCTCCCACGAATACACATCTCTAACGAGGAAAAATTATTTACAGTCTTCCTACTACTGGACAAACATTATATATTGCTGAAGGAATTATTATAGGCATTTCAATAAACTTGAATGTTGCAAAATGCATAATTTATTTCAAAGTGACTTTTTATACACAAAAAGTGGTTCTGTTCTTATCAGTCCTTTGCGAGAACATTAGTGACATCGTATTACATGCACGTTTTGTTTCTCGTTACATCTGAGTTCTACAAGTTCAGGTGTAAATCTCAATATATTGACATTTGAAGAATTTTCTTATCTTGAAGATATCGGTGACCATTTCATCCAAAGGAAGTACATTGTCTAGTGCCAGTACTTTTATTTCAACCCTGTACCGAG
The DNA here is from genome assembly GCA_034768735.1 of Schistosoma mekongi. Taxonomy (NCBI): domain Eukaryota; kingdom Metazoa; phylum Platyhelminthes; class Trematoda; order Strigeidida; family Schistosomatidae; genus Schistosoma; species Schistosoma mekongi. Next base: position 25,656,259 of record CM068305.1, read on the forward strand.
ACCTTGGAGGTTAGAATCAAAATTGTATTAGTCAGGCACTATAGGTTGCTTTTACCAATTCAGTTTATACAAACTCCTTTTAATTATAGTTGGTGTGGTCGATTATCGAACCTAATAATTATTTAATGGTATTCTTTAGCTGGTGAAAACGAATCATGTTTGCTTTTGCCGTGGTTCCCACAGTCATAACTCAAAATGTAGTCAAAATCTTCTGGTTGATTATCGAACACTAATTATGAATTGGTGACAAGATTTCTATATTCAGTTCCTTTGAGCAAGACTATTAGAATTAAATGCAAAAACCTCAGTTGAAGCAATTGAGTTTGTATAATATACATAAAACATTGTTTCCAAGGCCATGAATAGTACCGCTCACCCAACATGATCTGCATGAAAAGATGTGATTCAAACTGTCTACTCCGACTTTTCACTGAACGTGAATTTCATCAGCTCAAAAAGTTGTTTACAAACATTTACCTACTGATTGCCAAATAAGTAATTTGTTTCATGCAATGAAATTTCAGTCATCCTACGCGCAATGAATACTAATAAATGCTCCTAAAATAATATCAGCATAATCTGCTACAGCTTTTTGGAATTCAGTTAATAAGGTTTGAACAAGAGTATCTCATTTTCTTTAAAGATACTGAAATTTACTTAAAATCGTGAAAGGGGATCAGTAAAAGACTTATTATGAGATTAAATAGAAAAACCTCTAAGTTCATTTTATGTCCTTTGATTGTTCAATATTCACTTACAGGTTTAATGATGATAAATAAAGACCAATATTGTTTTGTATACGTAAATTCGATAGTGACCTAATGGATCGGCTTTTTATTTGATCAGTCTCATGTACGTTTATGAATTTGATTTATCTTGAGATGCACTTTTTATCAGAGACGATTCAAGAAATTAATCGGGCATGGTAACAAAACTGCTTAAAGGGATATATATGAAATACAGTTATTGAATACCTCTTAAAGAAGAGTTACTTGATTTAGACCAACACGGTGTCGAAAGTCATCTACAAGTTTAACAGAAACTTGCTAAAGGCAGTTGGCTACCGCCTACTTAGCGTTGCTAAAGCCATCTCTGCACATTCAAAAACCAAACGTACCTATTCAAAATAAACGTATCTAGACTCCATTTCTGTAATATTATCTATCTTTGGCATTTATGAACAATCTTTATCCTTTCTTCTCCTTTTCGGTGACAGTCTTCCTTGAACTGACTTCAGTTCTATCTCCACATACATTTCAGAGCTGATTTAAATTCATGTGTTACTTGCATTCGTCGTTGATTGATCTCGTTGGGTGCCACTGGGAACCAGACAGCACCGAGTAATTGTTTTTTAATCAATTATAGAACTCCTTATTAGTATGCACTCATGACGCTGCCAGACATCGAAACCACTAACCTGAGGTTTCACAGTGAACTCTAATCCATCAGCACTGTCGGTATGGCGTTCATTGGTAATTTAAATTTAATGGAGAATGAAGAGATATGGCGTTTGCTATATACCACTCACATGTCAGCCAGATATATAATTGTGTGACTGAATAAACGTTGAGCTCTTACGAATAATTTGGTTTCATGAGTATAGTGTCAAGTAGTTTGACGATTAATTCGCCTTCGGAATCGTGAATTACAAATATATACACACCCCACACACTCCACCCCTGTTACAAATATAGTACTGCCATTAACTTTAAAAATACATTCTGACGGTACAGATATACATCTCTCTGTTAAATCTTGACTGAAAACAACTGAGCAGCTAGTCGATTGTATCTTAGCACGTTCTCAGGATAAATCAACTAATTAATAAATTTACCAACTAAGTTAACGAGTGAAAATTATTGAACCGATCTCTCAAGGCATCAATTGTCAGTTACAAAACAGACTATTACTAGTCACCAATCAAACCATTGAGTTTTGCTTCTGAGACTTACATGCCATTATTACTTTCTGAAAATAAGGTTTAATTAGCATTATGTAACTGATTTAAAACTGTAAACCTTGTGCTTATTATCGATTTTGTTAGTAAAATTATCTATCACTATGAATACACTAAGCTTTAGATCCCTTCGTTTTAAATATAGATTAAACAGTATCTACTTAAAACAGAAAGACAGATTTACCGTAAATAATAATTCAAAAGCATTACTAGTCTACAGGAGACATGACAGGTTTTCTGTCAAGGCAGTTTTAATACTCTATCTATTTTTTTTATTTCTTCGGTGTATCGACCTTTAACCTTAAATTCGTCACTTGGTTCTTTATTAACTAATTCTTGAAAATGCACAACTTTACTATTACAATACTTTAATATTTTTCAACTTCTGAAACGACTTGGTCTTTCTGCACATCTAGAATAATTTACTAGTAATTACTTAAATTCGTGAAATAAGTATGCACATACTGATGTTACTCTGCTACTAAGAATGTCAAGATTCTCTAAATCAAATTGCAGTGGAGCGCCCTGGTCACTAATTCGAAATCATGGTATAGTGTGATTATTAATAAGTCTGCTGAATTAAGCATTAGTAGTATATGCGATAGTAACGTACGGGTGATATAGATTTGAACACTTAAACTGGTGCCTCGCTTACGATTACAACGAAACATGAGTATTCCAAGCTTATTACCAGTTTCTTTGAACAGCATAACACATAATCAGTTTTAACTAGTTACTCATATTCTGAATCAATTTGAACTTTGTTAGGAACAAATATTTGCTCAGCGCTAAGTTTCACACATTTCTAGCTAAGCGAAAACAAATACTGTAAGGGAAGGATTCGCATATAGGAGTTATTAACAACAGATTCACCTATCAGCAGCTGTAGATAATTGGAAAGGAGGGTTAAATCTGAAGGTTTACAGTACAGTTTCTGTAAAAAGCAAAATATTAAATTTCTGAACTAATTCCGAATGTGCGATTATACTTTATTGAATCTGTCATGTTTCAAATTCATCGATTTTCAACCGATACTAGGCTTTTTAAATATTATTGAGGTATAGATAAACATTTTGTCGGGTAATCGACATATTTACAAAATTATTTAAGTTGGATTGTGACTGGCAAATGGAATCCAGGATGCGGGTTTCATTCTATTTGGGACCCGTCGGCTGGATGCACCTGCATTTCAATGTTAATGTTCGCAGGGAGGATTCGAACTCAATCCGTTTCGTGTCAAACTCCACCTCGTTCACCACCAGACTACTGAGTCCAAGCAGTCGCAATTCAACTTAAATAATACTTGTAAATAATCGCTATATCGAGGTAACCCGCTCAGGTTGCATATATAGTAACAGAGACTGACCAGTTTCAGTCCATAACAAATTAACGGGAATATATACAATTCATCCTAATATTTACAGAATGCTACTAGTCTAAAATATCTTCACTCAATAAAAATGTACTGTTAATATTAGTGGAATCGATGACCTCAATTTCATCTTATTGTAAAGCTCACTAGATGACTTGATGTTCACACTGTTACTCAGTTTGAATTCACTTTGCTTTATATGGCAACAAACAATAAACTAAGCTATTAAGTCTGGAGAGTAGTTAACGACCTCAACGATTATGATCATATAAATAAAAATTTTCGGTTAATCTCTGTTGGTTTTTTCAGTTGAATTCTGATCAGTCTTTTACTTAAACTGTTACTAAAGAAGCCAAGTTGCTTAAGATGTACAAACGCTAATTAAACCTGATTGATTTTTAATCCAAACGCATATAGTGCTATTCAATAAGGCTATACACTTAATACAACCACATCTTAGGAAGTAAATAATATAATTTCATGTATTTTTGTACTGTGGCAATTCATTAGATGCTTTCGTTCCTTCGTCTTGCAGGTTTGTAAAATCTCAAGAACCAAGCAACATCAACCACTAGTCAATTAAAATATTGAAGATCTCTCACCCTTTATATGGTAAGGCCTTTACAGTTCACAGATGTTTCGCATCACAAAGTTACATATTAGATAACAACAAAATTCAATTATGGATAATCGTTTGATTATTTCAAAGCATGAATAATCTGTCTATCCAATTCACCACCTTGATGACGAGCAATAAGAATTTATAGCAATTAGAATCCTTCAACTTCACGGTGTGAAAAAACTAATTACTTCAAGATCATTACTCGCAAATATATTAAATCTTCCTTTAACATATTGGATTGGTCAATTTAGAAGTTAAAAAAGCTTAGGAAAGAAAATGTTTCAAAATTATTTATGGTTGCTAGTTAATTTGACTGTCTTAGAAACTTTTATCCTTTTCTAAATTTTGGGACCAAAGTGTTCCCCATATTAATCTGTATGGCTAACTAAATTATAGGAACATTGGCATTAATTTCAAGCTCGCAGTTGTAAAATCCAAACTATTGAAAACCAAACGATGCTAAAAACTGTGGAAATCCCGAAAAATCTGAAACCACAAAATCAGAATCAATTATGATTACATACTTTTCTAAACTAAATAATATTTTGATAAATTCATTGGTTGTGAAAGAATGTAATAAGCAATTAGTAATTTGGTTGGTACGTATATTTTGCAAGTTTTTAATATCTTCCACTAGTTATAATGTTCATGATAGGACTTAACTTTTAGTAAGTGACTAATATATGAAATTGAGCACAATGTAACCTACCAAATTATATTTCATCATAAAATGATCAATCTGAGAGATATGTTTCATGTTTAGGTTTGACTAATTATTTAATGATGATAACTGAAAAAAAATGTCAGAATCTTCTTATCTTGAGTTCTCTTCAGCAGTATGTATTTAATTAGGGGGATTTGTGGAAATAATTAACTGTCAGTTTTGATACCACGAATTGATCTGAATCAGGTGTCAGGCAGTAATCCACCAATGGAATGGAGGAGGTTGCACAACGTATCACGAATTGACTGAATTGTAAATATCAACCGTTAGGAGCCGACTAAGTGATCCAGTGGTAAAGCATTCGCCGCGGAGTTAGAGGGTCCTGGGTTCGGTCCGCGATGGGATCGTTGATGCGCACTGCTGAGGAGTCCCATACTGGGACGAAACGGCTGTCCAGTGCTTCCAGGTGATTAATGGTTGTCTGATTCAGATCAATTCGTGGTATCAAAATTGGTAATATGTATTTAGTTGAAGTTAGGAATGGAATCTACTGGATGTTGAGCTAATAGTCTGAAGTTCCACAGGTCTATCTCTGGAGTTGTGTACATATGAACGACTATACAGTATGAAGAAACATCTATCCAATGTTTTCTTGTTTTTAGTGACTTGAAGCTAAAATTATTTTACGACATAAAATAAAGCACAAAAATTTTCTGCAAACCCTTTATACTAAAGTAGGCGTAGTAGAATTTCAACTAAATAATTCATAAACGCCAATTATTTGTTTCTTAAGTAATATTTTCTAACCGTTTATTTCATAGATTTGATATAATTTCAGTTTACTGGTCAAACTAAAATGAATGTGAATCTTCTTTTCTAGAATCTAGGTTGTCACAGACTAAAAACATATTTCGATTGAAATTTCCTTTATAATAATTGTTGAAATGGCACTCAAAAATATCCAAGACGCTTCCAGAAAGAAGCTGAAGATAATCCTCTTGAACACCAGTCATTACAATTAATAAATGTTTCGACGCGATTTTCTTTAATTAATCTTTTGCTCGGCACTATGGTTTATACGAAACTGTAAATACAGTGGCTTATTGCATTTATTAGATAGTTACTAAAAAAAATTTACCTTTCCATCTTCCGTCATTCTATTCGCAGCTTGAAAGGTTTTTCATGTCCCAGTTCGAAAGCTGGCATATATCACTTTAAGTTTTCGGCCGTAGAACATCAATATTCATGAAGATTAAGTTTAGTCTATTGCGATAAGAAGTGTTAACTGCAAATACTAGAAAACTAGCCACGAAATAAATTTTGTAGGTGAATTTCAATTTTTGTAGCATGTATTCATACTAATACCTTGTTTATCATCACTGACTACATTAAATCTTTAACGCTATTATAAGGGAACTTACGTTTAAATGTATTTTTAGTCTCTGGCCAGACTATTAATCGTCGTATTACATATTAAATCATAACAGTAAATGAACCTTTAACATTCCAATACTTTATTGTAACAACTGCACTGACTTAATTCAAGCCATTACAATAGATAACATAATCTTGTTTGAATGCATGTTCATTTTAATTATTCTTCTTTTTCCAATGAATTTTATCAATTGAATACAAAAACGATTTTCCTTTCTCCTACTATGGTATTTATGAGTACTCTATATTTTAAGTAATGCTTGCAAAATAAACAATAAAATAGTAAATAGTGTTATTCATTTGATAAATCGGACTAAATATAAATAAACTAGATGTATCTAACCGTCATTATAAAAGAAAATTATTCATATATGATGGCATTTGAATAGAAGAATATTATATTAATTAAAATTAAAACATGGTAAAGGATTTTATTCACTGATAAAATCATTTTCTCCACCCCATCCCCCACCCACCATGTTTTTCATTGGTTTTCATGTGTATTCTGTGATTGTTTTATGTGTTCCCTTTTCGATTGAAATGAAATTAATCATTGGAATTTTGTAATAACACTATGATAACAGTAACACGCAATCATATTATGATAGTGATAGTTAATTTAATCAAAATATACATTAAAAAATTATATTAAGAAATGCATATATACTACTTTGTTAACGATTCACTAGCGATTTCTACGAATATTAGCTATTAACAGTGTTTTCTTTCGAATTTGTACACCCACATTTCTAAGTCATGATTTCTTTGATTCACTTCGATGGTTGGATTTTGCTGGGTGAGGGGGAAGGGAATAAGAGAGCAGTATTCTCCTGCTAGTCAGGAGTAGTCAGTCGAATTTACACTCAAACAAAAACCCAGCATTCAATATTTATAAATACTGAATTGCAAGAGCGATCGACTTATTTTTGCATAAACGGTAACTAGGTGTTTGTTTACGATAAATTTTCAAAAGGTTTAAGGTCGGAACTTATAATCCCTAAAGTAAACCACATAGATAGTTGGCTTGTCAGGACGTACTGTGAAAGGATCTGGAAACGGTAAAAATGTTCCCTTCGCAATTTCTTCATATAAACTTGTATGTACTCTCAAATATCCTAATCTTTTTTAGATTGAGTGTTGTATAGATTATTAAATTTGATATCACAAAGAACTCAATATGAATTTCGTCCAGTATGTGAATCTACGACTTCAACAGGTAATTTATTGGCGACAAATCTCTAACTGTTGAACCACTTAACGGACCTGTATTCAACAGTTAATATTTCCAACTTTGATGAATGGTAAACAAGAACAGAGTAGCTCAAAGCATGAGTTCTAAAATAAACATCCCAAAAACAACCAAGGAAATCATTGGTTCGTCCATGCATAGTAATGTTCGCACATAATATATTGTGGAAGTTTTTTCCCAATTTATTTAAAAATAGAACCTTGTTAGGTAGAAAATATAAAACCAAGATTTAAGTTGTTTCATCCTAAAACCAAAAAAGGTAAAAAAGCATGAACAAGATGGCAAGGTAAACAATAACCACTAAAATCACCACTCGATATCGAATATTTAGGCGTTGAGTAATGGGAAAAATAAGTCTTCTGAGGTGTTTAACCACTAATTTCTTACAAAATTAAATGGCACGAAATCAATTTATCTAGGCTTTTCTAAATTATTGTCGATAGTCACTCTTCGACAAAAGCAATTGGGAAATTCCTTTGCTGACTGGCCTTGTATACATACGTTCCTATAATTTTTAAACTTGTCTCTAACTTCTTACCTATTAAACAAAGGATGGTTAGTTCATAGTAGTGATGACAGGCTATTTTAAAGTATGATAAAATTGTTGGTTCTTAGAAAATAATTAAGTGACATTTAAATGCTATTGCTTTAAGATGGTTTCAGTGAACCCTTTATTACAATTTACTAAATTTGAATTTTTCCATTTTATTGTCTCTGGTTTGTTCATTTAGTGTCAAACAAGTAGAACACATTACATTATGTTAGTTATCTTTGAAAAAATACATTATACCATTGGGTTTCAGAACGGTATGTTCAAGTTGATGTGATTTGGTGGACGCCCACTTCCAAGAATTTCTTTACTAGAGAGGAGCAGTTGTTGGATGGCTATTACTGGCACCCATGATGACTTAAGTTTTCTGGAGAATCAGGTTTGAAGTGAATACTACTTGCTAACTGTGAATTATGTTCACATTACATTAATATTAGTAGTGCACCTCCTTTCTCTAATTTAAATGACTTGATGAGAACTGAATCGATGGTGCACAATGCCAAGAAGTCATGTTATTCACTATGCTCTGAAGTTTGATAGCTAGATGGCTAATGAATTAATAAAACTAAAAATTGTTTCAAGCAGCGAAATTTGTATGAAAGTGATTTTCTTTGGAGTTGATTTAATTATGAGTTGATACCATACGGAAAATCTCTAAGCACAATAGAACATTGAATGTATCAGTTAAGTTTGATAATATTCATTGATGAACTCCACTAAACGAAAGTGAAGTTCAATAGTCGCATGCTTCGAAACCAATCTCTTGATTCTCTTATGGAAGCAGGGAGTAAGTTATAAAGTTTGGAGACGAGATGAGTGACTGACAATATTTTTGAACAATGTTCTCATGAAATAGTTAGTGTTGGAAATTTAGAAACAATACTGAATGGTATCATTTTAGTAGGAAGATAGGAATTTCCTTAGCTGTTGGTGATTGCTATCATGTGTTTGAATCATCAAGTAACCCTAAACTATGATGAAACACCTATCTGTTATTTCCATTATTCAAACGTTTTCTGCTACGACCACAGTCAAAATTGATTAAATCTCTTAAAGTAAATCACAAAATTTAAAATGTTTGTTTTATTGTGTTAACATTAAGAAATGTGAACATAGTAAATGTCTCTTAGTAATTGAGGGTTGTGAAGATTGGTTATATAGCTAGAAATGTCAACAGTTGTTGTAACGGCCAAATGATCTAATAGTCTAACGTTCACTGCGAAGCCTGAAGGTTCTGGGCCTGATTACTTGGTGTGGTTATGGATGTGCACTACTGAGGAGTCCTTTACTAGGGCAAAGCAGCTTTCCAATGCTTCCTGGTTTTCAGTAGTTGTCTTACTCAAACTAATTCGTGGTATCAAATTGAATTGTCGATTTGCTGTGTGATAAAAGATATTGTGTACTGCATCAGTAAATGAAGTAAATTTGCAGTAAATCTGAAAAACTACAAACTATTTTCACAAATTAATAAAATTCATGTGAAAATTTAATTCACAATATGTGCCTATATTCACACGCAAACACCGAAACGTTTGTTTAGTCATGTATACATGAATGAAGTGAATTGACTCTATTAATGTTATATGAAAACCATTGGGTTGTAAATCTACCTCTTGATTTCAAGTTTTACTCTAATAAATTATAAATAGTTTGACTGATGTCACATAGCCACCCCCCCCCCAATTCACTCAATTCATTCTAACTATGGGTCATGTTTAATTACAAACTTTTATTTAATGACCGGTTGCATTTTATTGTGTTCACTTACTTATAATGAATACATGTTGGTATGCTTATTTACTTTCTGCTTTTTTTATGTCTTCGCTATTCTGTATTTTTTTTAAACCACAATACTACTTTAGTTTTAAGTAGTTGACATATATTTGCATATAATAGCATATATGTTCACATTTACACTAAAGAACACAACAACCGATAATAAGAGTAGGTGAAGAAGGAAGAAAATAAGATTTCGACCAGTTCTTTTGCAATTCTTTCGGCCGTCCAACATGTTTTTAAGTGAACATTTTCTTCATTCATTTAGTTGTTCTCACGGGCATTCACTTTAATTATTTCATATGTATACGATATTCAGTAATTCACTTGTTCATATTTTAGTCACTCTAATGCTTGTTTTTTAACCTGTAAGACAAGACAATTGATTACGTGAAACATAGATTAAGTTGTTGATTTCCATTAAAAGTAAATTGTTTAAATTATGTCGAAAGTTAAAAACTATTAGAAAACAATGAATTAAATCAAAGCTGTTCATTCATGTCGTTGTTTTATTTCCAATAAACAGATAATTTACTTACATGCTCTAGTCATTATGTACTTTTCAAATGCGCCCCTTTCTATTTATTTGTTTGTGCAAGTTATAGTTACTAATTAATTCCGGAAATCTATTCCCGTACCTATTATAGAAGTTGTCAAATGCCTTTTCTTTTATTAATTTCTACTTATACATACATACTTGTAATTATAATCATTGTGAATGTACATGTGAGTGAGAAAATGTATATGCAAACTAGTAAAGACCAAATCTCATTTGAACAGGTTAATGAAATCGTTGTATTGTTTTCCAAAAGTATTATATATAAGTAGTAATTAAGTTTAAACGCTAATATGGTTAAGTAATACAACTAGTTTATTACTGACAATTTGACAGAATTTACCTGTAACATTTTGAATCTTCAGTGAATGTGCCATTGTCAAATCCTTGGGTTATTCATCCTTCTATTTGGGGTGTAATTTCTGCATATTAGGGTGTAGTTTTCATAAAAGTATTTTATCTCAAATGTCAACAGTTTTCCACCACTACCGGTCAATCACATTTTCAGTATAGTGTACAAATCATAAGACACTGGTATAGTAAAAGTTTGAGCTTGAAATGAAAACTGAGCCCTAATACACAACACTCATCTATTAAACTATTGGACGAAGACAGAAAATACTAATTGAAGATTAGTTAGTGCACAATTTAAATGTTGTGCATAATGTTTTGTAACGTAAGATAGGGCGGTTTTGAGAACTAGGAAACATTAAACACCTCATATAACATAGCGTTCTGAACATCTCAGTTTAATAGTAGGCTAGCAACTTTATAAGACAAGGTCAAGTAGTCCACATTTTCAGCTTTAATTTAAGTTTGTGTCATGATTCTTGAAAATGTATTGTTGAGACATGTCTAATTATGATGAAATAGTTATTTTTCTCGTGATGAACATCACCTTAAGGTATCTTGGTGATCGTTTAATTGAAAAGGTAACACAAATGTTTAACTAAAGTAAAGTTTAATATGCAACTAACTTCCATTCGTATATCGTCAGTTTCAAAGATTATTGTTTATCTCCATAACAAAATGTTAAGCAAATTGATATGAAATGCTGAAACATGGTTAACATATTTTAAAATGTTCGGCAATCACTTGTGTAATGAAGGAAATCACTTTGCTTCTATTGTTCAAGGCTTGTTCTGTTTGGAAAACGACGATTAACCTGCACCTTGTTCTGTCATTAAGATAAATAACGTATTTAATCAAGCGTTTTATATGGTGGTGTTTCAGCAAGAAATAATTGCATTCAGATTCAGTCTCAGGTGATCTTTGTTGTGCACTATAGAAAACCAAGGAACACTAAACTCTTACTTCATTCTAGTATGAGACTCGTTGGTGATGCGTACTTACGACTCCAACCATGGCTCTAACTCAAAGCTTTCAGGTTGAGCGTTTACTACGTGGTCTGTAGGTCCTGGGTTCAATCTTTAAGGTAAGCAACACGGTGAAAACTACTGAAGAGTCTCATTCAAATAAGAAAAAGCCCTAAATTTGTCCTTATTTTTGAAATTACTCAATTGGGACCATTCTTTGATGAATATAGGAATTTCTCAGTCAATTATATATTCGATATTTTGGTTGGAGCCAGTCAAATTCATGTAGATAAATATCTATAAATAAAAAATAATTAAACAGTTTGTTATTATTAAGTATATTGCAAAATAATATACAACTCCATCCTTAAAATTGCTTGGAGTAAGCAATTAGGTAAAAACAACTAACAGGTTTGCAAACCAATGTTCTCATCTTCCTGTCATTGGATGAAATATCTCTTTCTAGGTTTCTGGGAGCCGTCTCAATAGTAGTGAAATTCGTTGACTTTCTGTTTGGTAATTTCCGTTTAATCTTTTGAAATACACGTCTACATATATATGATCTAGAAAAATTGTAAGGATAAATTTTCAAAACAAAAAGATATACACCCGCATAATAATTCCACTCAACACTAATATAAACGAAAGAGTATGCTAATCTGAATAAATAATACTCAACTATGTTAATGAGAGTTAAACAAACTGATAGCAGTATTAGTTACAGAAGCACCGATAAACAATGTGTAGTACTTAATGAAACAATGCATATCAGAATGATACTTTAGACATTAATACGCATCATTAATTTTGTAATAAACCAATTTCCCTATAATAATCACTTCATATCTATGTTATTCAATATGATTACGAAAGAATCATTTAAGTGTAATAATTTTTTTTACTAGTAAGATTCATTTCTGTGATAATGTAAACAAGAGATAGTTTCAATGAAAAACCAAAAACAAACAATTTGAATAAAGAACATGAAGAAAATTCACAAAATAGTGACAATTGAATCAATGACGCTGAAAACATCAGCGAAATAAAGGTAATTTTCTAATATTACAATACTTTTAACTGTTTATTATTTATATTTCCGATCGAATATAGTCTCTATAACTGAACTTATCTTTTACTTTCCCATTTCAACTGTAGCTAGGTTTTTGTCTGTTGGGTGAGTGAGCGAGCGGATATGTGAGTGGGCGAATGAGTGGGTTAGTGAATCTACTCGTTTCCCGTGACACATGTAGGAGCATAATAATAAATTTAGTAAGGGATTTGTCGTATGTACCTCCACAGCAATTGTTATTTTTATATCTTGTGTCCCACTAAAATTCACAGTTTGTTCTAATCATTTTGGTTTTTTTTCTGTTAACTTCTAGTATCATTTGCCAGCCTGTTTTGTTATTTTGTTTACTCTATCTCTTTTTTGGTTACAGGTGTGTAAAGGATATCTTTCAGATTGATTGACACATTGAAAAAATGATATATTGCATCTTTATAGTGTTAACTTCCAACAGTATTTTTAATGGTATATCTGTATATATTTGTTGGTCAGGTAACCAGTGAAGACCAAAAAGCACTGAATAGATATTAAACTCCTCAACAGTGCACATTTGTGACCTCGTCAGGAATTGAAATTATGACTTTCAAGCTCCATGGTAAATCAGTAAATTTTAGATGGCAGGGCTCCAATACACTGTGGTATCTAATATGTATCTGTGTGCATGGAAATGACCAGATACTGTCTACTGATTTTATCCTCACTACTAAGTATCCCGAACCAGAAGATAATCAATTAATGAAGTGTGGACATCTCATTAATTCACAAAAATTTAAAGTTTGAGATTGGTCTGCATTAGCACACGAACATAAGGTGGTTATTTGAACCTTATTAAATAGTGTTCGGAAAATAATAAATGTTATTCGGTCATGAAATTGTAAGTAAAATTATAACTTTGGCGAGTGAGTTGTTGTTTTTAGGTAAATTTGACGAAAATGAGCGATCGATTAATGCCTCAATATGCCTTCATCTTCTATTAGTTCATTTAAGTTAACACTCAGAATTTATTTTATATTGTATTTATTATTTAAATTTTTGTACTAGGCAACTTGGCAAGCTACGTTAAATCTGCGAAGCGGGAAAGTATCGAACTTATCTACCTATCTTTCTGATCATTTCCATGCATGATACCTTATTACTTCTTATTTGCTTGTACTTGGTGAAAGGAACTCAATAGACACTTTGGTTATTCTTTCCACAACCACTTTCTATCAGACATGTACATTTATACAATAGGTGTTTTTTATTATATGTACTTTTACGAAGTAAATTAACTACTTAAGCCTAAACTCATTTTTAGGTATTAAACATTCGTTCATACTGAAGGTGAATATCTCAATTTTTTTCCCACTGAAAATTGTAAAATATTAATTAACAAATAAAATGTTTCTCTTCTTTCAATCAGTAAGTTTTATTTTATGTATATCTCTTAATAAAGCATGTGCTATTTACCATTGTTTAGACAACAGTATATCAGTGTATATTGTTCTTTTTGCTTTGTTCCTTTCTTCTGTCTTTTCCGACATTCAATATTCAGTTAAGTTTGGTTTATTGACACTTTAACTATTTACTATCTACACTGTACATTATGAGTTACTATTTATGAAGTAGTAAAATTTTTATCATGGGGGGTCTTCACTGTATTATTTTTTTTTCAAAAAGAAACAAGATTGAGTTTTTAACAGGTAAATTTGACGACAACAATGAAGATGAAGAAGAAGAAAGTCAAGTAAACATGAAATGTTTTGTATTCCTTACCACAATTATTTATGGCTAAAGTAGATTTTGTTTACTTGTTGATATTCCCGCAGGTCAGAGCATGTTTGTAATTATAATAAAACATTCTAAATTATTGAGAGAGCAGACTGAAATGTTGGACACATTACATATAGGGATTCAATGATATACACGATATACGTATAGTTTACTCATGATATACGCACACTAGTGGATTGCAACATGGTATTCAAATGAAATTATACTTGTAAAAAACCTAGAGACTAAAACTTCCAACATTTCGTTTAGCTGTCTGGTCTGAGCTTCTTCAAGGGAGTAACCAAAACTATTAGAACAGATAAACGAGGGTAACGTCGGACTTATAATTTGTAATAAAATCGGTAAGATTTTACAAATAGCATTTCATTTTACCATAATTCATGCCACTGGCGCCTAACTCTTGGTAATCTACCTCTTCGACAATTGACAAAATGTCCTATAAAATAATAAAAACGTATTGAAAATGTAAACGAGGATTAGGAACAGTAATGCTTTAAGAAACGTGATTTGATAGTTTATTTTAGAATAAGTTTAGCTTATGTCATATCCGTCGTTACATTCAAATCGAAAACAACTTAGCATCTAACAATTAACTTCGTTTCAGATTTAAAATGTCACTGTGTTTTTGCAGACACAAATCAATCTGTTTACAGTCTATTAACCAGAAAAGCTTTAATATGAGAAACTAAATTCATATGAACAGAAAAATCTATTATGTTACTGAACAATCTATGATTTTATTAGTCTTGGAACTTACACTGATGACCAATTTTCAGAGGCATAACAAGTAGCAACAGCAGAATTCCATCCTATTAGAATTTGCATCTTATCCTATAACTGCATTTTTCAATTTATAAATGTATAAGATAGAATTATTAGCTCGATGTTTTTGAATGCATCTGGAATAGGGTATAGTGACTGCATGAACCACTACTAATGATTCTGATCATATTGAATGAGTTCACTTCTCTCCTGCTCGAACTACTCTCAACTTCACTTTAACACCTAAATTTTCGGATCATTTACAGCGTGACATGATTTCAAGAAAACGAAATGTTTTCATTTTCACAAGTAAACCTTTCTGTTTATTGTAATGTGAACACTATTCATTCTGCCCACATAAGATGGTAAGCTATCATCGCTAACAAGAGTTTATGCTATTGATAATTTAGCTTTCCAGTAAAACCTCTTGAAACATGCAAATGAAGCAAAAACTACATGGGATCTATATTTGTTCTTTGAAAGAGCTAATTCTGAGATGCATGGCGAATGTAAATATTTATGTAACAATGGGTTTTATAAACACTATGACGGTGTTAAAGTGGGATCATTACAAGGTCAAATCTCAGAGAATTTCTGTTTGGCTAAGCTAGGAAACGGCTCTTTAAAATGCGCCATTATCGAGCTAGAGTTTTATTATAGATATGAAGTAGGTGAATGACAAGTTCCAAAAACAATGATGAAGTACATAATTCATTAAATAAAGTCAGTAGTGTCCATAATTAAGTTAACTATACAATGAAAGAAGAAGACAGTGAATACATATCATTCCCAAAAGACCATTTTTAATATAAGATAGGATGAAACGATAAAAACAGGTGCCCATACAGAATCGATTACATTAGGTCTAAATACTCATTTTCAAATTTTTATTGCTATATAGTATTTAGTTGAATGCTTGGTTCAGAGTTCTGAAGTTATTCTGAAGATGGCTTTGAAAAGAGGCTTAAAACTACATGTCAAGTGTTAAACAAAAATGGATGTCCATTGAATTGTTTACCAATTTGTGCGTCAGAAAGGAAGTCTAAAGGAACTGCGCCGAAGTAACTTGCGTTTGTGAAATTACATTTTAAAAGTAATATAACTGATAAAATTGTGGCATGACAGTTAGTCAGTGCACTTAAATAATCATTTAATGCCACTAGATTAGTACCTATGTTATTTACTTATCTAAAGTTTTACTTAAACGTTCCTCAGTCATTGACTGGCTTCAATTTTAGCATTTTTGAAAAACCCATTTCGAAAATCATTTTCTGGTCTTTTGAAATGTTTCATTATTATGCTGTTTTTGAACACATTTACCTCAGTATAGACTACATTTTAGAATTTAGTCCTCTTCTATTAATTGGGTCATCGACTTAAAGTAAACTAAAATTTTATTAATTCATTTATTTTATAGGATAATTAATGACTACTTACTAACAAATAAGTAACTCCTACTTTTTCTCTTGTTATTAGCTAGTAACCTGCAAACTTACACCTAGACAAAGAGCTTATAGAATATTCAGAATTTGTCAGACTATTCACATAGGAAGTTCTAATGATGAAGATAAGGAAGCAAGAGAACATTATAACGAGCACGAATATAAATTTAAAAAGTGAATATCGAACTCAATAATCGTTAAAACATCCAATTATAATAAATATCAGCACATTAGTAATTTGATTGAATATATCACAGATTGATGTTGGCAGGGTACCATTGAAAACCAGAGAGCACTGGACAGTGGGAATTTTACCATTGGATGCCGACCCAGTGGTGCATATGGTTAGGCGTTTACCGTCAACCTGAAGCCCCTGGTGCTGAATCTGGGGTGCGCACTGCTAAGGAGTTTCACACTAAAACGAAACAGCTGTCCAGTGCTCCCTGGTTTTCAATGGTACCCTGTCAACATCAATCTGTGATATATTCAATCAAATAAAATAGCCAATCTTCACAAAAATAACCATCCCAATTGAACATTAGTAACTAACTTTAAGAGGTAATTCTCGAGGCTCCAATCAAAAAACGTAGCCAGTAGGACTCAACCGTTGTCAGATGTGAGACATTTACCCGCAAACATAGATCCATGAAGTTGTGCAAATTGACTGGAATTAGGAATTTTAACGTTTGAATACAAATTCAGTGGTTAAACAGTTAATCATTCATCCCGCAGTGTGAATGTCCCTGTTGGGGTAGTAAAATGTCATCACTAAGGTGTCCCGTACTTGGGTGAGATCGCTGTTCATTGCTTCTTGGCTTTCACTGGTTCCCTAATACAGGTAAACTGGTGATATCAAATCCAAAAGCATATTAATCTACAAAGGAGTAGAAATAATAACTCATATGTTGTAACACTAGATAGACTATCATTCGAAATCAGGAAATACTGAATAGTGGCTTTAGCGTATCATCAAACCCCTTGATGGCTCATATTCAACACTCGGCACAGAATAAACCTGGAACCTTCAGGTCTTGTAGAAACAACCTAAACCACAGACAAAAATAACTGTTATCCAGCATATACCTTTTTTATTTACGCCAATTAAATGGATAGGAAACGAAAACATTTATTATATTACCATAAATACCCATCAAATTGTTTACCATCTTTCATTTCATTTATTATGATCATCTACTTGTGAAAATAAACCTTAAACACATTTTCATACATTACGATCAATTGAAAATCCTGTTGTACTTACTGGATAAATGATTATATACATATACCATTCAGTTGAGCGAGTATTGCATAGTATTAGTATACAATCATGATGCTTCCCGATATCTAGCCTAGTGTAGTGCAACAACTTACAACAGACTCTATTCACTTAATTATAATAGTATTTATGATAAATTTAAGCTGAAATACCAACAGATGTTTATTCTCATTACTCGTTATCATGACTTGAAAAACTGTACTTCAGAAATTTATTGAGCTGTAATAAGACATTTGAGTTTAAATATCAGATTGCTTATTATCTCGAATGGTGTAAACGAATTTCATCATAGGAAAGTACATAAATGTATCGCATTGGAAAATATAGGGACAGAAAATATGTTTTGGCTCCATCGACTTTTAAAATCTTCCCGGTATTAATTTATACACTGTTGATACTTATCAGGGGTTCTCTAGTCAATACAAAATATGCCAGAATTAATCGATTTCCTTAAATTATCATATGAATGATATGCATTTTATGTGAATGTAGAGAACTATTTTGCAGGTGAATTGATTTATCCTTTAATAAAATTGAATGTTTCTATTTACACTTAATACGGAACTTTCCTGCTGTGTTTTCTTGGAGATTTAGTAACAGTTTGAAGAAAATACATCAAATCGAGTTCAATAACTGGTAAATGGTTAGTTACTTGAGATAAGGTAATCAACAGATTTCATTGGTTTAATTCATATTTCTATTAATATTTACTTCATAGCATGTCACCAAGAGACATGGAGCACAAAAATTATTTGTTTTTTTTTATTGTTTGAATAGTGACTATAACCCAATTTAGTTAAGTGTATCAAAAATCATTAAGTAACCATTTTACGTCATTATGTTAGGTGATTTATTAAATTTAATGGGGAGTTTGTTCTTCTATTGATTTATCTCTTATGAAACAATTCAATAAAAATTATAATATGAACTCAGAGGATTTGTCGATGATGAAGCGTACTTACATTTAATAATCCAGAATGTCTGCTTTTTCCATCGAAATTTTCAACTATCTACTTATCGTTTCTCAGTCATCAATTAATTCTGTATGATTCTACGCCTTTAACTTAACATACTACAAAACACCAATGATTTAGTCAGCATTTCCATTACCTTAAAATTTTCAATCGTCATCTTCCAATGTATTTGTTATTGAAATATATACCACTTCCATTAACCATTTCGCCTAGAATAAACTTTTACTCACGTACGTATTTGAGTTTCATTTACAAAATTAGCCATCATAATAGGAGGTAATGTAATCATATGATTATTTTGCACAAAGGATAATAACAGTTTGTAATCTGGGAAACTGATCATTCTACATTCGTCAAATAGAGAGGTGAAAATCATGTTTATTCAAAAGGTCCGGTAATATTTCTTCCTAAATTATAAAGTGAATAGTCAATGTAATAATTATGTTAACACTGTCCCACTGAATAACATGAGCACAATTATTTTCACTAATTAGTGTTGTACAGAGTGATAAATTGGAGGTTTAACATCATGGTCATGTAGCAGAGATTAGTCTTCGACATAAAACTTGAAAAACACTATTATATGAAAAGGTTTCCGTCATTTAAAAACTTCAACGAATATTATTTCATTTATACAAATTTTCACATGAAAACTTTGTACATAAACATATAAGTTATACACTTTCACTCTGTTGTTATATATACAAAAGGGAGATCTCTATTTAGCAAAGGGTCAAAAGAAATATTTCTCGGAACAGATAGGCAGTAAAAAAGCGACAATGTGATTTCATTTCTCTCCTTAATTTCACCCAATAGAAATCCAGTTATGAGATTTGACCAGTTTTCGCTGCTATACTACACACGCATTTGTGCACAAAGTTAATAAGTTTGTTTAAATTTTCTTTAATAGGAAACTGCTAATATGATGACCCCCCCCCTCTGATGCAGTTGATAACTTCCCTACTTATTTTAAGCTTTGCTACATGGTTTCTGGGAGGGGGTAGAAGTTTATCATTACAATTAGTATAGGTAACACACATTTATAGCTAGCTGTTAACCATTATAATATGGATTCATATTACAAAGTAGACAAACGGTTGTCAATTTATAGATTGTGGGTGTTAACCGAATGCTTTTAAAAGACAGTAAGTAGACAGATAGATGGATAGAGAAATGAAGTGAATAAGTGAGTCAGTAAGTAAGTATAGAGAATGGAAAGAGAGAATAATTAAATACATACAAACTGGAAAAAGTTCTTTCTTTTATAGATCACTTAACGAAAACGAAACAAATATATTTAAAAACAAACAATTTACAAAATCAGATTGGCATACGTCTTTACATTTTATGCGAGTGTGTATTAACATGTTGTAACAGTAGAACAAATGAATAAATAACAATGGACATTGGGTACACTTTGTCATTTGGTGTACTTCCACATCTCAGAATATTGAACAAATTGAACACGCAAAAAGAATATTACGAAGTAAAGTAAAAGAAAAAACAATCCGAGTATTGTTCAAAATGTTGAATACTTTAGGTAATAATATAATACCCAGTTATTCCTACAAAAATCCTGAAATATTCCCTGAATCAAATAATTTCACCAAGTTGTTCACAATCTTAATTGCACAACAACAGAGAGACTTTAAAAATGTAGATGAAGAACTACAACTGAAAAACCGATATCATCCTGTGTTTATTGAAAATTCCTTAATTTATAATCCCCTAAATCAAAAAGAATCATCACCAAAATTAACAACTACTACTGCTGGTAATACTCAACACGATAGTCAAGGAATACGGCAAGATTCCTTTGTAAAGTCAAAACAACAGCTTAAATTTGGTATTGATACCATTCTTGGTAGTGTGGATAAAAATGAAAAATCAATGTCGAAATCTAATGAAGTAACAAATGAGTTGAAGAAGTTACTTGAAGTGAAAACAAACCAATTATCTGTAAAAACTACAACTTGTATAATGTCAGCAAATGAAACACTATCCAATCGTATGAATATATATTATGATGAACAGAAAAGTGTTATGAATAAGGAAGTATTTCCTACAAATGTTAACCATTTACCTTCATCTGAAATGATTAAAACATTGCCTATGAATTTATCAACTCATCAATCTCCTACTTTCTTCTTCTCTTCTTGTGATCATCAATACCATCAGTATTCACCTTCATCTTTCTGCATACGCCCATCGATGCCACTAGACTCACCTTTGTTTCTTTCCAGTGGTTCGTTTCCTTTCATTACAAAAATAACAAAGTCGTCTTCTGTATCGTCAAGTTCTTCATCATCTCCTTATTTATCACCAACAGTATCAAAAGGACACTTATACTTTCAAGAGTCCCCTAGCAAACTGTGGACGAATGCACAAATATCCAACGAGACTGTAAGATCCACAGAATGTTCGAATGTAAAGATGCGAAAGTCGTCTGTTTTGAGTGCTATAGACAGTAGTTATTTATCGGGTGATCAAGGTGGAAACGTTATAAAAGTGAGTTCATTATTTTGCAGAAATTTCTAAAACATTTATTCTGAATTATGTCACGTGTTTACAATCGGGTCTGCAGATTTTTTGGCGTACCACATTACTCAAACTTTGTGCTCTATGAAAAACCTTTGATACTGTAAGTTAGGTGATGTAGTATTATAAAAAATCATACTGTGAATATAAACAAACAAACAAACTATAAAGAATCATTTAGCTTCTGAAGTAAACACGTTGTAGAGCAAATTATAACAAAGTTTAATGCAAACATTATTGTTCCATACCAAGCAGAAACTAAGCATGGATGTGCAAATGTTAAAAACTATATCAGCATATTTACTGCTTGAATAAAAACCGATGAAACGATCAAGTCCTTATTGTTATCAGGATTTTTATTCATACAATGTAATGTACTATTAAATTTAAGACAGAAGGCACTACAATGATGCCCCTTAGTGTCTTTCGGTAAGGAGCTCAGGTATGTGTTTTGGACTGACGAACAACCATTACTAAATGAATGAAACCAAACATGGATAAATACACGCTCTTTAATTCTTAAAACATGTATCACTTAGAATCACTTTGAGAGACGTCGGTGTAAGCTGTTTATGTGATGAACAGACTTTCATTTAATGGTATAGGCCTAACTGTCAGTTTTAAAATGTTTCTTATGAACCCAGGAATAAAGTCAAAGAATGCTTGGACGAAGATTATAGTACATGTTTTACACATATCTTCAGTATAATCGGTTTTATAATTGGGACTGAACTCACGATCATCATTTAGTACAATTAATCCAAACCGTTTCACTCCCAACATGTTTGAACTCTAACAATCATGAGTTCTCACTAAAATTGTGTCAGTTATCTCTCGAAACTAGTCGTGTAATTAATTTTAGTATGGTGGGGAGGGGTGTGGAGTGCTGTAGAGATTGTCGAGTTTTATAGCTTTCGTCATGGATTGATCATAGCTAAGTGATTGATAAAAATCAAAAGCACTGAACAACTTATTCACTTAATAGTCCGTTTTTACCGTGAGCTGACATAACCTGGTGAAACATAAGGATTGGGAAAGCAGTAGACAGTTGTCTGATACTAGCTTGCAATTCCAAAACAACGACACCAGATATTTGACCATAGGAATCTTCATAACATCGCTCGTATACCATGGAATAACCGGATTAGTAATAGTGAGGTTAGACAAAAGGTTCTTGGGAAACACGGTAAATCAGTCGAAGAGGTCATTAACCTTCATCGACTGAGATGGCTGGGACATGTATTGCGCATGCCCGACCACCGTCTACCTCGTCGCGCGATGTTGGCTAGGGCTGAAGTAGGATGGAAGAAGGTTAGGGGCGGCCAAACCAAAACATGGCATCAGTCCATGAAGTCCTTGACTACTGGTCTAAGCCATGTAGGTAGATGTAGACTACCTGGTTGGAGTCCGCTTGATAATCGCAACAACTAGGCGATATGGCTCAAAATCGGTCACAGGGGCGCAAGTGTATTCACTCTCTAACCTCATCTAGATCTTGAATTCTATTGTTATTTTCTGCACATCTTTACTTTACTCTTCCCTCTTGTATTCTGTCTATACGTTACCTCAATATTCTCGTAGTGCTAGTGTGGTATGGCAACTTGAACCTACAGGCGTTTGTGCCCGGTTCTACGTTGCTGCTGCTGCTGCTGCTGATGATGATGATGATGATGATGATGATGATGATGATGATGATGATGATGATGATGATGATGATGATGATGATGATGATGATGATGATGATGATGATGATGATGATGATGATGATGATGATGATGATGATGATGATGATGATGATGATGATGATGATGATGATGATGATGATGATGATGATGATGATGATGATGATGATGATGATGATGATGATGATGATGATGATGATGATGATGATGATGATGATGATGATGATGATGATGATGATGATGATGATGATGATGATGATGATGATGATGATGATGATGATGATGATGATGATGATGATGATGATGATGATGATGATGATGATGATGATGATGATGATGATGATGATGATGATGATGATGATGATGATGATGATGATGATGATGATGATGATGATGATGATGATGATGATGATGATGATGATGATGATGATGATGATGATGATGATGATGATGATGATGATGATGATGATGATGATGATGATGATGATGATGATGATGCGCCAATAATGAGCAAACGATCAGGATTTTACTTGATGGTTAATGAAGAGTTTTTCAGATTACAGTTAAATTACGTCAAGGGTTTTCTTTCATCAACTCGGTAACTTTGAAAATACCTTGTTGATACTTAAATTCATTATATTTCTAAATAAATTACCGAATAAAATTTAGATAGTTACACTTTACAGCTAATGAACTATGAAGTAGATTTTGCAAGTAACTAACTGTTTCTTTTTATTGACACTTGTACTCTTTTGCCACATCAGTATCAGTGGAGAAGATGCATATTTGCTCCTCAACACCCGTAAAACCATTACCTCCACTATTCTCCAGTAAATGCATTTTTTCGTTCTTACTTTTAAAACTATATTATCCAGTTTCCAGTCTTTTCTACCACGATTAATACAACTATTAATCTAGTTAATTACATTTTATCCCTTTTAGTATCTATTTGTATCAAGCTTTGCTTCGAGATTATAACTAGATGATTGATTAGAATAGATTTTTTTAAAGATTATTTTAAGATGTGATTACTCTCAACACCCAAAATAAAGAATTAACCAAATTATGATAATCAGTTTAGCCTAGTTCACTAATGAGGTTCATTAATTTAATAACATTTGTATGATTGTAGACTGAAAATACTAGTGTGAATGCCTGAAATGTAAATTTAGATGTCTGTGATTAATCATCAAGTAATCACTGTTCGTTATTTGTGTCTTGCCTAGAACTTTCACTCCTTTTTCTGTTGATTTAGTAGATGGATGTTGAATATTTTTTTACTACCTACATGTTGAATTGCGTTGCAGTAACATGTTCATGGCAGACAGATGTGGATAACTCCAACCTCTACAAATGGTATATTAGTGGGAGTCGCATATCAAAGGCAGTACCCTCTTACTTAATCAACAGAAAAATGACAAAAAGTATAGAGTATTGCACATTTTAATGAACACTGAATACTTTGTTGTCAACGCCACCTGTTTACATGCAGTAGTAATTTCAACGATCTCTGCAAAGCATAAAGATCGCAAGATGAACTTCTGTCCATTTGTTTTGGTCTATCAAACTGCTCAGTTAAAGAATTCTGTAGAAGTCAGTATACGAAATAATGTGAAGTAATCGAATTAGATTTGTAAATTTGTCAAAAGATTTTATCCAGCCATGTATACTACTAGGGTACTAAAAAGGTTTACTACTTAATAATGAAGATTAGTGATCGAATTCGACCAAACGAATCGCTTTTATTCATCTGCATGTAACAAGGAATTTTATTTTGTTTAATCCCCACATTGATCGGATTCTATGTACTAACATGTAATGTGGGTATTAATCTAAATGTCCTGATATTGTGATGCAATACATTTGATATTAAGAAAAATTGGACCCACGTTTCCTTATAAACAAGAAATATCTGTAAGTTTGAATACGTGTATGAATATAAGTTCGTAAAAAGTGGTATATTTCAAACTACAGATTTTGTCGTATACTTATATATGTTTAGAAATCGTTGGAAATTAAGTTCCTCAAAGAAATATGGCTTCAAGGTTTGACTGTAGCTGGTAAGTGAAATACAAGATATATGTTTGCCACATTTAAGACTGGAGGTGATTCTACTGTTGTTCTGAGGCACACTCTAGAACTCGACCTCAGTTTATCTGTTAAAACACCATACCGCTATCCACTGAAATATTCAGTCAAGGTCGCTATAAATGTGGAAGGGTGTTGATAATGTTAAAGACCATAGCTAGTCAGTTATTGTTGTCATATGTGTATCCTGAGCGTTGGCTTTCAAACGTGACCAAACCTTGGATATGCGGCCCACTAGGCTCGGTAGCCCAATGAATATTATGATTGTATCTTAAGCGAATGAACTAATTTTGAGTCCCTAGATTAACATCAACATGGGTGTCTGTACACTGATTAGTCCTAAATAGGACTAAATATGTATCGTGGATTCCAGTTGTTGACCACAATCTAATTTTGATCCTACTTGAGAATTAATTATATATTGCACCAATTTAATCACGATACACATATTCCAACTAAGATTGTTCAACTTCTACCCTTTAACATAATTATCGGGAAGTTACAAACACTAACGAATTTGATCTCGCCCGGAGACTATTGAGTACTTAATGTTTAGTGGTAATTTAATTTTCAACAAGTATTTGATCTATGTAAATCTATAATTAACAATATTTAAAATGTATCTGTTGCAAATTGATTACCGTTGATTCAACAGGCTTTCATCTTGACGACTTCTGAAATAGTCTTTTCCCATTACACTGTCTATTAATCTATTCAGCTGGTACCGACCGTATTCTAAATGGATACAAGAAAACAAATTATGAAATTCTTAATCAATACTCATTCCTTAATTTTCACATTAGTTTCTGGTCACTAACTTTCTAAATAATGCATTCGTGTTCTACTTATCGACAAAAGTTACATAGTGGTACAGTATGACATAAAAATGAAGGGTAAATGACATGTCGTAACAAGATTTCTGGTCGAAATTTTGGCAAAATTCATCATTATTTTTATTAACATTTGACCACTAGAAAGTTTTAATAATGAATTTTGTTAATACCGTTTAGTTTCGATAGTGAGCCATTTTAATCAAGATTATTTAACTTGAAACTGAAAATAGGACAAGTATATGACTAATCTTAATACACAGTAGATGAAATTCAATTACATGCATCACTTGTAAAACTAAACTATTTCAGCACACAAACGTCAACTGCAAAAGCGGCAATTATTCGTAGCGATAGTGATGCACGACGTTTTATAGATAAGTGTATAAATGATCAATTTTGCGCTAAATTTATGTTAGACCATAAATGATTGGTTAGTCAGTTAGGTAGGTAGTCTACCTATCTGTAACATACATTACTAATGAACCATGTTAATTTATACTAAACATACATAAATATAGCAAGTATTAACATGATAAATTCAAGTGTATTTGCATATGTTCGTACTTATTTCAATAGAGATTTGTTCTGTTTTTCATACAGTTGTGTATGCATGCATGGGGTGCTGGAGGTGGTTGGGAGGAATTACTTCAATAATTATGTTTATTAATTTATCATCATAGAAATAAAAGATCATTCAATTCTTCTAAGTGAATTAATTTAAAAGAGTTTATTTGGAATATAGTAAAAATGACATTTAAAGTAGTGACTATCACTAATGAATATATGTATAATTCATTAGTATTTAAATTAACTGATTAAATAAAAGCCATTTCATGATTATTTCGGTTTAGTGGAAGTAACTTAGTATGTAAATAAGGTGGCGACAATTTGAATGTACACAGTCAATTAGAATGGAATGAAATATGTGGGTTATTAACATCTATTAGAGGAAATAGATTTCGATCAAGACACTGATTACTTTACTTGCATTTTAATTACTATCGCACTACTACTATGACAACGATCAGTTAATACACCGGGTATTTTTACAAACAAATTTGATGATATCTGTCATTTAGTTACAGTGAAAACAAGAGGTCAATCTTTAGAAATAAAATGATAGGGAAATATAAAAGTCATTTTAATGGTTTTCAGGAAGTAATTTTCATCATAAATTAATATGATCCGGAGGAATCTAGACAAATGAAAATGTTATAGGTGGAGATTTTACAAAACTTGGTATTTACCACCTAAAGTTCCTCACTAAATGAAATTTACCACTCTCAGGTATAAGGCGTAATACAATCAGAATACTATATGCAACTAAAAAGCACTAGCTTTACTAATAAATGTCATAAACAATTGAGTACGTATAAATAGATGCCTATGTGTGTGTTTGATCCTGTACATAGTTCAGAAAGATGGTATACATCTAAAAGATTTTTTAAACCAGAATAAAACAAGTGTTCACATCTTTCTGATTTCCATTTGTTCACGGTAAATAGGTAACTCGAAAAATGAACCATAAAGGTTTGAGAACAAATAGAGTCTGATAGCGAAAACGAAGGTACTATTAGTACGCAATCGATCGTTTTACTCATTTACGGGGTTCGTACTAGAAAAATACTAGACAAGTAGATGGTTTTACAGCCTGTTGCTAATTTATATGGATAATCTCAAATGCATTTATAGTTTGAGAAAATTTCAAATTATTATTATGTACTACGTAATTGGCTTTTGATTCACTTAACTAGAATAAATGTTGCATGAGATTAGACTATAAGACAATTTTCTGTACTTTATTGTATTTAAAATGCTAAGTTACTCTTTGAAAGTAGAGTCTATCTGACTGGTTTATTTCACAAAGAAAAATCTAGAAAAACATCAAGTTTTGACAGTAATTATCGTTACTAAGTGACATCTATGGAAAATTCAATAAAGATCATTGAATACTAAAAGATGATGATGACTTATAGAAAGTACATAATATTAACTTGAGACAAGCATGAACCTGGAACATTCAATGCTAGAGTACAAAACTCTTCATTTGAAATGATAATGAATTTCCAAGATTTTATGTTGCATTATTAATGAACCTATTTAAAAAAAGTCTAGTGAGAAGTCGTAACTGGTGGAGTTCAGACTTGTCGGGAGTGAGACAGTTATCACCAATGACAATGGATGATCGTCACGCTATATATCACAAATTGATGGAAGTGGGAATTCTACCATTGGATGCCGACCCAGTGGTGCATATGGTTAGGCGTTTACCGTCAACCTGAAGCCCCTGGTGCTGAATCTGGGGTGCGCACTGCTAAGGAGTTTCACACTAGAACGAAACAGCTGTCCGGTGCTCCCTGGTTTTCAATGGTACCCTGTCAACATCAATCAGTGATATATTCAATCAAATAAAATGAATTAATTTTAAGGAAACTAGTAGTTGTACTTTTAACACATTTGATACATGAATGCATGTTCAGTGAATTAAACTACAAAACAGTATTTCTAATATCCTGTAAAAAGCATAATTGTTCTTTATTCGTATGCAAATATTAAATCTCACTATCCAATCTCTAATAGAAGTAGGTGATATCAAAGAACTGAACAGCATCATTACTATTAGCACATGTCATCGAAATATGTCTGTAAAATAGACTACAAATAACCCGTGTTTACTATATGCTGCGTTAGTAAGTATACTAAAAATGTGATATGGGTCACTTAATAGTTGAGTAGTGCAGCGTTGCTACTTTATATATATATATATATATATATATATATATATATATATATATATATATATATATATATATATATATATATATATATAGTGGAAGATTCAATTAATGCACTCATTTCATGCTGTTTTGGTTTTTATACAAAGAAAAAAGGTTCTGCTAAGGTGCATATAATCCAACCACTATTAAATTTTGATCACTTTTTTCTATTTATATAACTTTTCTGTAAATCGCATCTTAGTGAAAATAATTGTAAAAGCTGTGAAAGTAAATGCAAAAAACTTTGTCGAATAATGCACTACAATTTATACTTTTCAGGTATATTTGTCAAATTTTCACAAACTGAGTAGCTACGTTTCTTATTCCATTAATACAAACAGTTCCAATTAATTTTTGTTAGACTGACAGTATTCTTTATTCTTTTTTAACCATATGTCTTTATACAATGCAATAATAAACACATCTTTTACTAGCATAGTTCGTCTGTGTTTTACTCGATTTCAAGTCAGCTGTCTAAAAATGTTGAGATGTTACATTTGATTGCATGTAGAGTTGTAGGCAAAGGTTGCTGAGTCTGCTTGAGCTAAAGCGAAATAGATTTCTGGCATTCTTTGGTTCCTTTTATCTTTTGATTTGATGCACGTTCATAATGAAAAAAATAAACGTGAACATAGTCATCTTCAATGAACTATATCATAGTAAAAATTATACTTGTCAGTCGCATAAATCGAGAAAATTCAATCAAAATTTCGAATCCTTCTCGGATAAACAATGCTATTTCTAGGATGCATGTAACTATTCTTCTCAGACACATGAAGTTCAGTTAACAGTTCTGACTGTGAGTTACTAAAACAAGTGATAATGAATAGATGCCAAATCAACCACCGTCCTTGCGTAATTGATGTGACATGGTAAAAGAACAAGGAAAAGTCAAATGGAAGTTGGTGAGTAATTTACATCAATTTTTACTTATATATAAGTAAATACAGATATTCAGCAAAACTAGTAAGGGAAAAAAACATCTTCATGGAAAATGTAATGAATGACTTTCAGTTGTGCACCCCCTCCCCACTTCGCATACATTTTTAATCTCTAATCGGGTTGCTTACAGTAATATGGAGTCAAACGTAACCCATTGTGTTTTGCTTTCACTGCCTGACCATTTATCAACTAAAGTCCGTTAAGCAACTATTTTATATTGTTAGATTTATTGCAACATAATACATTATGTACATAAAAATAAGGCTATATCATTTAAACGTCTTCAGTGTCTAATGACATACCACCAGGATTTACTGGTTTTTAAAAAACTAGAAGTCACTCTCTGATAATCAGTAGTTGGACAAAATGGTTCAATGATGTAGTAAAGATAAGTATATCAGTTTATGTAAGGTATGCCAAACAAATAGTTAAATAATAAACTATAAATGAAAACAACAAAATGCATAGCTTTGAAATTGATGGGAAATAAAATTTTTCAATAAAATACTAACTGATAGTTTGCATTTATGACAAATAGCTAAGATACCTGTTAAAAGGCACATTGAAAGTAGTCATACACGTAAATAATTTGCAATCTGATGCATTAATCCACTAGTCGTTGTGGAGAACTGACTACCCAGTGTTACTTGATATCACTACAGTTGAGCATCAATTCTTAACATCAAGGATTCAAACATTGTTAATTCAATTATTCTACAGTGAAAAATTAAAAATTTAGATACGAGCACTTCACGTTAACTGCAAAATACAATTAGATGAAAGGAATAGGGTACAGTTTAACAAGGGAGAGGGTCTGTCACCATTCGACTAAGACACCAGGTGTGGATTTCTTCGCAAATTCACTTAAATATCCAAGGGTTTATGAAACATAGCTACTACAGTCCCATTCAAATAACCTGAATCGGTAACTTTATTAACGTTATTCATTACAAACAATTGTGATGACAGCACTAAAATGAAACTTGAAGCATCATTGTACAAATTTGAAAAAAGGGTTTTTCTAAACTTTTTGAAGCTTTGCTACAATACTCTTGTCGATTTAATAGTTAAATCTGTAAAAGCGTTATGAAACGAAATATACTATTCGTGGGATTTGATCGACAATAAGTGATCAAATTCTATGCACTGACTATAAGAATCTACTAAAACTGAGCACAAAATAAGTAATTCTCTAAAAGGCTCAGTCGGTACCAAGCACTTAGTCGAGCATATCTAGACAGTATAATCCGATATGATGAAAGTTCTAAATACTGATTAGTTTTCACGGAGGAATACGCCAACAACAGTCTTCATTCATTGAACTAACCTCAATCATCTATAAAAACAACAACTCAGCACATATATGAAGTAATTTTTTCCAGGTCAAGGCAAATAATGACAGAGAACCAGTGAGTAAATAAGAAGGGATTGATGTTGTATAGTTATTATAAAATGCCTAAGTACAACACACTGTGTTTGAAACCACATCAAGTATTCAGTACACAGAGCATTACCTATAGTAGAGAACACATTCGAATCGAACGGTAAAATACAAATAGGCCAAATCTTCTGGATAGTTAAAGTTACTTTAAAAAAGTATTTAGCTTTACAACTATACGTCTTCCACTAAATATTCGATAACAATAAAACTTATACACAATGATCCCCGGTTTACTAATATATGATTTCTAATAAAATAAACGGACGTCAATAACACAGCGATAAATTCATCATTATATGCATTCTAAATAATTTTACAGGTGATACATTGGTGATATGTTGGAAGTATGTAGTATACTTAAAATGGATACATTTTAGTAGTTTACATGATATAATACTGAATCTGAATTTAGGACAAAATGTAAGTGATGTTATGGAGAAATGAGTGCAAAACATATTGATCAAACTAGACTATGCACAAATCAGTACTGTACTTATATGTACATTATGATTATTCAATAACCAAACCACTCTATTTTAAGAATTATGAGAAATATGGGTGATCTATCTTCACTGGATATATTCATATGTCTTTGAAACGGACCTGATACAAATGAAGCAGAATTGACTACCCACCATAAACCACTTAATACTTACCAACAACAGTTAATTCATACTACTTTTCGACTATCTTTTTAGGTTATCTGTGAATAGTCCACGTTATCTGTAGTAAAGAACCTGTAAGATATTCTATTGTAAACAAACTGATAAAATAAACAAATCACTGAATAATATTGATTTGCAAAGATATCATATCAAAAGCCTACCTGTAAAGCGTCAAACCTAATAATTAGAAGCTTGTTATTTGTCATGGGAAGTTCTGGATGCGAAGAATCATCAAAAGCGCTAAATCAATTAGATAGATAGCGGTGGTTCTTTATATTTGTCAACCATTTCACTGATTTAGACTCATAAAACTATCTAGCGACAAATTTAAGTTTCACGGAGTACAAAGTTTTTATATAAAATATTTTGTGATTTATTGGCGTGCAATACATGCACCTATACGACCAGAGAGACTTATCAATTGACTTTAGTTAGGCTAAGAACACTTTTCTATAGAGATCTTTTATAGTGTCATTACTACAAGGTTATTACTGCTTTTAACCTTTCATTTTTATATTATTAACAGTGAAATATGAACTATTGTTTCAGTCGCATAGGAAATTCATACGTGAAACACTAGAATTTCTGTTGATACTGTCATTTCCAAAATCAAATGCAATAATAATTAGAGAATATGTGGCTGTCTGGACTCAGTAGCCCAGTGGTGAACGCGATGGCGTTCGATATGAAACAAACTGAGTTCGAGTCCACTGTGCAAATATCAACAAGGGGATGAAGGTACATCCAACTGATGAGTTCCAAATAAGACAAAACGCACATCCTGGATTCCGCTTGTCAGTTACAAATACAATTATTTTTGCTGAACGACTGAACTTCATCCGGTCCTTTATCATTTTCTTCTTGAAATGATACTGACATGCACCTTATGATAATGCTGAAAGTCATGTTACATTTGATTTATTATTAGTCAATCATTTTTAACGAAATTTTTTAAACCCGTTTATTTTGTTTTGAATAAGAACACTATAAATTTCTAAACTTTATTATGAAATTGTATGTTAAGTGTCACTGTGCTTACCACTCTTAGCAATCACCGTGAAATACTATTGGCTAGTGGGAATTTATCGATCTTCCTAAGTAGTAATTTCTGAAAGTTTTATTCCGTCCTTTTGAGCCATATAAAGAGGACCAACGATACTTAATTGTGCCATTCGGAAGTAATGACATTCGTTTAAAGTGGGAAACCATCTTATATATCTCTCTAGTCCTTAATAGAAAGTGTACTGATTAATGTGACTTAAACTAAACGTATTTACTACTGTTTCCAATTATTATCTGTGAATTGTGTTTATTAGTAAGATTAGCTTACTGCACTACTATAAAATTTGTTGGTACACTATTTCAACAAAGTTCTATTTAACAGATATGCATTTTATTTGTAATTTGTGATCGTAGCACATTTATTTCGGTTTGGTACCAATTAAGACCAAATAACACGGACATTTCTTTCTTCCTAGTATGAGACACATTAGGACACACTCCACCAGAAAATCAAAACCACGATATATATATATATATATATATATATATATATATATGTCCAGAGATGTATGTACTATCCTCAAAAATCAGCACACATTACTCACTTTGAGTAACGGAAGTACTCAATCAGTTCAGATGTTGCAAATTTATATAACAGCTCATTACACATACAATACGAGAATTCGGATTTACCTAGTATTTACCATGAGTGCGTGAAGTAAGGAATCATAGTTACTCATTTCAAACGAAAGTAGGAAATAGTTAGCTGTAATATTGGCACAAATGAAAAATAAGTGACCTAGATGCTCAATAAGACCTTCATATTAGTATCATAATAGTTCTCTTTAGATGTTATGAACTAAATAGTGCTTATAAACTGAAATAGTTTTGTGGAAATACGTATTAAGTGGAGTTGTTTGTATTCGTCACAGACTGATACTAGTTAGGTTCCACTAAAAACAAGGGAACAGTGAATATTTGTTTTGTCCTAGTATGCGACTCAGCAGCGTACACCATCGATTCAGTCAGCAAATCGAATGTATGGCTTTCACATCTCACGGTGAACATTTAACTATCTGCGCTACTGGGGTGCCTTTCAGTGGTATAATTTTCACTTCTCCCAATAATTCATAATAAGATTAAACAATAGTAAAAATTTGATCTTTACATTAACACATATTTTGGAGTCCACGAATTATATACATAGTACAGCTGACTATATTTTCTGATCATTGGTACAAGAACATATACTTCCATATTTTTACTTCACACATTTTTCAAAGCATTATCAAATAAAGTAAACATATTTTCGTATATACAATTATTCCTACGATTTTAAAAGTGCTTCACTTTCCCAGGTCTTTACCCAGTCTATACACTTCAAGAGTACTGAAATTTGCTCATATTACATCAACATGGTACAAACCACTAAATATTAAATAGTTTTAGTATGTTTGATGTGTGGCTTACAGTAAAATTGAGTATGTGCTACCTGGTTGAGTCCAAATGATGATCACTATCCATAATTTAAATAAAGTGCATGTTCTGACTAAAGGCTATATCGAAGTGATTCACTCAAGATGTATACATATCAAAGAAGACTGGTCAACTTCAATCCTGATCATCCACGTTATGAGTTTTTAATAAGAATGAACAGCTGTCATGTAAAGTCTGAGAATTGTTATTATGTAATAATAAAACTATAAACCTTTGTACCCTTCCCCCCACTCCCACCCACTTACAGAAGTAATTATTAATATTTATTATAGAATAGATAAATGTATATGTTTCTAATTTCATTCGATATTATTACTTTGCTCAGTTGTCAATTGTAAAACAAAATTGTCTCATGAATTCACATGTATCATTTAAAACAATAATAACAAATTTATTAATAGAGGTATACACATTGAAGAGAAATTGTTGATTGTTTTACTTCAGAAATCATTTAATTGGTTACATTTGTTTATTTGATTGTTTGTTTTTCAATGAATTTCAGTTTGGTGATAATTTCATTGATAGCTACTAATAACAATGCATACACTTATATTCACAGTCATTGATACTAATGCCATTATTATTATTATTATTATTATAGTTTTTAATTGCAAATACTGGTTAGAGTGAAAAATAATCTAACTAGGGAGAACTATCCAAGTAGTTGAAATCTAGTTTTCTTTTAACATCAAGTGTAACTTTGAAATTTAATTTGTGCTAATTTAATGGTGATTGTCAAATAATGGTGTCATTAAAACTGGTGAACTCAAAAAAAGCCTATTTAATATGTTTGTATGTGTTGGAAACTAGTGTTAATTAAAGCCTGTACATAATTAAATGACAACGAAAAGAAACTGTTTGTTTCTGAGAGAAGGAATAATTGAAAATTATAAAAGTACAATACAGTACAATGTCATAACAATTTCGGTGTCATCAAATAATTCTTCGCAGTTCTTTAAAATTCTATGCAATTAAATATTATCTATCAGAACGCTTGGTCTTATTTTAATTACAGAAGCTGCAAATATTTGTGTCGCTCTGACATGATGGAGATATGCAGCTGTTTAGATGCTTCAGGTGGTCGCATTTTCTGAGCTTTCTTAATATTTCTAGACGTTTCCCGAATGGAATTCATTTTTGCGTTGATGAAAGCGGGTGGGGGGGGGGTTCGTTAAACAGAAGCAATTAGTAGAGTAGTATTCAGAATCGAACTATTGTAACTATTCTCTTGAAGAGCTCTTGTAGTGACTTAGATATTTGTACGATAACACTTTTGACCGTGACACTACCTGCAGCTGATTTGAATTCTATAAACAGTATCAAATTTTGTAAAATAAATACGAAAATTATTCCCTCTGAATTTTCAAGAGGGCCGGCTATAGTACGCTTGGTACAGGTGAATTGAAAACCGAATTTTCAAATGTTTATTATTAATACCACTTCTACTTTAGCATATTTTTAGCAAAACGCAATCTTAAGTACTTTGTTCGATAGAATTTAGCTAATTATGACTTTTCTTCTGCCTTCTACATGTGATTATGAAGTTGATGTCATACATGTATTCGTTGTATTGTATTGCTTCTTTATTCTCTATAATTCTATTGTATATTATCCTATCTATACTGAAGTAAATGATGTAAGCATTAATTTAGATTTCAAATATGTATGTAATCAGCACTATCACAATGTTATTATTTCGTTTATTTCTTTAGAATCCATCAACAATTGATTTATTAAAAAGTATTGGTCCTGTTGAATTTATTAATAATGGAGCTGGAATTAAGAATCCATTGGCAAGTAGCACAAAGTCTGAAAGAGAATGGCTTAATCAACTATATGGTAGGTTTTTGAAATCTATATTTTCCAAAATGTTAATGTCGACAATTTTATTTATTCAGCTTCATGAGTTTATTTAAAACACATAGGATACCACTTAATGCATAAGTTATTAGCTTTATTTGTACTGAATGATAATATTATATAAATTTGTGACCTTTACCGTTTGATAAGTGTAAAGACGATTAGTAGTATTTATACAAATCACATGGTCCAGTTACCTAGACATTAGAATGATGGTGAAAAAATAGCTGTATATCTTGTATTCTATCTTGTGTGAAGTGATTTGTGTGTATTGCTAAATTAGCCTCAAAATAGGACACGTGACAGATAATATCTCTGTTGCATTTTATAGTCCCCCCCCCAGAAAGCATTACTTTGTGCGAAACATTAATTTCATTGTCTTCTGTTTAACAGTATAGCTAGGTGAGTTTCAAAATTACAGTTAATGAAATGTTACACTGTCGTTGTTATTTAACTTGATTTAATAATGTCAATATAGTATCTACAACAATACGTCAGTATACTCTTTCACCATTGTAAACAATAGGTAATTTGTATATTTATTTGCATATATTAACACGGAAGACAAATAACAATTTAATAATAAAATAATCAATAAATTAAGTAATTGATCACAGTTGAATTGAGGTGGTCTTTTGGAGACTGGTACTAAGTTTAGTTGCTTATATTTGTCATAGGGTGATGGTAATTCGTTTTTTTCAACTGGAAACATATCAACGTCATTAAGTAGCAAATTTGATGGGTATAAATTCCATTACAAAAGGATGGTAGTAGGAATTATGTCAACAGACGGCTGCCCAGTAATACAGTGGGTTACGCTTTTGCGTGAGACACAAAGGCCTCTTGTCCGATCCCGTTGGTGCATCGAGTGCGTGCACCACCAAAGAGTCCCATACTAGGAGGGGATAGCTGTTTAGTGTTCTCTGATTTTTAGTGACACCTAACCGACATAAACTATAGCGATTGCAATGAATTACAATAAGACATACTAACTTGGCTGTTATGATGGTTGTTAGATTTCAAGGTATAAACCACGAACTAGCCTTAGTTAGACAACTAATAAAATCCAGGAGTTGCTGAATAGCTGCTTCATTCTAGTAGAAGATTCTTCAGCAGTGTACATTTACAGCTTAACTAAGGGCATAAGATAGTATTTTCAATCCACGCTAGTTATCGCAAATTATCTGATGTTATAAATGCATATTGTAACATATTGACCTATTTGCCTAAAGACTAAACTATTCCTGTGAAGCTTACATTTTTCGCCTTGCATCAGACAGCAAAGATTATGCCGTTTGTTTGATATTATTCACTAACTAGAACTAACTAAAAGGATTCATAGTACACTTTTTAGTTCCGAAGTAACCGAAGGTTGGATTATATTTTAGATTCGCGTAAATAGACGGGAAGAAGCATTATGCTTTCGGTAGCATTTTTGTGAACTACGTAATTAGTGTCCTATTATTAGTGATAAATTGAGAGAAAAATGAATAATCGCAATATATTAACACAAATGAACTCGAGTTAGATTTTATTAAAGGACACGAAATATAATATATATTGGTATGACATAGATAAACTTATATATCATCGACGAAGACCATTCATAATATGATTACAGTGTATCTATCTACTGGAATTCGTGGAAACATTATCAGGAGGTGAGTTATTAATAACAATTAATTTTCCAATCATACGCCTTTGGAAAATATTTTAGTCGATAGATTATGTATTATGTCTTAATTGCACTAACTGTAAACATGCTTTTTTTTCTCTACATAAAACATAGTTTAGAAGTGTAACTTCTTTTTGTACTTTCTACGTCTTATCGTCTATTCAGGCCTTAACTAAGGGAGCATATAGATACGAAAAAGCGATTGTTTTAAATTATTTCTTGACAAACCCATCGTTCACAGAGGTATATTTTGTAACAAAATCAATCACTGTTGAAAATTCTGACTTTTCAATTTCTTTAATTAGAACGACTGAAGGTCAGATTAAATAAAGTAACATGTACTTTTGGTATTCTGATTCATAACTCACGTGATCAAACATTTAAGGTACAAATTGGCAAAATCTATGCATCATAAATAGAATTTAAGCAAGATATATTATGAAGTGACTGTTATTTTGTTTTGGTAGAGGATATAACATTAATACGCCAAGAAGGAGCATGTATTTGCAATTACATTATCATGAAACATCAATCTGATAAACATTCATTAAAATAAAAAAAATAAATTCATCACAGTTAAAGTAGTCATAGTATATAAAGTGATAAATGACCCAATAAGAGTTAATAATATATTATCTTTTATGATATTACTATTTCTCTAGAATAGCAACACTAGTGCGTTGTATTAAAACCATTCGAGAAACATCTTGAGGCAGACAACCCAAAGGTGCTCCTATAGCGGTAACGAAATCAAACGGAAACCATGGAGCATTAAGTGATGCAGCGTATCGAATACTATGTTTTTGAAAAAACGTCAAGCCTACCGAGTAAATAGTAGTATTTCTAAAAGTGAAGTATTGATGATCTTCAAAAACTCGTTTGGAAAATCTTCAGAGGCTAGGAAGGCAGTGAAAATACTTCGTCCGTGAAATCTATGGAAACTTCTGAAAAATCGTGAATGAATGTTTTCTACATACAAAATATACACAGGAAATAAAGTTTGTTTACATACTTCTCATGCTTTGCCTTGCACCTGGAAGTACAATGTAGACGAACATTAGGAACTAATAAACGGCTGAAAAGTCAATATCATGCACTGTGAAAAGCAGACTGATTAGTTTCTACGTTAATCAAAGGATATGACGTTAATAAATGGGAACGTTTCAATAAGATCTGGCTTAGATAATGATTTTCATAGGTGAACGTTTATATGATGTTCAATATAGTGAATTAATAACCTATGATTGATTTGACTAACATATAGGCTGATACCTTTACAAAATTAGTAATAGATATTTGTCAGCTTGCAAACATTTGTGAAGTCATAATTATCCCTAGAATATTTTTAAAAGTAAACCATAATTTCACTATCTTTTACTTTGATAAGTTGAGTGGATTTATACAGAGCCAACAGTGATGAACAACGTTATACCAATAATAATTCAAAACGCGTTTCATCTATTGTAGTCTTCAACACTGTGGAATATCAACATCGTTCATAACAATTATATTAAACCTAACTTAAGCAATATGAAAATTTTTTTTCAGATGTTCCAATGTTTAATTATAAACAATAACGGAATCAAAAAATCCACTACCATCAGGTTTAGTATATGATAGGAGGCTAGTCTTAAAGTGCTCGTCTGTTGTTTAATTAGACTGGGTTGTTAAGTTCTATCATTTAAATTCGAATAATAATGATGGCTCGTGAAGTCACTTTTTTATAGCTGTTAAGGCAGATACTTTTCAAATAGTCAACAGTGACGCTTGAAAATTTATATTGTGGCTAAAGTTATTATGTTATAATGTGTAGAGTAAAATATGTTTTCATTAGTATCATCTTTAAGTTAATGATTGCTTACTCTCTTTTATTTCACTCACTCCAATTTTTAATTTTTTTCCACAGTTTCACAAATAGGTGCAAACGAGTATGTCTGTAAAGCATGCGGTAAACACTTTCAATTATTACGTCTTTTAACACGACATATTAAATGCCATAGTCAATTGCATAGGTATTTATGCAAATTTTGTTTCAAAGGGTTCAATGATACATTTGATCTAAAACGTCATACTAGAACACATACAGGTAAATTTATCACTTTATCATTTTAAACAATTTGTATCATGAATCTAAACCATGTTACTTATCCACACTCTTTAAGGAGAGGAAATCTTATGACGAGCGACAGGCTACTTTAAATGTTGACATTTAGCTTTCTTAAATATCAACAACTCAGCAAATCAGTGATTCTTTTAGAAGGTCCAGAAAAAAATGTTCGTGTGACATATGCTCTCAGTGTGATTTAAAGAAATGAAATTGAACTCATTAATTAAAATATTAACGAAGCTTCATAATATTTGAAAAAAGAGGAGAATTAGTGTCATTGAAATTTTGAGTCATTTTATCAAAATAATCTGTTGGACATTAAGGTCCATACTTAACACTCGTCTATGAACCTCAGATCATTTATGCAGGTATATTAAGCTACTTACTCGATTAAAGAGTTCAATTCGATTATTTTCAGCAATTGTGAGGTTTTTAGGAAAAATAAATTTAAATACCAACTAGACAGCTGGAGTTAATGGCGGTGGTTCTAGACACCAATTAACAAGGTTTGTACTAATTTACATAGCGTAATATTTTTAGAAGAATTTATTCATAATAAAACTGTGCCCTGGATGCAGTGGAGTAAAAATATGAATGACCTACATTCAAATCACACTAAATAGTTGCTTAATCAGCCAAGTTTAGATTTAATGCAAGCTTTAATTACTAGCTGTTCAGCAAACATTCACAAATGACTACTAAAATCTATGTAGTAATATATTATATAGTGTAGACCTCAGCTATGAGAGATTTCTGTTGATGAAAATGACTTGGTGTCCTGGATAACATAGAATATGTTACATATTATCCTTTTTAGATGTAATATTCTAAATCGACATGAGTTGAGTTATCATCACCAGACATAGCACACAATTCTAGAATAATGACCAATCCTTTCCTGACGTTTAGCAGAAAACACCAACCTAGGAGAAGAGTTTAGCTCTAATAGATCTCGAAAATGTTATTCGGAGTTTTATGAATAAGTAATATTCAGGTATTTTTCACTCCGTTTGGAACTATTTGAGGATTATTGTTCGAAAGGAATAATTCGTGTCACTTCGCATTTCAATTTTACCAAAATAATTGTTCATGATCTGGTTTGTAAGCGCCTAAACAGATGAACTGCTTTCACAGATAAATTGCTCACAAGTACTTATTAAATGACTAAGACAACAGTACGCAGGTGGAACAAATTTCTGTTCACCTAGATCGCCATACTACATCAAAACGACAAAATGAATGTAGCAAGATCAAAAGCAACTGGGTGGAAACAATATATTAGTAATAATAATGAGAATGATTGAACATTTAGAATACGGTTAGAGAACTTGAAATAAGAGAGTATGTTTTTAAAGAACAATGGAATTAAACATCTAGCTGTAGATAGGACGTGAATATACCTGCAAAAATGTAATTGATTCCAAGTCACATCACTTAAAGTTTCCAACTACTGACCGTGGTGATTGCACAGACTTTAACCAAGGAGTCTCTATTTATAAACACGGCTGTGATTAACAGTCACCACAGCTTTATACATAAAACTTGTTTTAAGAAGCCAATTTATCTATATTGAAATTGTACATGATAAAGGGGAAGAGTTTATATTAGTAATTGAATATGCCATCGAAAATGTTTTACATTATCAGTTTGGCAATCTTATTTGAATACAATTTCAATAGGCTGACTGGATATGGATTGGGACCAGAAGTTCAAGTTTCAGAGTAAATATCAATATCGAGTACTTGTTCATCCTGATGGCGCGTTCTAAACAGGGCAACAAGTCACGTGATCGGGATTCCACAATCCAACTTTATCAAAACGCTCGTTATTGAATGACAGTACCGGAATATTTCACTAGGAATGCGCATGTGGAAATTGAGATCGATGTGTAATTCTTGATATCAACACCGGTAATGTATAAACTCTTACGAAATTCGACCCTTGTATGTTTGCTCACATGTTTGTAAGTTTGTGCTTGAGCATTGTCAATCAGTCACGAACTAAGATTAAATGATCTTTAGTTACCAACGATTCATCTATCTGAAGTCAGCATCTTGTGAAAATCACCTTAAACTTCAATGAACACATGTTGTGTATACGATTGTGAATCGTTTTGTATGCAGTAAACGGTATTACTCAATTCATTTTTTCAAGATATATCGAATATATTTATTTGGTCTTTTACAAGATAGTCTAACAGTTCTCGTTATTCTTTAGAGACAAACATAGATTCCTTCTAAAACAGTCAATAATTTCTGACAAGTGATGCATGCATGCA
The DNA here is from genome assembly GCA_034768735.1 of Schistosoma mekongi. Classification (NCBI taxonomy): domain Eukaryota; kingdom Metazoa; phylum Platyhelminthes; class Trematoda; order Strigeidida; family Schistosomatidae; genus Schistosoma; species Schistosoma mekongi. Next base: position 25,698,433 of record CM068305.1, read on the forward strand.
TGCATGCTTCTATACAATTCACGCACTACTTTCCTTTTTCGATGATTGAAATAGATAAGATTGTTTTTGGTGGCCCAATACACACGTTTATATACATGTAAGAGTGAACTGTAGACTTTTTTATTTATTAGTATAGATTCTGGTTATTGGATAATAAATTCTGTATTTTTGTTTGAGTAAATACAAACGCATACAGTTTTAGCAATGTATGTTACACTAGTGAAAAATTTGTTTAAAAGTACATAACCTTGAAGTTGGTTAAAATGTAATAAAATACTAAATAATATCATCATCTTAATAGAATGTGTACAATCTCAAATGTTGATAGTTTTTTAATGATTAGTCACAATCACCTAAGTACATTATTTTAACATACTTATAAATGATGACAGATGACCAGTTGGTTTGGACTGTAACTTATTCACTTATTTTGCATTTCAAATGGTTTATTCTGAAAAGAAGCATAATAAATGTGTTTGTTACCAATCAAAGCAACATTGGAATCATAAACAGATAAAGCTTATACTACTCAAGAATAAATAAAATTTTTAAATGCATAATTTTTTGAATCTACCCATTTTGCGTTGTATAGCTTATTTACATATTGATAGTCCCTATGGTTACAAGATTTTAGTTAAATTGGAATGTAACTACCAGTGGAATCGAGAATGCATATCTCGTCTTATTTAAGATTTGTGAATTGAATGCACCTAAGTTCAACATTCTATGTGAACAAAAGCACTGGAGTTCATGTTCTTCTGAATGACGAGTCTTGCTGGTTGCATCCCATATTTAGTAAATATAATATTTCCATTTAACAACACGAATACCTGAAATGTGATTATGCTTACATTTGAAACATCGAATTCATATTTCAGCTGCTGCATTGTAATAATTTGATTATATATTACATCAGTATTGTTACAAGTAACTTCGTGAATCGGTTAATTTTTTATTTTACATTTACTTTATTTGTAAACACTTAAGCACCCTAAAAGTAGCTTTCATTAAAGATCAATACCGTCTACTGAACTTCTGAAAACAAGGGAACACTAGGTTTCTGTTTCTCAGCCACAACTCTAGAAGGTGTCAATCCAAGGATATTTGGATTATCCTTTAATAAACAAGGTTATGGAGGTTGTAAAAGATCGCAGTTTTATATCACGGACTGTAAAGCGACTAACCTTCAGACCACTGAATCATCATCTAATAATTTATTTTTCTAACTTCATTCGATTATCGATACCTCTTGTAAGCTTGAATATATTCATTTGAAACGTCATTTAAATCATGATATATCTCAATTGTTTACATGACATAGTAACTATTGTTTTCTGTTTATCTACTTCTAAGTATCTAAGGTAACAGAGACAATCAATTTACTAAGTGTAAAATACTGGAGGAAAAGGGTTAGTTATTTCTTAGGTGGTAAGAAAGGATTTATAACCGAGACGGATATTTATAGTAAATTCATCTCCTCTGAATCCTACGGTTTACCTATGGAAATGTCTTTGTTCTTTTGGACACCTTTATCCGCATCCTGTCATATATGCTACATATTGCTTAGATAAACGATTACCATTAAGATAGTTCACTGGATGTTGTGGAGGTTGTCGGGTTTGAAGTTAATACTCCGAATTTGTCTAGATTAGACATTCATTGAAAACTAGGAATCCCTGACTGATAGTTGCTTCTTTCAAGTATAGGACTCTTTATTCACTGAGCACCAGCGAATCGAGCCCAAGACCACCCTGTTTTGCTGCCAAAGCTTAACCGTTACGTCACTAACCCAGGCCAGTATCTAATGGCTGACAGTTATAACTCGGATCAATTCATAATACATTTATGCGACGTCACTCAGAGCTGTTAGTATGTAACTAACTGAAACTTGACATGGTTAAAATTCACTGGTCATGTTTTTTTTCATATTTTAGGCTGAAACTGTCTCCATTTATAAGGATTTCAAATTTTTGTAGATAATAAAAACTAAAATTACAAATCAAGATTCCTATTAATATTATAAACAAGACTATAACCGGTTGTTAATGTTTTGAGTGACAAACATATCTGTAGATTTCTATGTTCTTGAGTTAGCTCATTAATAATTATTAATGTTTATGTTACTTAATATAAACTATATGAAGCTGTATCATTTTACTTTAAAGTACACTAAGTAGTTTATTAATAGGCGTGGTCAGTGACATATTTCGATTTGGTTTTACATAACAAACAAATAACCGACACAAACTTAGCTGTTAGATAACTGGTATACATGATGAAATAGATAGCATACTTTTCCTTGAAACTTCCAGGAAGTGAATAAAATCAAGTCTAAAATATAACCCATAGCCTTAACGATAATGATACACTTTGAAGCTACACGATAGTGTGGTATGCTTTTAGTTAGGTTAAAGATTTAGTACTACAAAGGAGAAAAGAGATTTTTCAAACAGACCCTTACTAATAACAACAGAAAACTGGTTACCTAGAATCTGTTATATATCTTAATCTTCAATTCCGACCGTGGTTGGTACTAACAGAGAACTTTACTTTGGGGTGAATAAGTATATTCCCAATTTGAAAATAAAACAGATTAACTGAAAAGAAAACTGGAAACAATTCATACTAGAACGAATTTCGTGTTTGGGGAACTAAGTTCATACCACTTGTAATGGCAAACCAACTAGGACATCTTCAGTGATGATTAGATAACCTGAAGAACAATCTCAATTTTCTAATGATTGATGGTGAAACACTATAAGGAGGAGCACAGCAAATATAATGACGCAAATAATACATACCTTCTTTACTTCAGTAAAGTTAAATATATACTAGAAAAGCAAATATATTTTGAGCTATATAGTATTATGGAAGTGATTCAAAAATTTGAAATTAGATTGGATTTCTTGCAAAAAAAGAGTGTAAAATAAATATCATCAAAGAATAAAGTCACCTAACAGTTTGCTGAAATAAGTTAGTTAAGAATATGAATGAAAGACTTATGTTAGATTTTGAGTAGGAAAAATAGAAAAGGTAGCCGAGTACTTCTCAGATGTCATCAGTTCTTCATCAGACATTACTTTGTCGTAAGAAGTCTTTGCAAAATCTATTTCATTATCAAACATGTATCTATATCTTATCGTTTAGAATCATTTAAATGCCGAATTTAGACATCAGATATTGTCTATCTACTAGTGCTGGGAAAGCCAGTCACAGTACACCTGTAAAAGGCTTGAATATTAATAGTATGTCACAGTTAGTTCGTCAGACTACGGTTCTGTGATTGACTGAATTTATCTGTATTTTGGCTGTGAATTATTCTGGTTTCACTAATCAGAGCGGCAATTCATCCCTGATACTAATTATGTTCAGTAAAATGACTCATCACTTTTTTTCACTTTTATTTTAGGTGTTCGACCTTATCGATGTTCGGACTGTACGAAAGCATTTACTCAAAGATGTTCCTTAGAAGCACATGGTCGTAAAGTTCATGGTCGTCCATTACAGTATGCATTCAAAGAACGCAGAGACAAATTGTATGTATGTGAAGAATGTGGTTTCAGTACAACAGATGGTGAAAATCTACGTCAACATACGCAAACAATACATTTAACTATGAAGTCATCAATTAGACAAATGTTAGCAACGGATTCATCTTCAAGCTTACTTCCATTATTTCCAAATTAATACTTTTTTTAATTGAAAAAAACATTTTATATTCTTTTATTTAGGTAAATTAAAACGCACAAATAGTAATGTAGTTTAAAATGTGTTTAAGATGAGTTTTGTATGATGCGCAAACAAATACAATAGTTTCTTTATATAGAATGATCATTAAGACAACTTCGGTTACATAAATCATTAAAAAACATGATCTTATTTGATTTCAGTGGATAACTTCAATTACAGTAATCTAGTAATTATTTTATACATTCCTAATTACGAAGGCACATGTGAAAAACATTTATAAAGACGACGTAATTAAAATGGATTCCTTAAAAATGTCTTCATTCTGAATTCTTAATACATTTAAATTGCAACAAATGAAAATATCCACTTTAGTATTTCATTGTTTTATTTTTTTTTTAAGAGTTTTTCTCATTTCATTATTACTGAACTATTTTGTTGATCACATTGTCTGCTTCATTTGATGGAATTATTCACGATAACAAACACATGAATAATTTGTTATTATTCTGTACTATATAGCCGTTGTGATTTTGATGTTGATTATTTAAAGAGAAATGCATCGAATTAAAATCCCTTTAGTTTTTGAGTAAAAAAAGCATACTACTCATGAATTGCCTGTTTCTTAGTTTTTTAACTCTTCTGTTTATTTGTTGAAATTCATGGTAGAATAATATTTTAAATTTCAACACTCCTGTGTGTTGTATTCTATATCCATGTTGATAATTAGGTTTCAATGTATTGGCAAAACAATTAAAATTTTGAAGTCCACTGTATTGTGTATTCAACAGAATTGTAACTAGTCTGGCAGTAGTAATGATAATGGCAACAGCTAATTATTCCTTAATGTAACCTACAGTTAATTTCCAAGTATCGATTAACCCTCAGGTCTAAATCATTTACACTATTGACAAGGAATATATAAAACATATTATCAAAGATTTCATCTTAAAGGTTTCTATCTATAAGTCTGTTTGTGAATTTTTGCTATTTTCTGAGAAACAAAGTACTTACCTTGATAATACTCATCAAAAGGATTGGAGAGATAGATGGGGAAGATATACGTAGCTCTGGAGGTTTTCGGAAGTATCGCACTCCTTTACCTTAATCATAGAGATTGCAGTATTCTTCTAGACGATATAAAAGTGAGCTTTCAGGAGTTTTTCACAGTTATTTGATTGACTTGAGATTTGACTGATTGTCGACGTGATGCTCTCAGTACAATTCTAGGTCAACAGAACAATCTTTTAGTTGTTCATGGGTAAATTCTATAGCTTCACTTAGTTTCGAGGCATGTCCTAGTGATAGTACCTAGAAATTCAATGAAAACCTCTCGATCAAACCCTTCAGTTAAAGCAACACAACGTCGAAATAATATGTGAATAAAACATGAACAATACTTTTTGAGTTTAATCTATGGTAGTTCGCTTGTTTGGTGTAACATACAGTAATATTGTGTATGTTCATACATTAACAATTAGCGGTGTAGTTGAGTACATTAGATATATATAAAGATTCACTATAGATGTAGTGAGCTTATAGTTGACTAAATTTTGCCACCAGTGACGTAATGCTAAGCAGTCTGATTATTTTATCCCTCTATAATAACTTCAGGTTGTAGGACTAGTGGTAAACTTCAAAACTTTTTGAAGTGATTAGTAAAATAATTTGTTATGAATAATGAAGACATTGACTACGAGTCTGAGTTACTAAGTATGTTTATTCATTGTAGATGGTCTTTACAATATATTAAAGTCAATAGTTTGACAGTTGACACTATGTAGTCTAACATTTGCGATCGTAATACAGATACTTCATTCGCTTCGTTCCTCGAAATATTTAATGATCAACTACTCTATAGCTATTTACTGCTTTATCACACCTATTCTTCATTTTTAGCATCATCTCCAATATAACTGTATTTTATTTACTCTCTTGAGTAATAGTATAACTTATGACATACCTGTATGAGAAGAACATATATCATAATTATTGTAGGTGCATATAGATAAGCGAAGCCGATAAATAAAGAAAACTAAGTTGTAGGCATCCTACTGATTTATTCTAACCATCCAAAGTTAAATTCGGTATATTGAAACTTTAAGCCATTGATTTAGATTTACAAGTTAATTAACAAATTCATTATCTACTAAATCTTAAACTTATTCATTGAAAGCAAAATCATATAACAATTCGAATTATAGCAGCCAACATATTGTAAAAACGAGGTTCTGTTCACGTTATTAGCTTATTGTGGGATCCTAGTTAAAATAGTTAGGTAAAGTATTTTCGATGACAAGATATACAATTCAGGTGCAAATTACGAATATTTAAATTCGACATCATGAACTGGTATAGGTTTGACAGCAAATAGAAGCCAAAAAGAAGTAAATAGTTGTTTCTTTCGAGTACAAAACTCCTCAGTTATGCAAACCCACAACCACATCAGGAAACCGAGTCCGGGAACTTCACCATAGAGGCTTAGAGATTAGAGTACCGAGCTAAGCCAACATTTGACGGCTGATATGTCCAACTTCAGTCAATTCATGATATACTTTCGCTATTTTATTCAACTGTCCACTGCTTTCTGGTAGTCAGTTGTCGTCTAACCCAAATCTGTTCGTGAAGTTGAATTCAAATTTAATGATCTCCAAAACATTCAGTTTTAAATTACTAATAAGTAGTGATTTTTTCAGACAAACAGTCTATTATTTGCATACATTTCAACTAAATTTCATAAATTGTAAAGAAGAATAAGTTTTGCTATATATACAGTGGCATCGTATGATATACTGATACTTAACTAATTCTTTTTAAATCATGTAAACATTGACGACCTTATGTTAAGAAGTTAACTCACTATTCATACATTAAAATGTTTTGATTTTATTAGGCCCTCAGTTGACTTTGCTGACAATTGTTATTCCTATTATTGGACTACAAATGAATAATATTTAAAAGAGATAATATAATTGGGAATATATCACCCTATATTGCCTTTGTCTTGAAGTGGTGTGATCTTGTCGGATAACTTCTCACAATATATATACTTATATATATTAGGTATGCAAATAGCTTGCCCTAATAATATGTTAATTATATTAACTAACTGTTCTATGGATAAGTTTAAATCTAAAAGTGTATACTTAACTGTTTACAGTGATGGTTAGTAGTTAACCAAATAAACGAATTCCTATATGCATTAAGAATGAACTAAAATGTCATTTTATTCAGTGACATTATATTTCAGTTAAGAGACATTTACCAACCTACATACTAAGCAAGGTAGAAAGTTAGTTGTCTAAGGTATTGGCGATATGTTTAGTTGATTAGTCATTAATGAGTTAGGATTGAGGGTATTATAATAGAGCAGTATATACTGTGGATTTATGTTAAATAAAACATAACATACTGCTAGAAGGTCAAATTGAACCTAGTGATGTTACTAGATGCATGTTGAACATTTAGCATTAACGACCGAGTGATACTGATGTTAAGTTCCTGGGTGCCCTGCTTTGAAAGAGAATGTTTAAGTTACAACAACCCAAATAGAATTCGACCGAAACTAATAATGAAAGTGACTATATATTCAAACAATTAGTCCACTGAAGTGTAACCGTTACAGTGAATAGCTTATTCACGTAGCAATGGAGTAAATCGTTTATCAGTGGATGGAGAGAATTTGTTTTAAATTTATCTATTCATTGTGAAATACTTTAAATGAATGGAAACGTAAAGTGATAAGGATAGATTGCAAGAAACGAAAGAGCCTCGAATTATATGAAAATATTTAACACCAAAAGCTTAAAGAAATAGAACTATGTGCATACTCCTTTAGTAAAAGTAGTTTTTAGGTATTCAAATGCTTGTTCTTTTTATTCCAGTTGCATAATGTTATTATGAGTTATAAAAACTGCCTAAATGAGTAAGTGATTATGTTGTAGAAAGTGATGTTAATGTTTATATTTTACCTTGTCGGTTACAAAACATCAGATTCCGAGTAGTCCACGTTTTATATATATAGCTTACGTTTTAATAATACCTTAATTACAGTAGTAAACATTATGTTAAGAATACTATATTACGTTTTATAACTACTCAAAGTGGTTAGGCAAACCGTTTCAGATATAGAAGTCTTCAAATCCATATTCAGTACCAATTATGTCAGAGTCGAATATCTTATTCTGAATATCAGTGTATATAAATGTGAAAGATGAAACTTCGGTCATTCTACTTAAACTACACTTTTTTTAGTGTCACGCTACACTACTTAATAAATGAAAAGTAGCTAGAACGTATTTAACCATAACTTAGCAGTACAAAGTGTAACAAATGATAACTCATCCATTAAAGGAACTTCTTATATTTTGTTTATTGGGACATAGTGATTCCTTTTAGCAATGTGATTCGCTATTTGTAAGTCCTCATATTTCTTATAGTAACGTTGTATTGACAGTTAACTAACTTTTACGCTAAAATTATTAGTCAGGTTACAATCCATATGCAATTTACAAATGGTTTGTGGTTGATATACACTAGAATAAAGATTAGTTTATAACGATGGTTATTCAGGCAGAGGACTTTATAATATGCGTTTTTTAACTAATAACTTAGTTGTATTTTAGTGGGGGGGGGGGCGAAATTTATAAATACTGAGTCCCGGGTCAAAAGCATACAACTTACCTATAGCTCTGTTTAGCACACTAAATCAAACTAGGCATTCAATTAAAGGTTTAGGAAATAATTTCGTGATAGATAAGTAAGTTGATTCAATTTGACTTATATGACTATGCATTGATGGAAATATCAGTGCATTGTGTTTTTAAAGCCCTATAATTATAAATATGAAGAAATGAAATAATTTAAATGTCTGTAAAAACTTTACGTAATGCCAGAAAATTGCTGTGTGTTGTTGAATGAAAATCATACTGTGTAATAGTGATAAATTCCAAGAAAATGCCACAAATGAGAACACTTGAAAAGCATAGCTTAGACGATACGGCAAGAAAATGAACTGCTCCAATTTGTGCATTCCACTGAAAATCTGTAGATTTTTCAAGTACTAGATTCCGTAGCTTGTATGGTTGGTTATTCTTCTAAAAGAAACCCACTAAGTACTTTTCTTAAGTTATTACTATTGCGCGCATCGTACCTGCGCTCGAATAAACTTAAAGCACAACAGTCTTTATATGGCATTACTCATTTATATCTTACATTATGCTTGTAGTTCATAGTAGAATGAATTATTCTGCGAAAAGATGACTAATCGGCATATACCCACAACGGGAAATGGCTTTGAGGGATGAAAACGATCAATACACATGGGTACATATCAGAAAGCCTGTCTTGTCTTCTGCACCAAGAATTCACCTATGATTTCACAACCTTATTAGATGAAATTATTATTATAAACCAGGAACAGATCATGATATTAACAAGTGATATAATGCAATAAATCCTCACCAAACTTCGCAGTTTCCAATCCCATGGAAATCAGTGAGATCCGGAATCGATCACTTACATGATAATAAAGTAAACTGAATTTTTGAGGTCATTCTGAGAAAGCTAGATCAGTGTTTGTTTATAATGGAACGATTATCCCTCTTATTTTTTTAGCAGTAATAATGAACTACGCAATTAATGTCCCAAGTTATGAACCATATAGTGTGAAGATTAGGATGGTTATCTAAAACAAAGTAAATGAAGCGAGGTTGGATACAGCAGTCAACAACTAATTTTACATTATTTTCATTAACATCCCCCGATTAGGTAACAAAGTATGAGTATACGCCTAGACTCGAAGAGACGGAATCTAGGCATATTATTAAAATAAACGTAAATTACAGAGCGAATAAAAAAGGCTCTACGTAAAGAATTCTTTTATTTTACCAAAAATAGTAACGATAAGAACTGTTGACTGAAGTTGATACTGTACAAAATCCTCTTAATTATTTTTCATAAGCAATTTCCAGTTGTTAAAGTATCCATAACACAAATACTGACGTATGGAATGGTGTGTATAAGGTAAATGATAACAAAGCTTCGAATAAACTCAAATCTTAGTCAACTAATAGAAATCTAACAGTTTAACATGGGAAATATATTCAACAAGATCAACTTTTAACAGTATCACCAGTAGCTGGAACTTCAGTTAAGTTTGCCCCACAATGTTCCTTTGAATTTGTAGGTAAATTTGAGCAATTAACAGCTGATACTTCATTTGGCACAGACAATCTCCACAATCCAAAGGCACTCCCAACAACAGTTTGCCATAAACGAACAGTACCATCTTCACTGCCGCTTGAAAAGACATGTCCATCAGGTGAAAATCTAACACAATGCAGTGGACCAAAATGTCCCTTACATGTTTCTAGAATGGAAAAATAAAAGAAAATAAACATTCAAATGAACTAGATAAATGTTTAGACTGAAAGTGGTGTAGAAATGGATAATTTTCTATGCCTTGTAAATATGTAGGGATATTTATTAACTTGTCGATATTTCAATAATGTAGTGAGAAGACGGAGTTGATCTGGAAAATGTGATGCATTTGCGTACTTATCAACACATTTATATATAAATGTCAGCCAAATTAATGGTCAAATAAGTGCAAAATAATGATCGGAACTAAAGCTAGTGGGACATGAAGCTAGCTGGCTTCAGAATCAGATAGAGACATAGGCCTTGACAAACCCATCCGTAGAAAACCATGGTAGGGAATATCTATGGCTAAGGATTAAGCAACCCAGCTCAAAGGATTTATAACAAGAATTATTCTTCTGGGTCACAAATTTTTACCGATACAAACTGTTATGTACTCCAACTGAGATTTTTTTAAAGTGGTTTTGGATTTCGGAAGATAGCGGACAGTGACCAGCGTAAAATATGCATAGGGATTATTGACTGGTAACTTAAAAATCGAAGTTTTTATCAAATCAAAGTAACAGGCAAGTCCTATAAAATTAGTTCCCTTAATGAATTTGAATAAAGCAAGAATGACAACTGAATCACAATAATTTGGATTCACTTTTATTTCGTCAGTTCACATCAGCTGCATTACGACCGTAATTTTTTATTAACATAATAACAGGTGATGAAATACTGGTAATGGCAAACAAAGAAACTGAAGTGTCATGGGATATCCACTCGATATATGCATGCAAATTTATGTACAAGGTTATTTAAAAGGTCGACAATGGAAAGCTAAAAGGGTGGTGATTAAAAGGTCACATATATTTTGGCGAATTAGGTGAGCTAAAATCATGGATGATTATAAGGTAAATAGAAAATAATAAACACATTGCATAAAGTCATAAAAATGACAAATACTAAAATGAGTATTAGTAACAATAACTGGTGGTTTAGTGATAAATACACTCTCACCAGCTTTTTCAGCTTATCAGTGTCGACCTTTTAAATCATCTTACACATACACTTACATTTACATAAATATAGTGAAAGGATATTATTCTATGACAGCTCAATTTCTCTGGTTGTCATTATTAATGTTTATGATCGCCTACTATGATTCAATAAAAAACTCCAGTTGGGAAGCAGCTGATGAGAACCAACAAAATAAGAATGGGTCCAAATTATTCTGCATCAATTGTTGCTCTTGCTTTATTTAGGTCACTACATTTTATGCTGTTTTCATTTAAGGCAAAATGACGAATGTCTTTGATATTAGCCATGTCAATTCACTAGACTTTTCAATTACAGAATGAATTGGTTATTTATAACTAATAAATATGATTTATCTTTATTGCTGAATTTACCAGGTAAACAAAATCCTACGGGAAATATTAATATCTACTTGCTACGGATAACTCGAAACAATTAGTGGAACTTATTTACAATTCAAATGGCTTGGCCTTGAGTGTACTGTTTCATCAGATTTTGAAGATGCTTAATGTGCACCATTTAGTCATTCTATTTTAAATGATACTGTAAGCACACTTATATGTTATATCGTTTTCTTTGGTGAACTAAACAAACTTTCCAGCTAGAATCGAACTTTCCTATGTGGATTAGTAATTTGTGGGTGGAAAGAGTAGGAACACTATAGTTGTGTATTGCTTAAATTAATTAGACTTAAGAATATTCATCTAACTTATCAAACCATAATATAAACAATTTAGTCTCCCAGAAGCATTACCTAATATTTCACCGGTTTCTGAATTCAATCGATATATTATGTGATTTTCCCCACCACAAACAAGCAATTTTTCAGTAGGATGCAAACTGACAGAATTTACTGGACAAGATAAAGTGAATGTTGAAAGAGATTCAGGCTGTTCTACCAAGTTCTTATAACGCCAATCAAAGGCATATGTCTGCACTGAGTTTCCACATGCTGCAACAGCTGTCACTTGATCTACGTTACAATTGATATTGAATTGAATATCATTAACTGGGTCTGATAATTCTTTGGACCATAACTGACGAACTGCCACTGGTTTCGAGCTAATATCTCGGAGATCCCACAAACTAAAAAAATAGATAAGAGTATGCAGAAGCGTAATGCATTTTTAGTACTGTCCAGATAACTATGTATAATATAAAATAAATATACATGTAAAATTGAAAATGATTGACATATAGAAGTCAAAACTATTTACTATAATCGTCGATAATTAGTGACCATACATTAAGAATTACAGCGTAGATATTGATTTAAATGACATCGTTAAAAAACACAGTTGAATAGCGAATGGTGAGTAAATAGGTAATATTGAAGCTTATATTAACAATTCAAGATTCCACGTTGGAGGTTCTTTTATAATAACCATACCAGGCTATACATTAAATCTTATAACTGATTAATTAATAGTGGAAAGCTGAGATAATTAATCTAAACCCACAGGTTCGTATAATAATTCGGCGTTAGATGCTGACTATCAAAGTTAATTTTTAGTACTTTATTTCTATTTTTCAAGCTCATCCCACTTTTTTATGTCATAGTGACTCAGACTGACAAAATTTTGCTAGTTTTGTAACACAAATCACTCGCATACATGTGTTTTATTTAAGTTATGTTATTCTACAAGGAATAGTATGGGTGCGTTGTAAATGCTGAGTTATTGCTTATAATGTAAATTTTGTATACAGTGTGTTTATTATCAAAACCGAAACATAATTAGGTGCAATTTCTTTCTTAATTACATCTGTACAAACTTGTGAGATACAGGTACACCCTATTTATGTAAGCAAGAAATTAAGGTTTGGCACTAACCGAATAGTTTTATCCTCAGATGCAGATAAAGCGAGTTTGTCTTCGCCACACCACAAAAGTCGACGAATTATTTGTTCATGTCCCTCGAATATGGATATAGCTAAATACGAGACAAAATAAAATTGATGTTAACGAAGTCAGAAAAGTATCTTAAGCAACACCTAAAGATGAACTAAGTATCAAGTTACAGAGGGAAATTACTTACGTGACTTAGGAGAGTTTAGGTCATAAACAGAGATTTTTCTCCAGTTATTAGCCGTCAGTAATTTAGTGCCTGAGTCGGTTTTGCTCAAGTCAACGCACCGAACAATGTGATCTTGAGTGATAGAAATTAATTCCGATCCGGAGTTTGCATCCCAGACTTTGGCAGTGAAGTCAGCAGCTCCTGTAGCGGCCTTAGTAGCATGCTTATCTAAGACACATGACCAGACAGCTCCACTATGACCTAAAAATGTTCCAATCCAGTCTCCTGTGTCACCTTGGCGTAGTATGGCTTTGCCATCTTGATCAAACAAGAAAACAAAAATAATCGGTAGTTTTTAACCCGAAAAGCACATTTTTCATATCTAAAACGCCAGTACATTTGTGGCAATAAAATATGAGCCACACATGTAGAGGAAATGTTGTGAAGTAAATAGAACTCAACCAAAGACGAAAGGACAAAAATGCGTAGGGTGTATAATAACTAGGACCCAAATTCGGAAGACTTGGTGGGAAGTCAGGTTAATACAACTAACCTTCAAACCATGGCGCCGCGTTACAAAATGACTGGTGATGCATTTACCATTCGATTCCGAAGTCGGCAAGTAATGCGCGCTATAGAAAAACACGACCAAGCCACCTAAGCTAGTGTTGCAAAATGATGACAGCTTAGTCATCGTCAGTGCGTCCGAATACACAATCCCAGACCTAAGCACATGATACTGCCACTGGATGTCAGAAATACTTCGGGAACGACGATAGAACACAGAGTTGCAAACAAAACAAAGTAGGATACAATCTAGTAGCCTCTAAGCAGAAAATTAATATTTACAGAACATAAGCCCACAGCTACTTCACAACAATCTACTACTAATTCGTCTTACACTTAAAATAACAAGATACAAATATTTAGAATTCTATGCTGATCACCTCTAGGAATATATGGAATAATTTAACCCAATGAAATATTATAATAAAGTCGAGGAAGTTATCGACAATTGATCTTTGTTAAACTGAGGACGACTGTTGCCCTGATTAAAGTGTATCAAATATTTTAAACCTAGTTCTAAACAATATGGAATAAATTAGGCTAGTACCATGTGAAACATATTCTACGCCAGCCATTAGTTCCTTATTATTTTACTTCTTTGTCTAATCGTTTTTGCTGACCTGCTCTTGCTAGTAGTGTAATTGCATGTTTTTATTAGAAGAAAAATATAGGCCGATAAACTTACAAAATAAGGAATATGTACAACCTATGATTTAAAGAAAAATGAAGGTCTATAGGGAAAAAATTAATTCCCTTCAAATCAAGTGATAATTAAGTACTACTACTGACATTCGTACTGTATTAAGGTAGCGGTAAACTATAGCACGGATAACTAGCAACAAACTTCACAGACAGAAACATCGCCCGCGTTAGCTAAGATTATCGAGTAAGCTATAACGAAGTTAGGTGCCGAGTACTAGGAACAGGTCCCAAATCATCGACCAAGGCGGTTGGGATGTGTTGTGTGCGCCTAACCATCGTCTACTTTGGTGAGCGATGATGACTGATATATAAGAAGGGTGGTAGAAAGCTAGGGGCGGCTAAACCAAAAACGTAGCATTAGTCCATGAAGTTACTCACTACTGGTTTGTGTCAGTAGATAAAGACTACCTGGCTGGAGTCCGCACGAATGCCGTAACTAGTGGTTGAGAACTTTGGGCGGCATGGCTCAGGACTGGTCACAGTGGCATAGGTGTATCGACTACTTGTCCTCCTTTGAATCGTGAGTCTAAAATTATTTCATAGAATTCTTTCCACACACCAATTCTCTCTACATGAACCATATTTCATGTCAACTCACTATTTTGTTTTCGTTACCATTATCATTCAAGTGACTTCCACTTCAACTGATTTGGTGTTAATCTTGCTATGCTTTTGAGGCGTGGCAGCTTGGACCGGTGTACGTTTGCTAGGTTCTCCGTTGTTTATACATGTATACGTTAGAATGAAAAAAAACCCTAGCAACAGTATATACTTTGTGCTGTTTTTTTAATTTCTAAAGTAGTTAATATTGAACAACTAAAAATACAGTAATAGGCTTAAATTGTTTGTTGAGGCTTACAACAACTAATTACTAGGATTTACAGGTCTAATTTGTTCATGCGGTCAAAGACTGCTAGTGGTAAGCACAGAAAGCGTAAGATGATTTGAAATAGGTATGTTAACACTTCAAATTAAACCAATTTTATTCTAAAGCAATTCTTATACTAAAATTTGCAACAGCAAACACCTGAATTGATACACTGCTACGAGCGAACAGCATACACAAAATGTAGTACACCTTCGAAAACATTGAAATATTGTGTTGCCTAATATAATGCATTGAAACAGTACACCAATGAATTTCAAACAAATTATATGGCTTCCAAATCGACAAAACAGTAAAGAGCTTGAGCTCATTGCTTAATCACAGCTGTTTTAGAGTATACCTAACAAAAAACAAACAAAATGGGTATAGGAAGAGTAACATACACACTCAGAAGATAATCCTAAACTACTGAACCTGAACTACACAACTAAGATCTACCGTAAATGACTTCCTGTACTGATGCCGCTTTAGCTTTACATCTGGAATTGCCACATAGTACTCTTGTAACCAGAAACTTGAAGCCAACTCCACTACAAAGAATGAAGAATCAACTTCATACTTACGAATGTGATGAGTAACAAATAAACATAATCTGGGTAGTAACTTTTTACACACTTCATTGCCTCAAGTTCAAGTTTGCAAGACAACTTACAGCTACTGTTGGTTGGTGAAGGTCAATAAAGTAAACGCATACGAACTGATATGTCCTATTAGAGATGCATCAATTTGTAAATCTAGAGTAAATTAAATGTGGAACTAAAATTCATCCTTGTAGATCTTTTGAGGATGAATCAAAAGAGTAATACAAAAGTTGAATAATCTGAAGTTCTGGATCCACCACAATATATTTAACCAGCTAGATAATATTCAGAGTTCACTCAAACTACCTTTTTAAAGTGGAAATGAATCACTTGGGGAATTATGAGCCAACTAAAAATAGATTGTAATAAGAATTATGTAGCCACATTAAGCTAGTATATTAACACTTAATAAGTTGTACTTGGTGGTATTATCCTGTAGTTTTGTAAAATAGTCTCAAATAAGATTCGGTTTAAACATTTTTATAATATTTGATGTAGTGAAAAACTAAAATATAGAAGTAGGTTATCATATACTGATGTTAATTATACTGAAAAAACTCTAGGTGCAGTGATAAATTATTTAATTATTTCACGAATCTGCTGCACAAATGCTCGAAACCTGTTTAAAAACTTGCAGGGATAGTTGTAGAAATACACTAACATATCGAATATGGTTGCCGTAACAAAGAGGCGCCTCACTGTAATCAAAGATAATGACTACGATTTTAAAAGCACAACAGTAAAGGCCAACAAAACAAAAGCAAAAGAGTAGCACTGTCCATCTGATTGACAACTATCGACACAGTACTGTGGAATGTGTGAAATGGCCAGCTGGAACCAAAAATCCAAGTGGACATCAAATAACTTGTCGTAGATGGGAACAATCTGAAGATAGAGCTATCACAACTCGTTAGTACGCATAATCAATACTGATAACTGTCCTAGTGCAAAATGTAAGAGAAATAACATTTATTTGTCTAAACGTTAAAATTGATACAATTGGGCATAAGAATACAATTACGAAGGATTACACCAGTCAAAAATATAAACCACCATGAGTATACGAGATTATATACTGCCGGATGTTCGCATCGAAGGTAGTCCTCATAGCAAGCCGCCCTCCGAGCATTTGATCTAAAGATCTAGTCTACAAGGCAACAGAATATCCTCAGGAGAAAAAATCCCAAGGCAACCGTTCCCTCAAAATATCGAGGACCTCTGATATGGGATCACGGTTTGGAGACTCAACAAGCCGGTTCAAGCACTGGACTTTCGCTATGTCTCCTCACTTATGTTGACAACACCGCAGCATGAAGGCGGAGTGGGATTTTTTTGGCAGAAGCTATAATCGCATGGTCATGTGAGAGTATTCTGAGAACGAAAGTTATCAACTTTAGTCCGTACAAATCCATTTTCAAAACGAAAAATGTAACATTTTACGACCTCGACTTGAAATTATCACTGCAAAACTAAAAATGACTTATCATATAGATGTCACAAACTTAGGTTACATGCCACCCTCAGATAGAACTAAATACGCGATTTAAGCATTCCCTCCCTGCCCCCTGTCAACAACGGGGTCCGCATCAGCCAGATGAAATGTATGGAAAGGGGATGTACGAGGAACTATGCAACCGCGGTAGGCTGGAGGATCAGATCAGCATGACATGAAGTAGTAACGTTGCAACACCTTAGGTCCTACAGAAAATGCCAGGTAAACCATGAAACCCTTTATTGAGGTTAAACAAAAAGTTCGTATTCTTCTCAATAGATGAAAAAGGTGAGCGAAGTTTAATTCACTGGACACCCACGAAAAGACATAAATGAACTGGAACCAAGTTTAGAAAGGTGCATGAAGCACAGCTTGAAGACTCCATATGTTCAACTCCTGTTCCCAGAACTAGCCAGACGAACGTTAGGTTATATTCTAGTATTGCAAAAAGATATTTTAAAACCAATGCTAGTCGATTATGTATATAAAGTAGAGATCACTTTTAAGGAAAGTTAAGTCACGCAAACTACATTCCGAGAGCTGACAGATCAGGAACTTGATGGTCCGTTAGATAAAACTGTGTTACTCTTATGGGACTTGATAAAATCCACCCTAGGCTATTCAACGAACTCCTTCCACGAATTATTGATACATATAAACCCACTCACCCATTTATGTCCATTATCTAGTCCCGTTATCAGCTTTATCTGTTTGTTAATGTCATAACGTACTGTATTCATAAATACTGGTGCCGGCTAGATTATGACATGACACACTGTCACTTGATGAAAAACTAATTAAAAATAAACTTATTCTTTTGATTGTTTTTCCGCTAAGTATAAGCCTTAGCTTGTTTTAAAAACATATACGCTATAAACTTGCTAAGTATTGTTCAGCAGGTTAGACTAGTTGAGTTAGTAAAAGTAAAGGATTGCAGCAGAGTTATTTGTTTGCCTATACTTTCTGATAAGCAGCATGTTTTCAAAATAGGTTCAGTATGCCTAAAGAAATTCTTAGTAATACAAGAAGACTGTTGTGCTGTCGATGGAAAAAAGTAATTTATGGACATAGTGATCGATCACTATGATCATAGAATAAAACTTCTAAAATCTTGGTGTACCTTTTGAAGCAGTGATGAATAGGTGTCCACAGTCTGTTTCACCACTGTAACAGATGTCAACGACCGGCCGTGTATGCCCAGGACAGTAGACAGGAGACTGCTTAGGAGGCTGGATCATAACACGCCGAGGAGGAATATCACGTAGGCTGGCCGGCCTTGAGGAGACTGATGACCTCGTTCGTTGTTCAAACATCGAGTAAGTAAGATTGAATCTTTACTATTACAAAATGAAACTAATAATTTTACTAGGATATAAATAGGAAATAAGAAAATTTACACTAGGTGAGCTTCTGTGTCCAACAGTGGATTATCATTATTACCTTCTAAATAGGGTACAAAACGTATATGGAGATATATTACTACAGCCGTAGTCTGGTAATAACAGTGGGTTGGATGGCTTATGTTAGTTCCAAGGGCTCTGCGTTAATCCAATTTTTATCTGAATACGTATAATAAAGTAGGTGTGGCTACTGTTTCGGAAATGAAATCCAGTTCCCTACTATTCACTAGGAAATACAATAATCCCTTGACAAGAATTAAGTTCTTCAGTATTCAGTAATAAGGATGTTAGATCTGATGATGCGTGTTAATCTCTACAGTGTTTACTCCATTATAGACCTATCTTTTAAAGAGTTTGCAGGTGGGGCTGATGCTATGAGCAGCTGTACGTGTAGCGCGTTTGATGCATGAACAACTCGTGAAAAGGGGATTCCCAGCCCAAGTTTGTTCAGTTTCTTTTCTGAGGTATTTCGAGGTGGCCTCTGAAATGATTAGTTTTAGCGGGCGCAAAAAGATAAAACCGACTAACGCCCAAATCATTATTTACGATACGGAGTGCTAATATAATGACACCTCGTGTCCTGCAATAACATGTGGGGAAAATATTCAAGCTCATCTCAAGAGAGGTTTGAAAAGCTTGTTACCAGCTTAGTACCTGTTGAACTCAAGATTGTCTTGAAATCCCTAACAAAATAAGGATTCATTTGAAGATGGTGGATGGTCTGCAATCGCAGGAAATCGTATAGAACTGGTAGCAGATGGGGTGTTTACATTCTTACATGTCTCAGAATATGAACTTAAGTTCTCTTGCAAATGTGCTAAACCTCGATTCAGTATGTTGAGGCTATCTAGAGAGGTATACTAGAGTTTCTGTGCCTCATTAGTCGATTGTTAAGTTGAATGCATTACAACTAATACTGATTGATGTTGTTGGATTGTGGTATAATATCACTGTCATTTTGTCTATTGCCTTACTTGTTATCATAGATAGTTTATTTCTGTTTCTATTGTAATCGTCCTTTGGTTCTCTTGTCGTTATCTGGTTTTGCTGCTGAATTCCTAACCTAACTAGGTTCATCACTTATGTGCATATATTAACAATAATTTCACCTTCGTAAATAACAGTGACCCATCCACACAAGACAATCGTAGAGCACACCTATGTTTGAAAAGTTCAGGACGAAGATACAAAATATATATATTTGAACCAGAAGAATCCAACTTTACAAACTTCTCAATCCGCCAATGTTCAGTAGTACAGTACAAACTGACACTTAACTAAAATGTCAGTATACGGTACAAAGATTACCATGTTAAGGGAGGGGGATAACCATGGCCTCCTTACTTTAAAGGCTGATTGGTTAGTGGTCTCATAAAGGATAGAGAGTTAGGTACAAAACGCCTGTTGGAATAAACCAGTTAATTGGAGATACTCGAGTGCATGAGAAGGGACGGTTCTGGATATTCTAAAGAAACCACCAGCTTGAAGGCTGTTGTAACACAAAAAATGGTTGGTTTATCAAACGCCAATTGGGTGTGTCCAGTCGACAAAGGCCGGTCTACCCTATGCCTACACAGTGCCAAACCGGAGACAGAACACAAGACGATAGACCAGCCAGACTGAATCATATTATATTACAGGCATTTCTTTTATACACATAAAATCAGACCGCACAGCAAACCAATTAAGTATCTAACATTAATACCAAACGAAGATAGTGGTAGTGAATATGGACAACTTGTACACAACCAATTAACTGTAGTTCATGGTAAGAAACAATATATATTAAGAGCAAATATACTAAACGGGAGGATAGGGTAAGAGTAACGTAACAATCATAGAAATGAAATATTTGTTTTACTCACAACCAAAATAACTAAAGTAGTCCTCCAAAATACAGTTCTGAAAGTTTGTTACTCTTCTTTAATCGCCCACTATAACAAAGGCGAATTACAAAAGTGTCAGTGGTGAGTCCAAGGAAGTTATAGGAGTTCTTCCGATTCAATATCTCTATAAGTATGCTGTGATGCCATATTGTTGAAGTATACCAAATGCGATTTCCCTACTTTTGAGGTGTGTCCCATCATCTACCCTTGCAGTAAGGAAGTTTTCAGCACGTTTATAAATTAATGCAAGGCCTCATGACGTTGAGTTCCCTAGTCCGGAGGGGGCACATACAGAAACGCCTAGAAACCAAACGCGATTATGATGGCCTTTGTGAAAACGTTGTTCCAGCCATAATTATTTGATCTTGCGCCTTTACCAGATTTATTTTTAAAACTATAGTTGCACCTTTAAATCCAGCCGTATGATCCTAGATAAGAGATGAAAGGTAACAGCCGGGTGTGGTTTGAGCAATGGGTCGCCGATAACAGCAGGTGGGACGTTGTAGAGGCCATTGTTACCCCTAACACTGATGTTTGTACTGTATAATTATTTATTGATATTTATACTATAAAGTTTGATTGCAGTGTAAAAAATTATTATTATTGTTGGCGCGTTGTACAATTGTTGACGCTGGATTCTCTTGGTTCAATATATATCTGTCGCATCTTCGTTTCTGACTTCTTGATCATACGCGTAATTGATGGTTGTGCGTGTATAAGTCTGGTTACTTACGAAGACGAAAATACGGGATATATAGTTGTTGGTTCCGACGAAGTTACAAATCCAGCAGTATAAAATAAGTCAGTCTCATATTCTGAAGGTACCAACAACGTCAATCGTAGTTATATTTTTCTGGGACCAATTGAAATAGACATGACCATGACCTACTTGGCGGACGGATTATTTCCATCATCTACCCGATTTATTTTTTAACTAATATCAACTTCTGAATAAGTAGGCGTGCCGTAGAAGATATAGGTTTACTCTAAGTTACAAAGTGATGTGTAACACTATTTGTGTAGTTTCAAAACTGAGGCAGTTTGGAATAGAGAATAACTGTCGAGGTCGGTTTACATAGGTGTCTCTTGACCAGTCAGAATTCAAAACAAATGATTACGTGAGGAACAGTTCTATAAAAGGCTATTTATGTAGACCTACATTATTACCTCGACAAATATCACCACCAGTTATTCAACCAAGATTTATTCCACGAATTGAAA
The DNA here is from genome assembly GCA_034768735.1 of Schistosoma mekongi. NCBI lineage: Eukaryota > Metazoa > Platyhelminthes > Trematoda > Strigeidida > Schistosomatidae > Schistosoma > Schistosoma mekongi. Next base: position 25,720,271 of record CM068305.1, read on the forward strand.
TAACCAATTTACTCTCAAGAAATAAACAGGAATTTTTATTCTATTCTTTTAGGATAGATCACGTACTGCCTGTTCACAAGGTAGTGTTCAAATGTCAACAATAATGTACTAGAAGTTTTTGTTACGACACAGTTTGTCAAGTTCTAGAAACTTACAATCGGAAAATGCACTTTGGATGGTAGACAGTCTGAAGATCTATCTAGTCTTTAAAATAAGAAGATTCGACTCTGATGCTGCATGCCGGTGCTAGCCTCACCAACCGTGTAATCATTTTCTATCATTATTTACCGGTATTCTGTAAGATAAGAGCCTGCCTTAAAAGTCTCGCAAGATTAATGTATTGACTTTTTGTAGCCAGTTTTTTCCTCATATTGATCAGCACTAGGTGTGTCAAGTACTACATAAATGTTATTCCCAATCCATTAAGGCTCGAATGATGATTGATTACTTATTTGATGTTCATAAATAAAATTGTGCTTTTACAAATGGAAGTTGTACAATAGAGATTTATCTTAGCTGGTCGATATGTTTACTCTGAAAATGCCAATTTTATCCACTTACTTTTGGGAGAGTTCTCCCCCTTCAATGAAAGGGGGGATTATAAATCGTTAAACGAAAGATAAAAGCCATAGTAGAGAGATTTCACAGCCTGTTTCTGTATTTGTGATTATAAGATCGTTTAGCATATGTTACATATTTCCGCTGTTACTAACCTCTTCTGGGCTTTTGTTTTCTATACTTGTTTACGTGTCGTTTGCTCAGTGAATTTGAATGGCTTGATTGGCAATTAATAAAATACGTTTAAGCCGCCAGTTTACATGCAAGTAAACTACAGGCAGTCGTTTTCAAAGGAAGGATGGAAACTCAAGTAATAACATGTTTCTTATCAAACTAATTTTTACAAGAATTATTCTGAACTGAGACTCTAAATAAAACTTTACTGCAGTCAGCGAATCATATAAAAATTTGAGCTTGGGACATATGTGAAACTGTTCAAGTTGTCATACAATAATCTGCACAACAAGACCAAAATTAATACCAAAATATAATGTAAAAAGAAGAAGTAAAAACGTACCTATGAAAGAACACTATAAATTTGAGTCAAGAAAAAGATAAAGAGCAAATGCACCTGTACTAATATGACCGATTCTGAGACCTGTCACCTGGTGTCCCTAAAGTTAATGTAAAATAAAATAGCTTGCATATTATTAATTTTGTACATTATTTACTATCTCAAAAGCTTACATTTTAAAGTTTAGAAACATTAAGTGACATTTCTCAATAATATCAAGTACTGAATGGTATTTTTAATTGTAGCATAAATAATGAAAGAAAAGTTAATTTTTAAATCCTTATTAAATAAGTTGAGAAAAAACAAACTAATTGTGTGATTTATTGTTTGTATTCATCGCAGATTAATCTTTGTTGGGTATCATTGTGAACCAGGGAACTATGGACAGCTGTTCCGTACTGGGACGAAACAGATGGCAAATGTTCCTCGGTTTTCATTAGTACTCAACCGAGACATAACTGTGATACATACGAAACGCAAAGTAAATACTATCCTCCAAAAAACAGTTAATTACTTTAATTCGCGACTTAATAATATATGACTTCGTTAGCTAAATAAATAAATGCATTTGATTAGTGGCATTATTAAATAAATATGATTCACTATATCTGCTTGGAGAAAGTCAGTCAGGAACTTTGCTTGGCTTCAATTTCGTTCCAGTTCAAACTTGTCAACAATGTATACTTGTGGAATTGAGACTTGGGTCACCCAGTTCCCTAGTTTGAGATGTTTACCACATGTTACATTAGCTGCCATTGATCCTCTATAACACTGTGATATTTGCATTGACTGAGCAATGAATAATGTCCAGTTATTTATTTGGAGATGTAAGATTTCTTAGAAAAAAGTCAGCTATACATACTTACCAGCACATATTTATGCACCTATTATATTAGCCTGTTTCTACAAATTTTTTTCAAAATAAAAGAGCTAGAAATCTATCCGAAACTAAATTAGAAGTACTGAGTGGGATGTTAGTCTTTAGCGAAAGTGTGATATATCAAGTCAAAATACAGAATCAAAGTTGTCGTATTCATGGCTACATTATACTTTTTCAATTATATATACTCTGTAGAAATAAATCATCGTCAATGACAATGACTTATGTACATGCACGCCAATAGCAGGATACACGTATGATCGAAGTGTCACAACAAAGCACAAAACCTTAACACTATCCTATGTATTTTATGACGTGTAAGATGATACTAGTAGTCATAGGAAATTTATCGTTTTAAGAGTTTTCATTGGAAAACGATTTCATTCATTATCTGTTTTATATAAAGATGTAATTGGTTAACATTTAAAGGGTAAATCATAATGACAGTGAGAATCAAAAATAAGCTGAAACTGCATTCATAGTGAAATCATCCTTCTAGCAACTTGTCTCTTCTATTTAGAAAATCTACAAGAAACTCTTTCATGTCACATATATTGCTTGTTAACTAACAGCTTAACTGAAAAAATAAACATGGACCGTGCATTTTACATGCTTACTTGAGAAACAATTTACTTAGGTTGAGCATGTATCTTCCCGTTGATTTTTCATAGACTGAAATTGGTCAGCCTCTGTTGCTATATGTGTACCCTGAGCGGATTGGGATGCAGATACATCCAGCCGATGAGTGCCAAATAGGACAAAACGCGTGTCTTGTCTGCTACACTCCAACTTAAGCATAAATTATTTACTATTTATTAAGCAATAACAGATATAAATTTCCAGGTTACCATGCACCATTATACACAAAGATGTAAAAAAATAACAGATTATTATCTTGCTTCAGTCTCAAATTTATTCCTTTATACCGAATACACTATACTTAACCATGTTACACTTAATAGACTATTGTTCAATAGACCGATTGTTTTACCGGGAAGTTACAGCTTACTACAATGTTACTGCTCACTAAGTAAATAATAAACAATTATGATTATAAACTTATTTTGCTGCATGAACTAAAAACGTTAACAGAACGTGATTGGCATCGGACACCTGTTTCATTATAGTTTAAAACTCCTGACCAGTTGACAAACATACATGGAAACAAATGTAAGTGTTTCGGATCCTTTAGTTTTGCAAGCGTATTACATCTAGATAACCGAGCAAAAAAACGGATAAGTTAGAGTTTCAGTTTTATTTAATAAATTTTATGACTCACTATTTGTCCAATGAAGTTTCATGTTTCGTTGAACACTACAGGTCATGTATTCTTGAAAAATCTATGGTTGTTTTTCGTTTTGTTATTCCGTTCGAACGATTACCTTATACTTTTTCATTTAGAATTTTAGTTTTAATGTAAGCAGTAAGAAGCAGCTCTTTGTAAAATCAGTCGTATGAGTAAATATGCTAAGAGTATAATTGATTATATACCCAGAAAGTACAATATTCTTATCACTAAACCAAACAATTTATGCTATTATTTAAGTTGGATTGTGACTGACAAGCGGAATCCAGGAAGTATGTTTTGTCCTATTTGGGACTCATCGGCCGGATGTACCTGCCTCCCAATGTTGATGTCCAACTTGAATAATAATACTTGTGAATAATTCGCTATATCGAGGCAATCTGCTCAGGATGCACATATAGCAACAGAGACTGACCAGCTTCAGTCTATGACAAACCAACGGGAATACAAGTTCAATTTAGCAAACAACTTGTGGTTTTGATTATCCTTACTGTCTAAGAATGATATATTAAGGTCGAAAGTTGGTGGTTTGTAATTTACTAGAATACTAGTCTATTTAGTACAACTGAAGTTATTGAAATCTAAAGCTTCTTGTCAACTTTATGAATCAATAGGTGGGGAATGACTACTAGGTAATCATTTGATTTACACACATTCCCTAATGCATGACTAGACCCACTACTTAAACTAATAATAATGCATATAAATGATAAATGTATCCTTAATAACCCAGACATGCATATGAGTCTATGACTTTATAGGATCATGTGATCTTTTAAGATATATTTGACGTATCACCCTCTGAAAATGTTTCTTCTTGTGTTTCGTATTCAAATGAAATCAGAGTACAGAACCTCCCACTCTTGGAGGTTGTACATTACTCTTGAACTGTGTTGGTTTAGATGACTAGCACTTACTTGTACTACTTTTTATCTTCCGGATATCACACCCTAGCATTAAGACTGATTGAGGCAGATTCATTTTACTTGATATCAGCGGATATTTTTTTATTGAAGAATGCAGCATCAGCTGTTAGTAGTCTAGTCAACTGTTCCATAGAAAATTTTAGCAGACAACATTACTCATATCTTTTACCAACATAATTGTACGTTTTCTTGATGCAATTATGATGATTCTAATCAGTTTAATATTTTGACCACACATCCTTAAGAAAGGCCGAAACAGAATAATATGACTAAACAAGAATTGGTATAATAACTCTAATTATTAAACTTACTTCTAAACATAATGATGTGTAAACTGCAGCAAATGCTGAGTATCACGTGTACCAGCTTTTTTTAAAGACAAGCCATAAATTATTTTTCACGAAAGTAAATATGGGAAAAACAATGTTATAATAAAATCATAAATTAATAAAACTAATTATACGAATAAATAACAGTAAAATGGTCACTACAATAATAACGACTACTACTACTAGCTCTGGGTTATTAGCAGTTATCACGTGGTGACAACTTACATTTCAGTATTTATCCATGATTTAAAGGTGTATACAGACCACCATGTAGGATGTAGACAAATTAATGTTTATTTCCATGTAATTAAACACTACACTCGAATGTATACCTAAACAGATGTATTTTTTTAAAAGTTTTCTCTCGATTTTCGCTTAACGTGATGTCTAACTGATACATTTAAATAAAAGTAACTAATCAGTTATAATAGTATCGTTGATGCTTTTCATTTATGTGCCACAAGAGGTAACGATAGTGTAAAAAAAATACACCGTCATACATACAACTGAGTCATGTTAATCACTGGAAATGTAATGTTCTGTTTACTTTTGTTATTGATGAATTTCAATGGGAACAAAATGTGGATAAATTATCTAGTTTTATGCGTGTATTTAAGTAATTTTGAAAATATGAAAAAAACGTAGCCAAAATTATTTTTGGTTTGTAATGAATAGCATTGTGGCTGATTAACAGTCGCTTTTGTAAAACTGTAAACCTAAGTAAATACACGGAAAATTAGTAAAAGAAGAAATAGTCACTGAAATTCCTCGAATGTATCGTTCATTGGAAAACTACTATTCAGCTACTTAACATCAAATGCATGGATATTCTTAATTCTCTTTTTTTTGAGAATTAAAATTGAGTTTGTCATAGAAATGAACTATAGAGTAATTCAACACAGCTGACCTCCGGTTATCAGCCTAGAATTTTACTTCTTCTGTTCTACTACCTGAGTCTTGTATTGGTGTAGACTATTAAAGTTATGGATATCCCACTCAATTAGTTTTCTATCAAGAATATCTTGTATAATAAAAAAGAATCATTTGTCATTTACGGAAAATTAAACATGCAGTACTACTTTTAAAGTCAAGTAGGTATAGGATTAATAGTGTAACTGATTAATTCAGAACTTCATTAACATTGAAATTATTAAGTTATTTTCCAAAAATAATTTATCAATTTTACATACTTAATAATGTCCTCTTATCCCTCTAGATTCCAAAAGGTGCGATTATTGTTTATTTCTGACAACTGCATGCTCCTATTTAATATCTCCCCACAAAATATCAGTCACAATTAAATTTAATAAAATGTTCTTCAAACAAGTATGTGTACATCTTTTAGGTGATGTTATTTTGCTGAAATATATCAACAGACTTGAATGGAGAACTTCAATAACCCTAACATTAAGTCTAGAAGGTAAATTGAACGTAATGTTGATAGACTAAGCTAGATAGTTACATTCAGAGATTTAGCATAATTCAGTAACCACTACTGTCGACTAGCTTATAATATTAGCTTCTATTAATTGATTGCACACTGTTTGCGCCTTAATGTAAAAATTTTCATAGAGTGCTTTTATTCATCATTTAATTCTGTCGTAGCTGTTTACGTGACCGTTTTTTTAGTTCACAGTTACATCTTGAGGTTGTGGTGACACCTAAGTGAAGTGTATATTATAGATGACTTCAAAACAGTAAGCCAAATAAATGCAACACTCTATTGTTGAAAGTATTAAGCTTAGTTACTAGACAGAAGGCAACTGAACTGTCATGTCACCTAAAACGTAAACAATTTTTAGGTGCATGCTTAACTAAATTTAACATAAATGGATCTTGATAAAAATAGTGTGTAGTATTCAAAAATTAAGTGATATATTACTTACAAGTGGTTTATTATGTCAGTAGACTTTAGCAGTCTAAATATGAAATCACGATGAATATCTACCAAGTGTTTGTTAAACCTTGTTCTGAATGCTGATCCCCGTTAGGGAAGTATGCTGTAGAATAAACCTGGAAGAGTATTTGATCAAGTTATACAACTGGTTATTAAGTTTTAATCCTATTTACTGTGCCCAAAGGTTGTTAAAAGCAGTTATGTTAGTCATCGTTTGCGTAACTAATAAAGCAACTGACTTAATCAACCATTGTGCTATACACTTTTGAAAACTGTAAATTCAACCTAATTAGCTTATATTCATTTGTGCTTTTTTGACTGATAAAGTACATAAAAGTTTATTATTCACAAATCTTGTTTAAAATCTCAACAGTAAAATAGTACTATGTACTTATGAAAGTGAAAATATACAATACAGTTTCTTCAAAATGTACAGAAAATACATGTATAGTAAAACCGTGATGAATAAATGCACATACAATGCGTTGATTTAGACTACATTTCCCATGTTTATATAACAACGGGATTTTGGGATTCATGCTTCATGAATGAAAATTATGCTTATCTGATTTTGATACTATTCGACTTACATAAGTCACAAAGTCAAGTAGACGTAAATACGTAAATAGAAGATTTGTAGCTCAAGGAAAGATGTTGACTAGATTGCTTTCTATGTGCTGGATAGTTTAATTCAGAAGCTTCTATAGTTATTCTGGATGACTCTTACCAAAGATTTGAGCTAATTAAGTTATCTAACTTAATAGACTGAATCTAACTAAAGATTAAAATGAATTCACACAAATTATGAGTATGCATACTTGTGTGTAATCGTTTTAACCAATAGAATTGAAGATGTCACTTTTATAGATGTCAGTTTCATATTGAGATACTTGAAAATAAGTGCTTATATCGTTCGTTAAACATTGAATATTCAACTAAACTTAATTTCCCTAATAAATCACTTAAGTGTTAACTAATAAAACGGTAATTATCTTAACGAAATATGAATACCGTATTTGTTACTGAGTTTTGAATTTAATTAAGAATCACTTTTAATTAATTAACATCATACGAAAAAATATACTAACATAACTATTAAAAGGGAATTTTGATTAATAATAGTAATGAATGATCGCAACTACCTTAAGTCAAAAGCGGTATTACACACAAGTCATATAGTCTGGAGGTCATGTTACAATCTGTTTGATAGGATTCGACAAAAACCAGAGAACTAGGTAGCTTTAGATTGATCACTACTCCATAATCATTCAATGGCAATATCTCAGCTTAGCAGCACATCACGACTCAGGTTTCTCAGTGTTAATAATAACAGACTGTGATGCTGTATAACAATGTTTGACTATTACAATGCATCAATTCCTTCAAGATTGCAGGTACTTTTTGATAACAAATATTATATAGCCCAAGCCTTTGTACAGAGTCTCCTACAGACTACCACTAATGAATATACTATAATAACCAAACATAAGCAAGAAATATATAAGCAAACTTCATCTTCAGTCTCTTTTGGTTATAAATTCACAAAAATTGTACATCAATAGCCAAAATAAGGCATATGTACAAATATGTTGAATGAATTATATTGTTAGATAATGATTAAGTTAAAATAGTGACCTATTACATTGATTATTGTTTAAATATGTCAATAGCACCACACTATGGCATTTAGTAGATTGTAAGAGTCTTATCAAAATAAGTCGTTTATTCTTGATTCTGTATTACACTGTGACTAGTGTGCCCAAATATTTAAGATTACGGTTCTTAAGCATAACTGGTGATATCGGAATAAACTCCAGCAAACCAAACTTATACATCCAAAGGAAACTTGCTCTAGCTCTCTTTATACCTTATTTGATGGTTGTACCACTCCTTACATAAGATAATTGTTTTAAGCTTTAACCACACACCTGTTTTTATCTTAACTCTATCCCATTCCTAAATGCACACTCATACCTTTACAGTTACTTTCTAAATTCACTTAGACTTCCTATCATTATTATCACAATCACTTAAACAACAATTCCCATATTACAATAATGTGACTTCTTGTTATCACAGTCAAACGAATAAGCTGTTGGCTTATTACGTTATTGAATTTAATTTGAATATTTAATTACTTTTGGTTTTGCTACATTCTTTGAGCTAGCTTCTCAATGTCCTCCTAAAGTAATAACTGACAAATTTTGAGTATATCCAAGTAGTAATCGGTGGGAAAGTTCTCCATGTTAATGCACACCGTTGTCTAACTGCGTAATTCATCCAACATACTTATGTATATACCTTCTTCTGACCATGGTAACAATGAATTTATGAGACTCTGATGACGAAGTTATTGAATATTTCATATTTCCTGAAAATTTGGCAACTCATTCTTCACATGGGAAATATAAGGGACTTTTTAGAGAAAACATTTAGTCACTTTGGAAGATGATTATTTATAATCATAAAATCCATTATCAGCTAACTTTGCAAACTGTTAGACTAAGAGTATATGATTTGTCGTTAAAAGCATAAATAACCTTATTGACCAAACTCTGATTTTAATTCCATTTGTTCAGTCAGATGCTGTGGCATTTCTTTTCTTTTCAACTTATGGAGTCCAAATTGAATGGTTTGTTTATACCTTTTGATAGGTATTATGAGTGTGTTGTTTAGTGTATAAAATTGTATGATATGAATCCATGGAATAGAGTAACATTAGGATCATCAGAACTGTTGCAGTAACACACAAATGACGAGTAACCTCGAATTAAACGAATGTCTTATATAGACTTCACTGTTAAATATTATTCACAACAAAAGGGAATTATCCAGCACAATTTCAGTACTATATGAGATATAAAAGACAGTTTGTTTATGCACTACTAGTATTATCAGTCGTATTCATCAATGTGAATGTATATATAATCTAACCGAGTTTACTAATATTGTTAATAAGACCATTTATGTATGCACGGTATTATTGTCATTGGCTGAGGGTTACATTAATATGAGTCAACTAATCTCTGCAAGCATGTATAATGAACTTAAGATACATTCACATCTCCCATCATTTATTAGTGCCAGAAATATTACCATTATGTTTAAGATTTTGAAATAATACGTTAGCAATTAATTACAGTTATTAAAGAAACACTAATTTCTTTTTAAGAAACAAACAACAAAAGGGAATTATCCAACAACAATTTCCCATATTAAATAAGTGACTTCTTGTTATCACCGTCAAAACGAATAAGTGTTGGCTTATGACGTTATGAATTTAATGTGAATATTTAATTACTTTTGGTTTTGCTACTGTCTTTGAGCTAGCTTCTCAATGTCCTCTAAAGTAAAATAATTGACAAATTTGATATATCCAATTAGTAATCGGTTGGGAAGTTCCCATGTTACTGCACACCGTTGTCTAAGCGTAATTCATCAACATACTTACGTATATACCTTTTCTGACCATGGTAACAATGAATTTATGAGACCTCTGATGACGAGTTATGAATATTTCATATTTCCTGAAAATTTGGCCAACTCATTCTTCACAGGGAAATATAAGGGATTTTTAGAGAAAACATTTAGTCACTTTGGAAGATGATTATTTATAATCATAAAATCCATTATCAGCTAACTTTGCAAACTGTTAGACTAAGAGTATATGATTTGTCGTTAAAAGCATAAATAACCTTATTGACCAAACTCTGATTTTAATTCCATTTGTTCAGTCAGATGCTGTGGCATTTCTTTTCTTTTCAACTTATGGAGTCCAAATTGAATGGTTTGTTTATACCTTTTGATAGGTATTATGAGTGTGTTGTTTAGTGTATAAAATTGTATGATATGAATCCATGGAATAGAGTAACATTAGGATCATCAGAACTGTTGCAGTAACACACAAATGACGAGTAACCTCGAATTAAACGAATGTCTTATATAGACTTCACTGTTAAATATTATTCACAACAAAAGGGAATTATCCAGCACAATTTCAGTACTATATGAGATATAAAAGACAGTTTGTTTATGCACTACTAGTATTATCAGTCGTATTCATCAATGTGAATGTATATATAATCTAACCGAGTTTACTAATATTGTTAATAAGACCATTTATGTATGCACGGTATTATTGTCATTGGCTGAGGGTTACATTAATATGAGTCAACTAATCTCTGCAAGCATGTATAATGAACTTAAGATACATTCACATCTCCCATCATTTATTAGTGCCAGAAATATTACCATTATGTTTAAGATTTTGAATAATACGTTAGCAATTAATTACAGTTATTAAAGAAATAATTTCTTTTCTAAGAAACAACAACAAAAGCAAAGCGAACACAAACTATGTAAGTAAATAAACTAACTAATCGTGAATCAGTGATAATTTCGAGATCAACAGGTTGGTTTCCGTAAGGATAGGTCGTGCACAGACCAAATCGCAACACTATGGTTCATCGTTGAGCAATCACCTTAATGGAACTAGTCATTTTACACCAACCACATTAACGATGAGAAGGCGTTTGATAATCTAGATAGGAGAACACTATGGAAACTTCTTCGACATTACAGCGTACCAGAGAAACTCGACAATATCATCCTGAATTCTTACGATGGACTACAGTGCAAAATTGTGTATGGTGGACAGGTGACAAATGCATTCCCAGTGAGGACCGGAGTCAGATGAGGCTGCCTACTATCGCCTTTTCGCTTCCTTCTAGTAGTTGATTGAATCATGAAGACCTCCGGATATGAGGGGATGCACGGAGTTTAATGGATAAATAGGATGCAACTCGATGATTTGGACTTTCGTGGATGATCTAAGTGCATATACCACTTCAGCTGCTCCTATGGGGAAAGCTACATATGACCTACCACTAGACAATTTAGTCAATGAATGAATAAACATCTTTCAGTATGGTTTAGTAAAGGCAGAACAACGGGAATACACAGTTCGGTTTTATCTCACTTAGTAGACTGTAGTCATGCAAAAGAAAAAAGTGAATCGTTCTAAGTAATATACTATATACCATTACAGTTCCCTAATCGGATCTAAATTCTCCATAACATATTGTACAGGCTGATATGATTCGAACCAACAAACTAAGTCTATGCGTTCAAAACAAATTTGTGACACTCCTATCCTTTCTGTGGCTAGATAAAGCTTAATAAACAACTTAACAAATTTTTCACAAATTTTTTATGCCTTGTATCTCGGCACATTCATAATTGTATCACGTGTAGTATTTAGCGACAAACTATATGTCTTATTTTTTTGTTAGTTTTAAACAAAATGTTTTACAAAGTTAAAATATGTTAGGGGGAGGAACGTTTCTAATGCCTAATATGGAGAAACATCTTATTGAGAATTTAATCTTAAAAACTACTACTCGATAACTGCATTTATCGAAAATTATTCATGCAGATAGTTACTGTTAACAAAACTGCCCTGTCATGTATTACAATTTGTATTGAGTATACGTATTCCAGTCGATTTTTATGTAGCTACTTGCTTAAATTAGGTTTACTTTTATTTTCGTAAATATTCTAATAGACTGAATTATTAATCATTGTTATACATAAAAATGTTTTTCACACGTCTGTTACTACTGGAAAGCATTTTATAAATGCACTTTGGAGACATTAATTTGAATTATATTTACTATTCATTTTCGGTATGTTTAATGTGAAGGAGAACTCAGGAAAATCCGAGAGTACCAAACTATTCAAAAACAAAAGTAAAAGTGGGATATATTGAAGGGTGTGCATTATCAAAGAGTCTTTGAAACAATACAGACCTTCAAGGTGCTAAAGTGTTAACAAACGAGCTATAAAACAGAAATGCGTACATACATAAATAAAATCAGATATGCTAAGCAAATATGGCTCCACATGAATTAACTAACAATTACAAGATCTGAAAGCAGATAATCGGATAAAATTATTATTATTATTATTATTATTATTATTATTATTATTATTATGACGTTCAATGGCCTTTGAACAAGAAATAGTTGTAAACATAATTAAGCTTAAATAATAACTTAATTTGAAATGTAAATTAAGCCAACCATGTAAGCTTTTGTTTTCAGACATATGATCGCTTAGTTCATACAACTGATTGTCGGTGCAAAAATTGTTGTGATAATATAAATCAATAGGATGATTTAATCGATAATTTTTTGATGTTGTTCGTGAGGAACAAAATGAGATGCCTTTTAAATGGATACATTGCAGCATAAAACGTATATCCTAATTGTTTTGTAGTATTAACCTCAACAGCTTTCGGGTGGAAACCTTTATCATAATCAAAGTATTTGCACAACTTGTAGTATCCCATTACTTAAGAGACAACTTAAATCGGTTAGGTGAATTTAATTATCTAATTAGTAACTAACTTCATGATGTTTCTGACGTCTTACTGAGAAGTCGTGACTGAAATATTGGGATTAAGGCAGATGTCGCTAACGATGGTTGTGTCAGGGCCATATCACCACATGACGGACGTAAAAATTCTACCAGAGAACGCTGGACTAGCGGCGCCGATTGTTATGAGGTCGACGCAAAACCTAAGAGTCTTGGGTTCGATTCCGTGGCTAAATCGAGTGTGTTCCCTATTGAGAAATCCTATCTTGGGACAAACTAGTTGCCGATGTTTCCTGGTTTTTAATGGTATGTAAACAAATTAATCCATACAACTGTGAACAACATATATTTTACCGTGTTAATTGAATATCACTATGTGGTTTGGATTGAACAATTATTTGCATCAAGGAATCACTGAACGTCTGTCTCGTCATAGAATGGGACTCATCGGCAGTGCGGATCTACGTCTCAGCCAGAGGTAGAGTTCAATACCTTCTGACTCCGTGGTGCACGCTTTACCGTTAAACCACTGGCCGGCTTTCAACGGTTGATATTTTTAATTCACTCAACTATTATCTATTTAATATTTACCTATAAATGAAAAAAATTTCTACTTTTTTTATTTATTTCTATTAGTCATTTAGTTGTAGTATAACTATATCACCACTACTATTGCCGATGTTTAGTAATCAAACGACTAGAATTTTAATTTATAGACAGACTATAATGGCTAGGAATCGGAAAATGTATCATTCGAGACACAGTTGAGACTTTGACTCGTATAATTTAGGAAATCTTGAAAAGTTAGATGGAGCAAATGAACAGTCTACTCAGGTATCTTTTTGTGCGTTTTTACTTGAGATTAAAAGTTCCAACTTATGAGATTCATCCTATGAATTTATGCATACACATGCATAAATCATCCAGTTTAATATTTTATCTCTTCAACTACAATCTAAGCGAATATATCTTATGAATTTTAAATAAATAAGTTAATAAATAAATGAATAAAATGGATACAAAAATAGGATGATACAGCTGTATGCGATGACTAAGTACACAATTTCTATTGTAAGCAGTACTAATAGAAATGTATATTCTACAACTAATTTATTTAACTCATCCAACTTGTCTCAATTCATTATTATTTCTTCTTTGTGCCACTCTCTTCTTATCAAAATTATCGTGTATCATTTTAAGCTAAACACGTAGAAAAGAAAAAAGGATAAGGAATTGTTTATCTGGCTATAACTTTGTAAAAAAAAAAGCAAAATAAACAAATAAACTGATAAAACAGGATTTTCGATTTGGATTATTTCATTTTACACGAAGTCATTCATAAATGGAATACAAAATTGATAAGAAAATAGAACATATTTCTGTGATACAGTTTATAATGATTCTATGAAGCTGATGTTATGCTGAAATAACAATAATTCATGAAGTGCTGTTGAATGTCATAGGATGTTTGACTAATAAATCTTGCTCATTCTCTATAGTAACATGACTTTATGGTTTATATCGTGAATATTGAAATTCAGTTAAACGGTGTTATTAACTATTAAGGATAGTGTTATGTAGAACACGGGTAGCTTAAATGGATGCTTGATGGTTGAAGGATACATTGGTGACATATATAGAAATAGGTTTCGTACTAAATATAACTTGTCACTGTTGTGTATCTATTAGACCAATAAACTCATTTACTTAAAAAAAACATAAATATATAAATATAAATACACTTATCTTTACTTCATCATTCATTGTTCTTGATGTATTCTGGCTAGTGAATGACTATTTGACTTTAATGAACAGTAATAATAATTAATTAGTGCAGAGTAGTCTATTACGTATAATCTCGTATTTAACAATTGAAACTTGTCTACCATATTTTGAATAAACACAAAACGTTGACTTGATACAACGTAGAATTAACAATAATAATGAGTAGGGATAACATTTGGAAGAAAGATGCATTGTAATACAGCTGCATATACATGGAACACCACCTATTATAAAACAAATAGGTTTACTACGTACTAAGGAGAATGACTGATATTTAAGCAATAGGTGATTAATTTGATAGTGACCAGTTAGTCCTAGTCACTGTGAAGTCTGACATAAATATGAATAAGCTGAAACGGCCATATAACATCAGTATGCGCTATTTCGGGTGACTTTAAGCGGCATTTTGTAAACTAAGGTAGTTAACGTTAGTCTCGGAAGACGAAAGCATCGAAATCTGGTGATGAGAACTGATGATGGAAATACAATAAAGGTTATGTAGTAAAGAAAAGATTTCAATTTTACCAGGGTTATTTTGAGTGCAGAGAGAATTATAAGGACAGTTACCACTTCCCTCTTTCCTACATCATCTAAAGATCTGAATATGTATACAAATAAAAATCAGTAACAAAGATGTGATCACGAATGTCTTGATCAGAGCCGACAAGGAATCAAAAGTCAAAGTATTTTAGATTTCCACTTGTGTTCAGTCACACGTCAAATATGCATGCCAGCAAAGAAACACACAGTATAAAAGTTACTATGTTCAGGGGCAAATAACGCCTCTATAAGGTATGGTTTTGATAAACTAAGGAGTTTGGCTCCAGTGAACAAAAAATAACTGCTTGTAGGCAATCACACATACGCACCAGCTTCGTGAATGACTTTTGATATGTTAGCTGAGTACTTGTGACAGAAATTCGTAGTCAAACATTTTCCATGCATTTCTGCCTTTTCGAACAGTTAGGTTAGGAGGTACAGGATAAAAAAAGTGAAATAGATGACTACTAAGTGAGTACACATAAGACCAACAGGAGTGAAAGAAAACTCAGGAAGCAGTATCAGATCTATTGACTGTTTCTAAGAAAGTTAAATACGTTATGAAGTAATAATATAACTGGAAATCATTGGTTAAATGAAAATATTTTCAGAAATGTATGTCTGTTGGGGACTCATAATCCCAGACAAAATACAATGGTTAATTAAATCAAGCGAAGAAGTTGTATTGATTTTTTGTAAGCTTGATTCGTAAACTTTCATTACATTAATTTAAATTCAATGTGAGTCCTACTCCTGATAACATTCAATTGTGTTAATAAAATGTTGGTGATTTTACTTGATGAACAACCACTGTAAATTAAGTAATATAAAAAATCGATACATTTTATGTAAACGTTGTTTGCCAGTCTCATCTCCGTTTTGCTCCACAATACAAATCTTTGCGACAAATCTAGTCTTTTGGAATAGCTGCGGGCTGGGAAGAACAAGTTGTGGTATCCGGCCGAAGTACAAGTACCTGAGGTAGCGTTAGCAGTTAATCTTATCGAGAATTGGAGCGATCAGACATGTAATTCGGCTACTCTAGAGATCGTAACGCAAACTGTATTAAGCCCGTAAGAACTCACGCTTTTTTTTGTCTCATCTGACTGGGAAAACATAAAAATGTCAAGCAATTACCAATGCTCCAATGTTCTAAGACGACCATATATATATATAAATATATATATGTATATATATATAGTTGAAAGGTAACAGTAAAGTCTTTAGTAGTACTGGTGATAGATTTTAAATTAGCAGAATTTAATTGTATTACTATAATAATAATGTGGGCAACATTTATCTAAGTGTCTATGAACTAACATATCATTACATATTATTTAGCCGTAAAACAGGGTTCATACTGTTCAGTCCAGCACATAAAGTACTTGAAGCAAAACTAGAAAACTATACGAAAGAAAATGTGCGATTCTCTAAAGTGCCGACTTAATGGATGAATTATTTATCCATACTTATTATTTACATGGGGGATCTATTAAAATTGATAAAATGCACAAATTTAGTTTACATTTTATTAAATCATTGATCACATTTGAATGTCTTATCTTAGATTCGTTGCCAACTCATTTAATAGCACACCTTAAAAATCATGACATTCATATGCACTCGTTAAATAAAGAGATATTTCACTAACTAGTGATCACGTTGTAAATACCTTTGACAAAATTCCATCAGCGTAAATAACGTTAAGCAAAGAATCCTCACAAATATACACAAGACGTCTTTAATTCAGAAAAGAGATCTATTAAAATTTGGCAAATTTATTACGTTGTTATAATTCTTCAAAAACAACTTTATCTCCCTTGTGAGAATAGCATGAAAAATTTATTTGTAAAATTAACAACTATGATTACATAGTAAAATCGTAAAATTTCTTGTAGTTAACCAACAAACACCTACTAGCATATCTATTTATCTATTTTTCTATCTACCTAACTATATATATATATAAAGTATCTGTGCAATTAAAAGTTTGGTGACTATTCGTAAAATGAAGCTGTTTTCTGTTTTGACACCATTAAAATTTAATTATTAGCATTGCCTGTTATAAGTCAAACTGTATCTGATAGACCAAAGGTACTTATTTAAATCACTTGTAAGCAATTGATCAGTTAAGCAAATGTCATTTGCATACAACATTTACGTACTGAACAGACATATTTTGAAATAAACCAATTTTAATAAAGTCATAAAACAATTTCCCTAGGCCTAAATATTGAAATTCAGTTTTAATGTAAATAATCAAGATGTTGTTTAGTCTGTAAGTTAGAAAAAGACATTCCACAGTTTTTGACCTTAACTATTCCAGTGCCTTTTTTTTATTACTTATAGAAATGTAAATCTTTTCTAGTGAAAACTTTCTCGTCTCTTATAAATATCTAATTAAATATTCATAAAATTAAATGGTTGAATAATATTCTGGTTTCAAGTTATACTTTCCATTTCTAGATACAGAAGTATTCATTTGTAAACATTTTTCCTGTGGATGATTTGTGTATAGAAGTAATGTTCCTCAGTGATTACATAACTTTTTGAACTACATGCTATTCAGACTGTCTCTTCATTACTGAAGAACAAGGTCATCGTTTTACTACTTAAAGGCTAATTGGTAGTACAATCAGTCTTGTAAAGCATTCCTTGGATATAAGTAAATTTTTTGTATCCTTCATTAATGACTCAACAGACACCGTTAACTATGTTCTAAAATAGTATCAGAAGTAACAACACAATTAAGTATACGCCATAGAATAATTTTCACATCAGTCGTCTACTAGTTGGAGAGTACTAGTGTTGTAACAGGTGTCTACGAGTGTTGAGTAACAGGTTTAAAACTCATTCTAACTACTCCATTTTGAGCATCTGCGTATCACTAGTTTTCATGTACAAGTAGCTGGCAATAATGAATGATTATTAAGTGTTTTCTCGGATGTGATAATAACAAGAGATATGGTAATCTGAAAAAAAATTAGCATCTGTATTTAACGTCTAAATATTTTCAGTCACTTAAAGGGTATGACATGAAGACTAAAGATTGGGAATCACAAGATCATTTCTTTGATTGTTATTTAAGTGTTTAACAAAGTAGGGTTGTTTTAGTTTATACGTTTATACGATACATAAAAGATTTGTATTAAGAAAACGCAACGACCGTGGATAAAATCACTTGACAACCATATAAACGAAAGAAAGACCTACAATTAATGTAGATGACGAGAAAATTGTCATAACAGACGAGTTAAAAAGGACTCACATAGTTACACTGCTGTTTTTCCGAAGATTATCTTGTATATTTTAATCACATACCTATTAATGAATGTTCTTTTGTTAATTTAATATTCTATTCTTCATAAACTCACTTGATCCGTTAAGTGATATTTTATCATTTTATGTTTATAAACTAGGACTAATTATTTAAGTACTCAACAGGAATCTCTGAATATGCTTCATCGACGGAATCAACTATTCATCCTATCTTCCTTACGGTTATTAGAAATTTCATAGCTTCTTGTCTTCCTTTCATGTTTGATAAATGTGACAATCACTGTTTTCAGAAAATGATACTAAGTATACGGTCTGGTAGTAAAAATATCCTAAGAAGCATAATATTGTGGACAATAAGATTAAGTCATTTTGATGTAAGCCATTAGATAAGCAACTTCAACTTAAGCTCTAAAAATACATGTCAACATTTACAAAAGAATGACTAATTTCCTGATTGTCTTTCCAGAATTGTTCTACAATATAAAGAACATAATCAAACATATGCTACTATATTGTAAGTGGCTATGCACAAAAGTGCAATGAAAAGCTTATTAGTTTAGGGAATTATGAATCACATATTAAGCTATCGGTCTTATATCACACGATATTGACATTGACGAAATTACTTATCACTTTTCTATTTTATTTCATCACTAGCTGTCATTTAACATTTTAACGTATGTGTCAAACATACTAGCTACAGTGAGCAGGTAAAATATACAATAAACTCACAACAATATTCGAATATGCAGAGAGATATTACCTATGAAACCAATTTATTATGATGAATGAGCATATTCGCACTGTCTTGAGAATATTACTGCTCATGATAATCGGAAATAGTCGTCCGAAGGATTAAATGCAAGCAGAATATTTGGCTGTGACTGTAATAAATACTAATAAACGTTTGCTGTAACAACATGCGTCAACTACTGACAACTATAGAATAGTTACACTGGGCAAAGTCACCTATAACTGCTTTGTTAAAATTTACACTTGTTGCTATAATTGCTGTTAACTACAATATGTATAATAATCAAAATTTTAACAGCTATGCATATTAATAATTCATTTCATCCCAGTCGGAAGTTTTATCTCAAGAAAAACAGTCACATAGCAAAATTTAATTAAGGTAACTCACGGGCACAAAATACTTTATTGATAGTTCTGAATGTTAGATAACGAATATATTATAAAATTGGTAAAAGTTTTACGTAAAATGTTAGGATATGAAAGAACACTTAGAAAATGGAACATTTCAAACCTACCAGATTTATCTATTTTAGAAATAATAACTAATACACATTTTCCGAGATATTGGAAAAACTCACTTCACAATTTAATCATTCCTTAAATAAATTATAGCGTAGCGGGTTCTATATCGTCCGTTGTTATACGGTTAGCAACTGAAGGAAGCGGTTACGGGACTAGGTGTAAACAGTTTATAAGGTCAAAAATCTTACAAACCATCCATGAACTTTAGCCAATTGAGATAATCCAGGGACGCTCGAGACAGAAACCCAAATTGTCGTTTAAACTCATCGTGTAAGTCTTACAAAAGCCATATGACGAAATGTAAACTAAGCTTTGAAAACTGAACCAAGAGTACTAGGAGTTCATAATCTGAATTCTACATGCATTGCAGTGAGTAATAATTTTTAAAAATATTTCTTAGAATAACATTGGATGCATTTGATAAAGAATGATTTTTTTAGTCTCTATGACGATGGTCGTTTAACACAAATAAATCGATATATATCTTCTAACTACCCATTTTTAGTTATCCAAATATATCTAGGTATTACTTACAGTTTCATCGTTAGTAATTGTTGTCTGTGTGTTGTATTCAGATTGCTAACCTGTTAACTGAGTTTAATTGTACCGTTACTATGAGAATAATCATACAACCATAATTATCACTTTTGTCTTGATAATGCTGCACTTAAGTAGACACCTGAACTGTGTGGATAATAGCTGACAAAAAGTTTCAAGTATTTGAATTTCACCTGACTTCATATCAGATAGTAAATAATTTGCACTTACTTCACCTACCACATATATTTCGTCGTATTTCGTTAACGTATAAATATTCCTCACGGACTATTAACTATTTTTGAATTCTATTTATCTGTTCCTAAAAATTAAAAAAAACTATAGTTGGATACAGGTTTTTCTATGTCTACTCAGCTTAATTTGATAGTTGAATTAAAATCAACATATTGAATTTCATCTTACATTGAAAGTTTATTGTTTCTAGTGCATTTTGAGACTACACTTATGTTTCATTACTTATATGATTATTAATGATAGTTAGTTGTATGTATATCAATACGGTGAACATATTTTGGACTCGCTTGCAATTTTCTGGGTGAGTAATGAGTATTTTCTACATCATACAATTTTCGTACCTCGACAACAGATAAATATTGGATATATATTTTGTTGTAAATTTTACCAATGAACTATGAAACAAATTAGCTGAGCTTTAAAAAATGTAAATGTGGTTACGTTTAACCACAGGAGTTCAAGAAGTGTGTTTTCTCCTATTTGGGACTGGTCAGTTGGATACATTTGCGTTATAGTGTCGTCACCCACGTAAGCCAACTATAATAAGGATTTTTACGAAATGTCTTTTGACACGTATATCTCAAAAGAGACTTATATGTTATATACCTTAGTATCAATAACTGAGAGACAAGTACAAATAATTTTTTGGCGAAAGGTGGGGGGGGGAGGTTAGTCAACTTTTTTATTGAGTTTGAACTCTGTACATCAAATTTTAAGGTCTCTTACCATTACTCAGTCCTTAAATGTAAATAAAATAGAGAGATGACATACACCTGAAAGTTTTGTTTTAAGATTATTAATAGAAGAAACTAGGGTTCCTGAAGGTTCTGGTTTATACATCAACATTTGCTAATTTACGCCTTCATCTTGACAAAGTAACTAGTAAAGCAAACATATCATGGTGAAGAAGTTCCTGACATCAATTATGTATTAAACATGATGCTAACTTTTCGATACTTTAATTAAAATAGGCAGTAGTAATGTAAAAGTAGTAGTATACTTATACATCTTAGAGTAAAACATCTGATATGCGATCGAAAACATTGAAGTTGCTGATCGTTCTATAAGATGATTAATTATTACGTAAATGTATGTTTAGTGATAAACAGTGGTCAGAATTAGAACTGACTCACTCAACGTAACATGAATTATTTACAACATAGATATTATGTTTAATAAATTGATTTAGAACGAGATATCAGTGTAAATGACGAATATTGCCACTAATATAGTATTAATTTGTTATGTCTACAATATTTCAAATGAAACTCAAATCGCCCATTCAAAGAAATTTATCAATAAAAGTTTGGATGTTGAGGTTTTGAATAATGAACTTGGTTATAATAACCAGCCAAACTCCAATGCGTCTTATTTAGCTTAAATCTTCAATACAAATGTTCAATAGTCTGCGTAAAGTATTTGTTTGAATATTGTAGTTCCAGGTTAATATAGATATTTCGACGATTTGTGTTGTTATCTGTCACATAAGTATATCGCTTTTCTAGTCACTGGTAAAATTTATAAATTATATACAGTATATAGGTTGACACTGATATACAGTATAATGGTCACTTTCACTCTATTGTTTAGCTTGAATTAACTCTAAATCTCTTAGCTTGTGAGTAGGATATTGTAACCTGGACATTCAAGCTTTATGAAGACAAGTCCAGTATATAACTACTTGGAGGTTAAATACATTATTTTCAGTTATTTAGCAATATAAGGTAACAGACACCCAATTTTTACTACTTTTCGGTTGGCTCAATTAATTATAACTTTCTTCATTTACAAGTTTTTGATCCAAGCAACTTATTTTTCATGACCTGGCTTACGTATGCTTTGTCTGTTCAAATTTGTAATAACTGTTTACCCCTTCCCCCCTATAGAAATCCTTACAGATCATACTATCAAATATTTATTTACTAAATATTCTACAGTAGTCCTTGTAAAATAACAGCTTCAGTCCAAACTTAATGAAGGAAATAGGTCATTATGAATTAAAATGGAACTGTCATTGAATAATAAGATTAGTATTCTTTTTCTCTTAAATGAATTTATAGTCTATGAAACAGTTTTACAGATGGCTCAGTTATCCACACAGTCTGTAATCTACTTGGACAATCAATATTTTCAATGTACTACAAAACTATTCAAGTTAATACAGAAATGGAAATTGTTACTTTATTACAATTTCCTCTAAACCACTTAGATGCATATGACCAACAGTAACTGACTCATTTATTGGAATAGTTCTTTCCAATTCGTCTACATAAAACGAATAAATTGGGTTTTAACTTCTGCTATTACCAAATGGATATTCACTCACAGATTAATTCGTTTTTCTAATATTTATTCACATGTTGCACTACACAATAATGCCTAGTAATAGACACTTGTAAGAAAAATGTCAGCCATATCCGACATAAACTCACCTAACTATCGACTTTTTCTGAAGAAAGTACCACACGAAAGAACTTTGTTGTCGAAGAATTGATTTAGAAATTGTTACAACCATTTGTTTATCACTGAGAAATGAATAATAGGAAGCATAATAATCGAGGAAAAAGATAACATAACTACGAAAATATGGGCATTTCAGAATGGTGGATGTCATGTATCCTACAGAAAGGTACAATAAACGTTAATAGTCTAGCAATACAGCTTGGTATTAAACAACACTTTTATGTATGGCTTCAACTGGAAGTGGACTTATTGTTGAAACTAACTCCTGTTTATGGAAGAAAATTGTACAGCGTGTTTTATTTTACTAGTGGCCTTCGTATCAATTGTGATTAAAAGTATTTTTAAGTTGTAATGTAGGGAATTTGTTCGTTGGATAGATTGTAGCAAATTTTTCCAGATTTTCTGAAATCTCGCAAAACAAATGGGTTGCAACTTATTTAATATATTTGAGATGAAGATTATGTTTAATTTTGGATCTTTTGCCTGTAAAAGATTAACGTCTAGCTTAATCAATCTTGATTTTTTGTTTATGTTACAATCCGTTTCAAGTTCTCAATGTTTGAAGTGACACATCACAGACGCTAATTTTAATTAATATTTAATGGGAACATAACTTGACACACACTGACTGTCGTTACAACAACTAAAGAAAAGTAATGAATTACCTATTATTATTACTAAAGTTATTGTGTTAGATGGGTAAATCTAACTATATGAAAGGCATTTAGAAATGTTTCATCACACTACTGAAGTCTAAAACAGTTAAAAATGATTCAACAATGGTCATGGATGAACACAACTGAAGATTCGTTTACTAGAACGAAACAGTGGTTTAATGGTAAAGTATTTGTTGCAGTGATAGAGGGTCTTGAGTTCGATCCTTGATGGGGTTGTGGATGATCACTACTGAAAAGTCCCATACTAAAACATAACAGCTGTTCAGTACTTCCAAGTGATCAATGGCTATCTAATTCAAGTCAATTCGTGATCCCTAGTTAGAATTCAACAATTTCCACAACATCAAATTAGAACAAAGCAGTTGTTCAGTGCCTTCCATTTTTAAAAGGTTGTCTGACTCAAACCAATTTGTGATATCAAATAAAGAATGATTCAGTTTTATAATGTGTTTGTTAATATTTCGACAGCTAGTAATGTCAAATGTCATACTTGATACATGATTAATGATAGAAACATTTTTTAAGTAGTAAAGGTAGTCATACTAACACGTGATTAATGATTCCTTCATTAGAAGGGAAGTCATGCTTTTGGATTGTTTACAGGAATCCATTACGATCTATCAAAGTATGTTTATAGTCATTCACAAACAAGTATTGTGTAAATTTGATGAATGCACTAAGTTAAATGATGAATTTGATTTCGACTTCTTTGATTGTTCTTTTTTTTGTCATAGTGATTTCAATAAGTGTTCTATTTCAATTGATTGGTCAGTATAAAGCATCATTTTATAGTTAAAAATGACTTTATAATTTGTTTACTAATTATGGTAAATAGCTCGTTTGACTTCTGCTTATTCTTTTTTTAGAAAAACTAACAGATGCAAAACATGTAACCCAATTTATAAGGTGAATGATTCATTGTATGAAAACTCTTTTAAACAATGTTTAACTAAATTTACTTTCTATTTTTCTAGTGTAAAGAAAAGTATTGACACGTTGAGGTTGTGCAATTGAACGCAGAAACTAATTTAAGTTGACGCTGCAGGAAAACGTGAATGTAATGACAGAAGATTACTACTCTTATTGGAAATGAAGTTAACATTTTAAAAATATATAATTTAATATTCATATATGTACTCTGTTTTGGAACAAAATATTCCATTCGTTCTTCACATATCAAATCCATTTTTATCATAGAAAAAAGTTAGTTATTTGTATTCGTCATAGATTGATGCAAGTTAGGCACAACTGAAAACGATGGAGCAGTAGTCAACTACTTCTTCCTTACATGGGACTCTTTGTAACTGTACACTCTAGACTTTACAAGAGAATCAAAGCCAGGGTCTTTAGGTGTTACTACTAACGCCTAACCGTTTGAACCACTGGTCTAGCATACAATGGCAGAATTCTCACTTCCGTAATTTCATTGATTATTACTCGTGATAAGTGTCTCACTTCCGACACGTTCGAACTTCCTATACTAGAACTGGATAGCTGTCCAGCGTTCTCTAGTTTTCAGTGGTACCCGATCAACATCAATCTGTGATGAATACAAACAACTAAATTTAATATCTGTCTCTATAAAGCCGCCACAGTTCAATTAATCTGACTTAATAATAGGAAAAAAATCCTCTATGTGTGTCTTAAATGTATTAACTGATATATGTTCTTCTGTTTTTTTAGCTAGTCCGACTGTACTAAATAGGTGTATATGCACAGTTGTGTAAAATCCTTCTGATAAATAAAGGAGGAAATATCTGAAAACAGAGTAATTGTTGTTAATTGAAAGGTGATGTGTATAACAACCTCAGTTAAGTTTTTATACCATTTTACTAGGCAATATTAATGGCAATATTAATAATGAAAGCGATGAAATCTTTTCTTAGCTTTTAGGTGCTTCAAAAGATGCTCACCCTCCATCTACACTTTGAAAAAGACATATATGACATTTGTAATCATCGGATTGATTGATTATTAATTAATGACTAAAGTGGTGTTTATAGTGTACATAGAATTATGACACAACTAGTTTAATTGGCTTGGTATCATTGGCATTGCGATCAGAAAAAAGGTAACATTAGAAGTAGTGGACAGGAAACCCTAGACCTACGTCTTATGATGATTGGTATACCTGCACTTTTATCGGAACTGGTGGTTCTTGGCAAATTCAACTTTGAATTACTCGGTTTCATAGTTTTCAACCGTTACCAGTTGGCTGTCCATAAACTCTAGGATGAGACTAAATTTAATCGGTAGTATGTCGATTATTATAGTTAGGTTGAGGTGGTTTTTTGGAGACTGGTATTAGATTTCATTGTTTCTATTCGTCAAAGGATAGCCTTACTTTAATACAAAGTAAGACTAATGGCCGCCTTGCATCAAAAATTCGTTTAAGTGTGAATTCTACCGTTGGATGTCGGCCCGATGGTGCAGATGATTAAGCGTTTGATAGGAGCCTGACTCCCCGATGGAATCGTAGGTGAATACTACTGAGGAATCTCATACTAATACGAAACAGCTGTCTAGTGTTTTTTGATTTTAAATTATACCCGACGGATAAAAACCTGTTTTGACTGCAAATAACAACACTAATTACCAATTTCCACAAAATCACCTCAATCCAACAAATACATATCACAACAGTGTTTGAGCACTGATTATTTTATTAAACTAGTAGAAAAACTGTAAGATTCTCACATAATGCAATACAGAAAATATATCACTTTTATTCAGAAGTTTAAACACACTTGTAAAATAAAACAGCGACCCACTTAAAAATTGTCAATCATTTTTTAAAATTTCATAAAGATTGAATTGTGTTTGTTACAATTAAACTAGACAATAGGTGAGGGTCATAACTATCAGACATGTTTTTTTAGCATAAGAGATATAGAGAGTACCTGTGAATAATATTTTGAAAAGTGTATCTTGTTTTCAAATAATTCAGTTATAGGTAAATTAGTTATTGATTTCGTTTAGAAATATTGAACCGAAAAAATCATTAAGGTCAACTATTATTTTACTTGTATTACCTATACTTTCATAATAAGCAAGATTTTCTGTCAAAAGTTAAGCCTATTCGATAGTACACAATCTCACTGAAGATTAAATGAGGATAAGATTCATGAATAGTTAGAATGTGACTATCTTATTTTGTTGTTGTCTGGTTTATGGGGTTTAAAGTTTCGCCAACAAGTTCATTTTACAGGTTAGCAATGAAAACTGAAATTTAAAGTGAATACGACATCTTCAATGACACTGATCACTGACATGTAAAAGAACGTTATGCAATTTAAGGCAAAACATTTACTGGATGATATATAAATGTTGTGTAGAAGTTTTTAATCCTAATTAGTACCAGACATTCATATCGATGCATTATCAAATGTATGTATGAATGGAGGGAAGATAAAGCTATTCAGTTATACCATAGAAACGGAATCGACAGAACACACTGTTTTCCAGATTATTACAGTGGCTTTCTACGCTGTTTATATTACAATAATCGGTTAAACTACAGAGGTGAAACTTTAAGAGCTATTTTTTCAGTAGTGTTTTATATGTACATTGAATACAATCTTATTAAACTTTTGTTTTTATTATTTTCTTAAAGTCTTATTTGAATCGTAAACTCTTATGATGCCATTAAAAGCTCATGGACTAAGACCAAATATATGTATGTACCCACTACTTCTAGTTTTGTAATGATTTCGAAGTGATATATATGTTTCTGTGTGGTCTAGGAGCATGCTTCGAAAGGATTGTTTAAAAAAATAACTTCGAATTGATTGACTATTCACTTCAAGTTTCCTCGTCCGCAGCCAG
This sequence comes from Schistosoma mekongi, assembly GCA_034768735.1. Classification (NCBI taxonomy): domain Eukaryota; kingdom Metazoa; phylum Platyhelminthes; class Trematoda; order Strigeidida; family Schistosomatidae; genus Schistosoma; species Schistosoma mekongi. Next base: position 25,747,692 of record CM068305.1, read on the forward strand.
ATAGATGTGCACCAGACTTACAGACACTAAGAATATCTCTCCATTATTGAAGGCTGCTAAAACCCAGCGTCACATAATTGTTACATAGGTCATCGTGATTCGCTGTCGATAACTGTCCAGTTGTAGGCTACACTAGTTCACAGATGTGAGAGCTATCAACGTCGACTAATGTAATGTAATATACACACATGGAATCCATAGTATGTGCTATTCTGTATTCTAAATGACTTATTTGTTTAGTAAATTTGAAAACGTTTGATTAATGGAAAAGATTTTAAAATGGCTGGACAATATATAAGATCTCTATGTTTAGTATGAGATTCAGTCAAAATAGATTAATAAAAATACGGCGTGTGGGTAAGCTCAAGATACTCTTATTAAAGTGATCACATGATTTTGAAGTTACTTTCAACCACCGACCAGATTTTATGTGACTCAAAACGATTATACTGCAGAATTAATAACATTTGTAAATAATTAATATGGAGGAATTCAATATAATATATCACATAGAAAGTAACAATCATCACATAGTAGTGCAAGTCAAGGCAGCCAGAACAACATATGAAGGCTTGACTATTCCTTTAATGATAGAGTAAACGACTGAAGAATTTCCTGATACTCAAGAGAAATACCTATGACCTATCTAATGTGAAATTGAAGGAAATACAAACTGGGTTTCAAGTTTCATATTAGCATAAATCCACTAACATAATCGACAAAGAAGCCCTATTTGAAAACTTACTCCACAAATTATTTTACTAAAAACCTTTTGATAATAACAAAAGTGGTTGGTTCATATTAAAACTGGTCAGCAATGCTAACCAATTTATATTACTCTAACCCTTCAATCTAAAACCACGACGGAAGCTCAGTACGACGACCTACAAAAGATATGAAATGATAAAAATCTATTATTAATCAAATCAGAGATTGGTTCCACAATTGCTTTAATAAATAAATCCGACCGTATGCAGAAAATAGAAATTTTGGTAGACTGAAGTAAATTGAAGCCGAAGGTACAAACAAAAACGAGACAACAATACTACGGAAACAGAAAAGTAAAGAACTTAAAGAGCTAATAAAAGTTAAATTTGATTGAATACGATACAGACTGGTGTTGGCAGGGTATAGCAGTTCTATTAAATGCTCCTTCGTTTCAATGGTACTCTGTCAACAACAGTTCATGGGATATTCATATAAATAAAAATATCAATCTCCAACCATCTCAGAAATTAAATAAATTGCTAAATCAACATACACTGAGTTAAAATTAAATGGTTTGCGTTTACATCCATTTATGAACAATATAAACTGTATAAACTTAATGGGATCAATTTGTTTGCCTTGACACATACCAGCTACGTCATTAGCAAACAAAGTAAAACAGATTCAAAAGGGACTAGATGTATTTAGTTCAAGGAAATCATTTGAGAAAAGTGTGAAAAAATGATCGTGCACAACAATCAATTGAACAATAGACCAAGAGAACAAAAGGTTTGTTGAGTGGAGAAAAGTTCTTATGACTCGCTTCGCTCTGAAATACTAGTTGATGATGTCGATGAAGGCGTCTCAACCAAACCATTCAGTTTAAACAACACAGTAGCTTCAGAAACCTCCGCATGTGACTCAAAACTTTCCCAGAGTACTCATGTATCCATTTCTCCTGATGTAATTTTCTCCATTCCGATCTATGTACTTTTATCATAGATGATTCTCAAAGAAGAAGCTTATGCTTATGTAACTTCAATTTTAGAGACTAAAGTTTAAGAAAAAGGATTTCTTTCATGACTATAATTACAACTTTCAGTCCATAATTAAACATGTTTCACGTTACTGATTTTTGACTAATCTTAACTTTGCTATTGATTATAATAAAACGTTATCTATGTGTTACAGTGAAGACAAAAATGTTGGGAAATATATTACAAACATACGTTTTCTAAAAACATACTTAGTAATAAATATATGATAGCTGGAATTAAAGTAATAGTCACAAAAAGGAAACATATAATCATTTAAAGATTGTTTTTATTTTATTTTCCTATCATAGTAATATACAGAGTATGAGTTTTTATCCTTTCGATGTTCAGCGTAAATCCATGTTTCTATGGCAATCGTCGCAAGTAATTAATACGATGTTTTCATCGCATTATACTCAAACTGGTTTTGGTGAGTACATTATCAATAATAACATCAGTTACTGTTATGAAAAAAAAGTTTATTGAAGTGAATTTGATGCAGATGAAATTCAAATAAATAGACTTTAAATTATAGGTACATAAATCTATTAAAGTAAATTATATGTGGAGATTAAATAAGTCAATGCCAAAAGTAGATATTGTACACTGATGAAAAAATATATATAGACGTTGTCTGTATGGAAACACTAATTCAACTGTTGAAATGTATCTAGAATGTCTAACAGTTTATCTTTAGCTTGTCTAATAGAACAAAACATAAAAATATTTTATCGACCAAGTGTACTTTCTAAAATTACTTCGTAATTAACAATATTTCATTAAAGTAGGACGTTTACTCGGGTTTTCCTGTCGTAATCCCATACAAGGGAATACTAGTAGACTTAAAATGAAAAATCGTCATTACAGCCACTACTGTACACTAATACATAATATAATAGCTACCTTTACTATGAGAATTATTCGATAAACGTTACTGCATCATAAAAATATCAGCAAAAAACAAGTCAGTGCATTTTTAAAAGCTATAGAATATCAAATAAACAGTGAACATATTCAAACCATTAGGATGGATTTTGAATGATATCGAATGAAATCTGTAGCTCACAAACTTTAACACCGCACAAACTTTGAATTAGCAAACATTGAAATAATAAGTTATTGTCCTAATTTGATTTTCAACATACCCAGTATCATTGTATGCTCTACTTACTGACTATGTATCTGTTAAGCAAACTTAGTTAAAACATAGACACCTTTCTCTTAATACATACTTTTAGTAGTGTTCACTTCACGAAATTTGAATTGAAGGAATCAACGGTCATCAAGTAGGCTATATAGAGTGTTGAGAAATTGATAACTCCTTAAATATGTAACTGTATAGGATTATCTCGACACTATGCTGTATCTTCTGTAGCTGTGGTGAAGTTCATAAACTGAAATATTGGAGATGATTCATAATATGCTTTCACTATAAAGTTCTACATCTTGATGTAAATGTATACAAACGTGTAAGAGCTAGGTTAATGATAGTATATATGGGGAGATAAGCTAATTTTGAGCTCATTTCTATAACAGTTGTTTTTTACGTAATCTTTTTGAAATACTTTCGGAATTGTTAGAATGAGTTTATTTTTTATTCGCTGAAAATGTATTATAGTAACTGTACTAATATGAAGGCATAAATAAATGTGAATTGGCTTAACGTTAATTTCCTTATAAAGTAGTTTACCTCACTTAAAATAGCTAACTTGACAAGTAGAAAGTTTTCCTTTCAATGTACTTCAGGAATGATCAATACTTATTACAATAAAACTTCTATTAAGTTATTCATTTAACAAGGTTCAATATCGAAGTATATAGTAGAATGACCGAATTTTCAGTCAGGTCTTCATGTTATAATAAGTTTCATTATTAGAGAAATTTTAGTAGAAGTACCTACAAATTTTTTTTATTCCAAGATGTTAGTGAAGCACAAATGGTGTTTTACAATCATCGTCTACTTTAACTTGTATCAAAAGTAACTTGTACTACGGTTTTGTATAACTAATTGGGGATAAAAATACTTAACCTATAAACAGAATATCAATCTTACCATAATTTATTGTTAAGACATTCATGTTTATTTGTGGTGTAACATTTATAACACAGTAATAAAAGTATGTAGTTAGTGTTATATACTACTCATAAATTCTATTCCCTTTTACACTTACATTATTTTATGCAAGAATAAACGTTTATAAACATTCAAAGAAATAATTCAATGCAATGTAGTGTGAAGTCATTTTGTCCCACTTTTAAACACTTGGGCTATACTTACACGGCATCATTAAACGTAGTCCAGTTTACTTTACATCAAATCAAAAACATGTTATTATCTTCTGCATTCTACCTTATCAGTGCGTTTCGGTGCAATCGTCGAAACCTAGTCAGGATATATTACATGAGTAACTTGCCTGTAAACAGGGTACACTTTAGATGTTAAGTGATTAGAAATAATTGCAATGTACAAACCTGACTTATCTAGTAAGGTGTATTATCGTCCCCGAAGGTAGCTGATGACCTGTTAAAATTATGAAAAAATGCATCACTCAAGTTCATAAGTAGAAAAGTCTCCGGTGAGTTATTTGGACATGACTGACTACTCCACAATTGGATTTATTGAACTATTCAGTTTACTTGAAATTAGATATAGTTGACAGAATCACGCCTTTAGAGAGTTAGTAGTTTTGAAAATGTGGTGACTGTTTAATCAATTTAAAGCCTGGATGAGTACAGGTCAGCTAAGCTACTGGTTCCGACTTGAAGTCAAAGTATGACTTTGCTTTTATTGTACTTATGTCTAAATCTGGTGCTCCTATTAGATATTTTTCAATTATTATCACATACTTGTGAACCTTTGTATTTTCAAGTCATAGCAATATTTTATTATACAGGTTAGATATAGATTATTTTTATTTTCCTCTAGTAACCATGTTTCAGGTAGCTCAAGATCGCAAAGACAAAGAGTATTAAATTTTCGTTTCAACTCAATTTAAACGACGTCACATCCTTTTTAGCACATTGTCACTCAGTTGTAGCCAAGGTCAAGTTGTCTAGTCTCTTGCTACTTTAAACACTTCATAATATGAAACTATATAACTATCCCTACTGTACTTCGAATTAATAAAAATTATTTATTGTTTATCCTTGATAACTCTAGAGTCACCTGCTTTTCATTCAGTGTTTTCATAAAGATTTTCTTTAATGCATCCAACAGTAAACAAGAAAACAAGGGGAAAAATGGATTAAACTGTAGTTAAAATTGCAAATAAATAAAAGTCTTATCATATTGTTCTACTGAAATCGTCTCACTGGTCTTTTTCTCTGCATCAAGCAAGTTTCTTACATTTTTGTTTAAATCAAACCTTAGACAATTATCCGTAAAACGAAAATTCAAAAAACCATGTATACTGTGCAGTTTGATGTCATTTTTGACAATTACTTAGTGAGTCAGGGTCAGTCAACTGCCAAACTAACCACGCAGAATGTTGGTTTTTAACTAGATAGAAACGCATAATGATACATTAAAAGTAAATGAAGTCTGACATATCACAAAGTTTGCATTCCATAACTGATGTTTATATACATAGATATTTGCACTACATGATATACAAGTTAATAATGTAAATGACTCATTTTGTGTAGTTACTCTGTTAACATCAGAAAAGAAAAATAACAGAAACAGATTTTTTTAAACCGTTAACTTTTGAATTTGAAAAGGAATAAAGGTAAAGGGGAAAACTATTCTTTCTTGTTTTATATAAAAAAATTAACTAAGTAAAACAGGAAAAAACTGCATACTTTATGACTGACTAACTTAATCAATTGGTGACTAACTTTAATGCATTTCCTTGTATTTATTTTCTCTTGTTGCATTTCGTTGAACTTTTAAGAGACATCAGGAGAAATACTCCTTCCTTTGTTTTTGTTTGAGTTGTAAACTTCAACTGGTAACTGTTTGATCACCATTATTACTGTTACCACTGTCATTATTATTATTATTATTATTATTATTATTATTATTATTATTACTATAGGAAGCAATATATTTCTTTGTAGAAAGTAAAATGGAGTAAAATAAATGGCAATTTATTACAATGGAGATTTAGTATAAATATATTTCCCACAAAAATGAGCACATATACGCAGGAAAATGATAGTTTTAGAAAATGTGATATACAAAGAATTTATTAAATCAACGTTACGGACTTCCGAAGAAGAGAAAGAAGTTTTATCTAGAATTATTATTCTTTCACTCAGCTTTTAAGATTTATCATCATAGACGACTCGCATTCTAGTATAAAGAATGAAACTGATAACTTAAGGGTGTCTATTTTATGGCATTAAATTAATGCAAAATAATTATTTCTAGAGAACCAATAGTATTACATGACACTATATTCATAAACTAGTGAATTGAAAATTAAGTATACGGTATATAAGAAATCGTCATATATCGGTTAACTGCTATTATTATAATAGTAACAAGTTTGTAAACTAACTAAGTTTCTGAAACAGAATAGTTATTTCCGTCAAATTTTGCTTACTATGTTTCCAGTAGTCTTTATTCATAGATTTGTTTAAGTATTATCAAACTGTGACTTCGGTAAAATGACACACATTCAAAAGTGAAGCAACAAATAATCTAATTTCATTAGTGTAATAAACCGGAAATATCACTTGTTACTTTATATGCGCTAATTATTTTTAAGTGAGCAGTATAACAATATCAAACCATAATTATTAATAATGAACAACTGGAAGGATGCTATTTGTTTATCAGTATACGTTGGTTCAGTGTTTTTAATGTTCACTAAGTGGAGTTAGCACTTTCCACAATTTTCACATTCACTTGAAAGATGAGTGCATCTTTTTAGGGTGTAATTTTTACTGGCGAATTCATTTTAAACTCTAACTTTCACTATTTATATTTTCTAACCAGCATGTTGGACTGAGATACAAAGTGTTCACATCAGCGGATAACTTCAGTAGCTTGAAATTAAAATTTTACCGAAAATCACACTCTAGTATGAAGCACTTATCCAATAAATGAATAGAGATGTGGTTAAACGTTCTGGAGATGAAACGTTTGATGAACATTGAAAATATCAACGATAATACCAGCTAAAATTTTGCTATACGATTAGTATCAGACTAGTGAAAAATGATTGATCTACTTACACTTTTGAATATAGTAGTTAGTGGATTAGAAATACATATACCCCAGATTCCTACCTATAAACATAATAACCAATCAGAGCTATATGTTTTGGCAGGATGCCCCTCACCTTTTTATATTCGTAGGCTATATCGGTTACCATTGCTCATTCTGTCATCTGTTCAGTTTATTTTAATGTTTTCGTGGCTATTTCCAGTGTTTCATCATTCCGAATACCTACTTATTGTTCATTTATTATGATGTTTGTATGCTAATTTTGTAAGGTTGCTTTTGCATCTAATTTAAAGGTTAGTTTGTGCATATTCAGTTGCAAAGCCTAATCCATTTATTTATATTTATGTTTTAGATTGCTAAAGTTGCTCATACTTCAACTGTTGACCTAAATGAGTCAGAATAATGGTTATGTTGGTATTCGAGTTTTGTGGTTGTGACTGTTCTAGCTGTTCAAAATTCTTGTCGTTATGACGAATTAAAGTAGGAAAAATTTATGCTATTTATTATTCTCTATAGTGCCATTGTTGAGCCCACTATGTCATCATCATGTCTCAAAATAATATCAATTGATACTAACGTTGAGTTTGTGAGCATTATGAGGGCCCAAAACCTAGCCACATGAAATGAAGTTGAAGTTTTTGAAGTTCCACGAAAGGTCACTTTTTATTTTCATAATATCCACAGCTAACTTATTCGCACTTCATAACCAAGAAATACCAGACAAACAGGGAATATCCTGAGTTAAGTTGTTTTGTTCTTGTTTGCAAGTTTAGTCATAGAAATAAGAGTTAAAGCATCGGTTAAAGGGTGAAATTGTGAATTACCATTAATATTGCTGAGTCATTGTTGAACAAAGTTTACTAATTGTTTGTCAATGATTAGATCTGGATATCAGCACAGCAAACTTATCATACCAACACATATAATAGTGCATAATTATCTATGCGATAGGATGTATTCGACAAATGAATCATAGTTACGACAACTCAGTGAAAATGAGTTACTTATACATTCCTTCTGTCGCATGAGTTACTTTCAGTTCAATCACAAATATGCGGTGTGAAATGGATAATTGTATCCTGTTGTGCTAGTACAGAATTGCAACCAAGGTAAATCAACAATTCACAGTAATACTGTGATTAATTCATCTCTGTCTTATACAGCGATGTTGATCTTGTATCTATTTCATGGTTATTTTTGTCATACATATTACAAGTTATGGTCGACTTTCTACAGAGTGAGTAATAACTATGCATTAAGATACATCCTGATATTAATAGCACACAAGCGCATGTAAAATACTGAGTATCAACTTCGTAGTTTTAATCAAATTCTCTAGGAAACCATTGTTTCCTATTGTCATTACCTTACTGTTGATTAAGGCTGGTTAACTCCGCTTTCTTACCATTAAATATCAGTTTCCTTAATTAAATACAGTCAACTCGAAGCCACTGATAAGTCGATTATAAGAATTCCATATTTTCACTAATTCCTATCTGCAAAAATGATCTCAGTGACAACGTACAACTACTCATAATTTATTGGAGGTTTGTAACATTATGATGTAATTATCTCATATCTTATTGTGCATACACTGATTTTCTCGATTCTGTTATCTCATTGGAATTTACTGCTACATTTGTTTATTCAGTTCGAATTAAATACATCTTTATGACTGTATTTTAGGATGTTTACGTAATATGTTGCTGCAGTTGCATTAGTCAACTATTTGTATATTACTCATATTGCATGATGTTTTCTCTGAATTCCGTTATCTCAACTCCTTTTAACATATCTGAACGCATAAGTAAACAACGTCTACTTTATATTTCGATCCCACTGTGGTCATATTCATATGATTCCTATATCACTTTGAAAGATTGATCTATATCGTTTAGTGCATTACTAAGTTTGATACTGGGTCTCAGTTAGCATAGTTACCGTTCTAAATACTAAGGCTGCGATTGCAAGCCATACTAATTTATATGGATGAATACGCCTATATTGCGATAAAATATACGATAGGCTTATTTATGTTCGTAATCTTATACATCACTCTTCTAAAACTTGATCCTGATTATCACTAAATTCGACTTGACATCTATATTAGGTAAGGTTAACCCAAGAAAATGTTCCTTTACATGTTTCCAAACTTAAGTTAAGGATGACCTACATAAAACCTTATTGGGCTTATTCTCTACCCAAAAATAAACACATGTTACGGACAAGTATTGTAGCGCAGTCCAACATGTGATATAAAATGATGAATATCATAAAGATTGATGTTTAAATTGAAAACCGTACTAAAAATAATTTCGACAGTTAATCACCAAACAACAAATGTCTGCCAGATGTAGTGATCTATGTTTACATAACAAGGTCACCAACAAGTGATATATTTCTAGTCTATTAGGTGTTCGTAATATGTAGTTAAATATACAGTATTCAAATGTTTCTACAGTAAACTAGTTGCAGAGAAATCAGTTTTATCTAAATAATTCATAGAATCCTATCGAATCTACTATACGTTTATTCTTGTTCGGAAGAGGATTTACATTAAGAATGTCTAGTAGTGTGAAAATACTATTTCTCTTATGAATTAATCAGATGGTTTCGTACCGTATAAATTCATTCCATCGGAATATCTTTACAATGCCCAATGCTATCCAAGCTGAAAAATAACTAAACGTTTGGTGGGCCCTTAAAATCCAATTCAGTAATTTGATGATTAGAAGGGACACAGAAAATGCTTTTAGAAAGAATATGGAATGTGTCAAATTGTTATTAATTTATTGATGGAATTGGTGAACAAGCTTTAAAAGTAATTCCGAGTATTTACATAATTTGTAAGTAATTTTCATGAATTGAAATCAACTATAGAACTATTGGATATGACAGACTGAATATTGGTTGATTCAGTTTGCATTTCGCAATAGTGTGCCTGGGACGGATTTTGGAGATAATCAATACTTGGCTAAACCTATGATCTGTGAATTACTCAAATAATGTATGTAACAATCATATAATTATTAGTAGACAGTTTTAAAAGAACTGCTCGAAATTCAAGAAGCACTGACTTTTGAAATCAATTCTATTGTGAGTCACCTAGCAACTGAATTAGACGAGAACTTGATTTTACTACAAATTGTCTTAAGTTGAAAATATTGGAGTATCTTGGAGTGAAAATGTTTCCTCAATTTTAACATGCTTCCTTAGCTAATATCAGTTCACGATAAAAAGAAACTGACAAGAACGTAACTAGTCTTTTTGTTCTACTAGTCTTATACACTTTAAGAAATTTGTTTACAAAATGTAGACTTTGTAAAGATGTGATGATACTTAATTGATAGATAACATATTCCTCTACTTTATGTGAATTTACGTCAGTAGTATTTAGAATTATAAGTGTGTTATTTACAGTGGTAGTGTATGAATATTTTAACCATACACATTCCTTGCTCTGTTTTACTGCACTAACCTTTATGATTTTTAGGAACAGATTGCATTACTATTCATGAGAAAGTAATTAATCTTTAATCAAATTGGATTGAGATCCACGACCCGCATGTTATCGAATTTAGGACTCATCGGTTTAATAGACCAGAGAGGTATAATATTAGCATCCGATTGTAAACACCAACAATTCATTTGACAAGTCTCAAATATGACGAAACCCACATAATGGATTTTACAGCCAACCAAACACTAAGAATACTAAAGCTTAAGACTAAATGATATATCGGGGTAATCCGATAAGGAAATACATAGCATAACAGAGATTAATCAATTACAGTTCTGATTACTAATAAACCCTAAATAATACAAATCATATATGCCATTACAAATATACAATGAACAACTAAGTAATGTAATTATAGATTAGCTTGGATTTGGGATTCAATAATAATCAAATTAATGTGAATGAATATCTTACTGGAGTCCTACGTTATCAAGCAGCGTCTGTCTGCATTTTAATCTAAACACTACGATTCTATGGTTTAGTAGTTGTAGTAATGACGTCTTATTATTTGTATGATATTGTCTTCTGGATTTTGAGTTTTAATATGTCTTCACAAGCATTCCTACATTCCGTCATCTAGAAATATTCTCAATATTTATTCCTAAGCGTAATGACTGCTATTACATTGTTATGATACCTTAGATACTCAACTTTTGAATTTCATCTCATCGTATTAATGTGGTAAAATAACGTGGGTGAATACACATTTGTATCAGACTGATTTTTATCAAATTAAAAAGACAAACATTAAAATAGAATAGAAAGCCACAATATCATGGTTCTAAAAAAATGAACATTTAGGAAACAGGCTCATAATAAATTTCATCATTGTTTAATAATGTTGGCAGGTATACAAAATAAACATTTTTTTTTTAAAAAAAAGAACCATTGAAAATAATATGTAATTACAGTGATACTAAACAACTGTAACAATTAAAATATACAATATAACAATAAAATTAAAAAGCAAATTGAATTAAAAAATACAAAACAGGAAAGGATATAATGAAAAACAAGCAGGGGAAACAGGAGCGAAGAACAAACAAACTGGATGAATTGCTACTATGAATCGATATGAAGTGTGCTTTGTGTATGAATTCTACATGGGAAGCTAATGATAATTAACAAATGTGAGAAACTGCACAGCCTTAATGACTCAAAAATAAAATAGTTTAAAATAATGATAACAACGAAGACATTACTAATTTTGGTAATAATAGTAGCAACAGAAGTAGTATTCAATTTACATGGTATGCATAATACAAATGGTACACATGGTAAAAATTCTCACCTTTTATTTGTAAACAGCTTTTCATCTAGTAACCGAAGATGAGACAAAGGAAAAAGTTGAGGGTGATGAGGAGAAAAACGAAGGTTTCATATTCATTACCGATGCAATTGTTGGCTAAATTAAAAGTGAAGTAGACAGTTTAATTGGTTTATCTGTAATACAGCCCCTTTAAAAATTGGTATTGATAGCAAAATTATCTATAAGAAGTTGATATTATATTTTAAAACAAGAAAAAAACAGCAAGTAAGTCAAATTTTGGGACAAAAAAGGATAAAACAAGAGAGCGGGAAAATCAATTTCAGAATTAACCGGTCTGCCTTTATAGTGACGGTGCATGATGTTAAATATATATGATATAAAATTAAAAAACTATGAAACTTAACAAACCTGTTAACTAGATGTGCAAATCATATTCGCTTAATTTAATTCATTTTGATCGAATTGAATTTAATTTCCTGCTTTCTTCATATCTAATTCAACGAGCTGCTTATAATTACTTCGATTATTTGAAGATTGTAATAACTGATATTGTTGATATTGAATAGGATGATGATGTTGATGAGTAGAAGATTGTGGTTGTTGTGGAAATCGTTGTTCATAGAGAATATATTGACGAGGGTGAAGTGAGAGGATATTTTTATGATTCGATGTATGAATAACAGGATAATTAGAACTAGTCATATTATTTGTCGCTGTGTTGTTAGAATGAGAATGATTATGATGATTGGAATTAAGATTTTTTGCTTCTGTATTTAATGAATAAAGTTGTGAATATCGACATAGTATTGGACTTTCATTAATACTATTATCGGTTGAATCTTCCTTAAGTATATTATTACTGGATTCACCACTTGTGTTGTTTTTAGAAAAATGAATGCGACAATGACGATGATGACAATACGGAGATGTTGACTGCGAGGATGATGGAACGATATTTTGATGTGGTACAACATGAGAACTTGTCCGTATTGGAGGTCTTGGTGGTGGTGATCTAGCTTCTTTAATAATATTTATATTATTATTATCAGTCACATTGTGAGTACGATGATTAGGGGTGTAATTAACATACGATGAACGTGATTTACACTCATCAGAATGATTTAAACATTGTGAATTATGATTATGACTTAGCATATTCAGTTGATATGATGTAGATTTATGTACAGAATGAATTTCCTGCTCTCCAATTTTACTTGATTCCTGATTAATCCAATCATTTGGAAGTGTTTCTGACTTACGCAAACGACCAGATAGATTTTGAGGTACAGTAGATGTACGATAAGGCAATAAATGTGTCCAGTAAGGGACTGATACAGTGGATGCATTACTTAATGCACTTTTATCACTAGTATGATTACTAATAGTAGTGATAGCATCTTCGGTGGACGCGTTTACGGAATTAGTGCATGAAGGTGTGGTCGCAGTATCAACGGAATTTTGACGACCTCTCACATGGCCACTACGAATATTTCCATTACTGTCATGATTTCGCATCATTTCAGGAATTGGATATATTGATGCATTTACATAAACCGAACGTTTCTGACCACTGGAACGACTTCTTCCAGTAACCATTTGTTCTGAATTATCATTTAACCATGGTCGTCTTATCGGAGTAGGTGGTGTATGTGAGCAACAGTAATTTCCAGATGGAGGTAAACAACTTGGCGGAACGGGATATACATCATTTGAATTCAAATGATTATTATTTAAGCATACTGGAATATCAGATGATTTCATATATTTCAAGTGTTCAACATTTTTCATACAATTTGTAGTTGATGATGTAGTACTATTATAATGTGGAGTATATAAAATTGGCATTTTAGACAAGATGAAATCAATGAAGAAAAATAGATAGAATTAAATCAACTTATTAATTGTTTCATAAGTAAACATTTAAGTATAGTAGTACGCACTTTTTTTTATTTGAACTAATGCATATTTTATTCTAATCTGTCATCCAATCACAAACATTTTAGCTAAAATCAACAATGATTGGCTAAATATATGTCAGCTGTTTGACCCTATTATATCTACAATACGTACTTATGTAGTAAACATGTATAAGCAAGAATAATAGCCATCTATTCTTAAATATACAAAATTTGTACGATGAAATAAGAAAAAGAAGTTGTATTGCATTAACAAACAAGAGATGAATGACTAATTTTATTCATCATTAGTAAAGGTGATGACAAAAGTAACTGGTGAACTCTGAGATGACAGTAAATAAACAATATATTGTTTAATATTCAGTTAGGTAATTGACAAATTCATTTGATAATTGTGATAATAATACGAATTAGTATAAAAAACCATAAGAGAAAAGAATAGGAGCTGAAACAGGTCAGAATGTTACATCATTCTCCTTGAATTCGAAAAGTAACATAACTAAACGGAGATAACCAGCTTGTCAAATAATATTATTAATAAATTTCGATTTATTCACTGCCGTATGTATTTGATCACAGTAAACAATTTTCAGCACAGAATAAGCAAAATTGAAAAACAATCCTTATTTTATAGGCATTTAACTTGTAAGCATTCAAAACATGCACATAATATCTTAAAACAGTGATTGGTTATTCATTTTTAAGATGAGGTGCATTTCCAAATCATCTACCATCATTTCTACATATGTATATAAGATGCATGATTTCAATAGTAATCAGTACTCATTTCTCTAAAGGATATAGAAGGAGAGGGAGGAAAATATATAAGGTATTGTGATGCTGCTTCTTTAGTTATCCAGTAATTAAATTTTAAAGACAATGACAAAGCGCATGCGGTTGATAGACATTCGATGAATAAAAAACAAATCTAAATGTACGTTTAGAAACAACGGTGACTGAAATATTTGAGCACTGACGTTCTGAGACACAGTATACAATAATTTGTACGAGTGATGTAAATTTTCGGGCGTGTTAACTAAAATAAAAAAGCATAGGATTTTTTTCATGTGATAGAGGCAGATTCTAACAGAGTTGACTTCCCTAACTTGGATGATTTAATTGCGAAGCTTCAAGTTGTAGTTCTTGACATTATCAGCAGTAATTTCAAGCAGAAAAAGTAATTCTAATGCAAAACTTCTAATTGAGGTAAGCACTGATAATGTTGTTCAGAATGTCAACGAAGTCATCCAAATCAAAAGAGTCAACTTTAACGAAGCCACACATCAGGGCTAAAAAATCCAGATCATTTAAGAAAGTGCATAATTTTAGAGCATTACGCTCATCGTTATTCTGACAACAATAAACAACTTTAAAACAAATCATCTTTTAATTGGTGGGCACATTCACTACTGTACATTTGAATAACAGATGACAGGAAAATAAGAACGAAAAAGGCACATCCATATATGAAAAAATAATTCACAAAAGAGAGTTGGATTACTTCTTATCTTACATAAAAATCAGAATAGAATGTATCTTTGATGTGTCAAGTAAAAATCAACAAAAATATTTTGATTGATAACTGACTGATTCATCGTGTACGTTGTACACATTTTTCATAGCAATCACTGAATACCAGAAATGGTTGGCTGTTTGCAAAAAAGTCACACATAATACTTAATATCGTTGTTGTACTTTTTTTGCAGTTTTATTCATAGAAACGCCTTACAATAGATACTCTGTACACTTATCAAGGCTAAAGAGGCTTTCTCTTATTAGGTCGTTATGTCTTCACTATGTTGCTCTCATTCCATACATACAACTGTATTCTATACGTACCAGTCACTAGGTTAACTTGGTCTTCTTCATTGTCATTAGGCAAATCTTTATTCAAGGTTTGACTTTAGTACCACGTAGAAATCGAAGAAAATGACAAGCAGCTGATGATATTCATTAGTCAAGTAGGTGAAAACTATGAGTATTTCACTGTCCCATCAAGAAAATTTCAGGTTAGCACTTGAGATAGACTCATTAAAAGTTAATGTATTCTACTATTTATGATTAGGTAGTTGAGTACATTTAAACAACACTAATAATAATTACAGTCGAATTTCAGCAAATTTTATATTTGGCAAATCTCTAATACATAAGAACTACTGAGCTAAAAAAATTACGAGTTAAATTTAACTGAATTATAAGTACATTGGTACATTTATAGATAATTGAAGAATATGGCTACCAATGTTTACTTTATCAGTAAAGTCTGAACAAAACTACAATCTTGTAATAAAGTTAAACAAGATTGAAAAGTGTACTAATATTAAAAGCGGCAGAAAACATTTACCAGTAAAACAATCACAAAAAAATAAAGTACAGTGAACACTTTCATTGTCTAACTGAATAAATTTATTTCAAGTATGTTTATACTGTAAGAACATTTTCTCTACAAATTGGTAAGTTACTAGAGATTATGAATAATAGACATTATATTGCGCTTTTGGACACTGTTAAATAAACAAATTACATTTGACAAAACGAAACGAAGAATCAATAAATGGATTATTTGGAAATGGCATCAATTTGAAGACTGAGAAGATAGACCATCAGGAGCTATATGATAATTAAAGGTTTCATATAGTAATTATTTTTAGTATTACACAGCAAATCTCTTCTTTTTAGTATATTTGTTGTGTAGTCAGCGGTGGAATTCAAGACTCAAGTTTCAACCTACTTAGAATACGTCGACAAAACGAATATTCATCACACAGCAATAGAAATTGGTCAATTAAAGTTATGAATTTAAACACAACCTTACTAATACAAACTACCATGTTTTTCTTTATTTTTGTGTCAATATGATTAAGTTATTTACTCGCTAAAAAAATAATAAAGCATCCAAAATTCGATTTTTGATTCCTTATGGATATACCATGAGCATATTATTATCCTAATACACACTTAACCCTCTTTTTTTCATGTTATCAAGTCATACCTTCGTAGTGATACTTACACACCTATTAGTTTCCACTGTTTATAAAGGGGCATGAAAGTGTCAAGCAAGAGGAAACAAAGGTTTGAACGGAATACAAATGAATAGTTCATCAGCTTGCAAAAACCGTCTAAAAATCATCATTAATCTTCACACACCACACCTAGTAAAGTTGGATTTAAAAAAACAATAAGTGACTCTTACACATTTTAGTAACAGGAGTGAAATTTTTTGAATTTAAATTACACAGCCAGTAACATTGGAATGTGTACTCGATGAATCACCCGTCAACAAGTTTGTCTTTAAGAATGTCGTTCTAGTCCACATAATGATATTTATTATTTAACACAGAAAACTGGGAAAACGGTATTGAGTGATAAAAAAGCAACTAATAAAAAATTAACTGTTTGGATTATCTCCTGAGGGATTTAGTTATATTAAGCGTTACTCAGATGATCTAAATAACTGTAGACACGAAAATCCAGTTTAGTTGAATCTATCAGTAGTTCTACACGAGTAATAAAATAGACAATTTGAATTATAATGTGAGTGGTAATAATTTATGTGACGAAAACTACCTAAAGAAACTGTCAGGTTATGGAGAGTTTAAAAAACAAAAAGGTAACAACAATTAGGACTAAACACGTTCCAATTTCAATAGATGCAGTTTCAAAATCCTATGGTTATGTTGACAAAGAAATCCCTGCTTTGAATGTAAAAGCATAAACTTAGTATGAGTATACCTATATTCACTACATTGTCACGACTTAAATATACGGAATTTAATTATTTCGTATGTCCTTTTTAATGTATTCAATGAGAATAATCATTTTGTATTTTGATATGATTCATCCTAATACTAATAAATAGCATCAAATCGTTTACAAAAACGTTTATCATAAAATTGTCAAATGTTGTAAACCTAAAAGAACCAAACAGAGGTTTCATTTGGTTTTAGAAGCCTCGAGCAACAAGGACCCACAAGACAATAGAACCCATGAATTCTGAACTAGCTATGAGAACAACACCTTCACAGTAAGTCACAGTCCAATGGTTTGGTACGTCTTTGTTAATAATGGTCAGTCACTTATGTACAACGTAGAACCTGGTACATGTGTGCATCGGTTTACGTTGCCATACATCATTAATACGCCAAGACGAACAGGAAATTAGTAGAAGTTACATCAATGGTAGCAAGCAAAAAGTATGAGATACACGGAAAGAAAAGCATAAAATAATCTTAGGCTCACGACTTAAGAAGGACAAAGAGTGAGTTCGCCTCCATCACTGTGACCGATTCTTAGTCATGCCAGCCAGCCGTTAACAACGTAGAACCTGGCATGTATACGCATAGGCTCAAGTCGCCATGCTAAATTAGCACGACGAGATCAAAATTACGAGAAAGACACATCAACAGAATACAACAGAAAAGAATAAAGTAGAGATGTGAGTGAAAAAATAGTATAATTTAAGATCTAGAGGAAGACAAGGAGTGAATACACTTGTACCACTGTGACCGATTCTAAGCCATGTCACTCAGTGTCTCAAGCCACTGACAGTGATTGTTATGAGGACCCCGACCAAGTAGACTGTATCTGCCAATATGACTCAGACCAGTAGTCTATGACTTCGAAGACTGATACCACGTCTTGCTTAGGCTACTTATAACTTCTATCCTCTAACATCAGTCGGCATTGCATATCGAAATAAGCTGTGGTTGGATGATGATTCACAATGTCATCAACCTAATTACCATCTTTTCTCAATGTCTTGCGTCTGACCTCATGATTAATTACACGGTTGTCCCAACAAATTGTAAAGATGTTTCGAAAACATATATGATTACATACGAATGGTTCATGTTTGTCATCTAATCATAACTGCCATATATCATATCTACGAAGTAAAACATAACGGACTAATGCAAAGTATACTCGAACTTTAATTGGTAGACGGATATGTCGTCTACGCCATAGGCGAGTTAAGTTGGCTAAAGAAAGACGAGCTATTTAAATCAGTATGAAGATTTCGCCACACACCAAGCCATCAAGATTAATCAGGCTATTAAGACATGTGAAGCAACCGATGAAATCAAGTACTTTACTTTTTATGTTTATTTTAGGCATCGATGAAGATCAATCCTGAAAGAATAGTTTGCATTCAGCGGAGGAGAAATGCATTCTGAACATGCTTGCATTATTGCTCAAAGTTATCAAAGAACTCTAAATTTTATAAGCATCTCTGCTGAAAAAGACTATATTAACTGCTTATTCTAAGTCAATTAGTAGACCTTTTGGTGGGGAGGTCAATACTTGAAAATTCAGACGATGAGAGCTCTGTTTCTAGTAGTAATTTTAGTGTGGAGATAGTTGGCAGCTTTGAGAAACCCCACTTGAGGTTATAGGTTCAGATGACGGTTAACCATAAACCCCGAATAGAGTAGTCTTCACAACGCTTATGTACTTTGAGACACTTTTTTCACTGCAGACACGGCTATAACAGTTCGTGATGAAGACAACTTTAGAATTCTGCGAGACCTCTATGAAACCATTTTTATGACAGCAAATTGTTTACATAACTTATTCTCCTTTTATTCTCTTGAAAGTTCAGAAAACCTTTTATCATACAAATGTTTATATTAAGCGCTAGTAATCAATGGAATATTAATGATAATGAAAAATACAGAAGACTAGCTCATGGGTATAAACTAAAATAAAACAGTGAAAATTATCCGATAGATGACCGTATTCATTGATGGAAATTTTGACGTTAATCCCATACACAGACCAGTATACATCTTATACTGACTATAGTTTCATTCTTCAAATGTGAGTTAGAATTAAAATTGTATATGAAACCTAATGTAAGTAGATACATATTGATACTGACTATGCATCATCTATGTTGCTAGAAATAAAGAATATTAGATTTACCAGTACACTGAGCAATCAAGATATCTAAACCATTTGATTGAGAATGCTAACTTAACGATTACATTGAAAACGTTCGACTTATCGCAGGACTCTTAAAACCATTCACGTGATCTCGTGTTTCAATAATTTCTACAGCATAGAATGAAATGAAAAATTCTTAGTCAGTGAAGCCATAATCTGTCTAGGAAACTGTATCATCGTAAGATTAGCTGTAGACCTAGTTGTTGTCTCGCTTCAACTATCTACAAAATATCAACTAGGACAATAATGAAACTCAGTAGTGAAGTAAAGATTGATATCCACTTGATAAAAACAAAACAACCTTTTTACAATAAGTGGAGTAGAACTCAATGGTTGGAAGGTTTTCATCGAATCCTGACACAGTATTGCAACAGATAAGTAGCATATATCATAACTATCCACTCATATTTTGCCTTTATTTTAATTGGCTGTTTAGGATCAAATAACGTCAGCTTCACATCAGATGTTTTCCAACCAAATAGAAAACACGATTTAGTTAGCACTTGACTCTTAAAATTAACATTCAAAGAAAGAATACAATAATCAAAGAAATATATTTCGAATAATAAAGTCTCGTCTACCTAGTTACTAAGAATGGGTTTATTACATTACCAAGAGATGATATTCGGTTGATGAGGATGTTAGCTTAAATTCTTTGTAGGAGTCAGGATATTTGTAAAGTAAAGCTCTACCACAGACCATGATGTGTGATGTTGGCTAACATAAAAGATAGTCAGAAAACGACTCAGAATGACAAAACCGAGAAGTAACATCAGTATATTGGCGGTTATTCTATGATAGCTACCGAGATGCTGTATTCTTAATTGAGTATAATAAATACTTATAATACTTCGTGGAAACGTTAGGTTAAATGGTTTATTCATTCTTTATTTTTATCTATGGTATCGGTTTAGTGTATTTTCACAAATTTACCCCCCCACACACACACACATACACACCACCATCAACAACAACACGATTTCATTTGCAGCTTGCACATCATATATTCAGTGCTTAGTAGTCTACTATTAATAATTCGATTGTTTTATCACAAATGTAACACTGAGCTAATGTTAAACTATGCAAATATTATGATAAATCTGCTTTAGATTTAACTAACAATCATGTATATTAGTCAGACGACGTGCTTACGAATTTATACAAAAATGGCATCATTTTTAGCTTACGCTCGTATATAAGCATACTGAGCGGATCGTGTCGACATATTCATTTGTATCATAAGTTTTATAATGGATTGTGACTAGCAGTGGAATCCTCAACATCCTCCATTTAATCTAAGACCCGTCAGACGAGAGTACATGTATTTTAGTGTTAATATTAATCACACCAAGACTGGAACCCAATACCCTTCACTTTAAACATCAAAAAATTATCTAATGAGATATATCAGGATAGTCACTAAACTGTTCAGCAAGTACAAGGACTGAATTTTATTCAGTCCTAAATATCAACAATTGAATATTTTAAACGCTTACGAAAAGTATAAAAACATTATATCCCTTAAAATAAAATTGAGTGTATTGCCTCAATCTTTTAGCAAGTAACGCGACAGGCGGTAGAAACAAAATGCATTGAGTTACACTGCTTTATACAACTAATCCATTCTGAAACATTAAAATATGAGACAAATTAATACCATATTATTCAATGTAACAGAAACCAAACTTATCATGTCAGGACGTATTTATTAAACGTGTTCACCGATTTATCAATTTATTCACTTGTCCGGTATTCCAGCAAACCATCAAAATAGTATAACTTCGATATATATATATATATATATATATATATATATATATATATATATATATATGAGGGTATATTAATTAAATAAATTATAAATAAAAATAATAAATTAATTCTATTGATTGGCGCCTAAAGTTCAGTTTAAAAAGAAAACAATGTCTAACTATTAAGAATATGAATCTACTACACAGATGGCCTAGTTTTAAAAAGTAATATTATAAACGGTACGTGTAAATGTATGAAGTAAAAACGTCATTGATATTGAAAAATTGATACAGACATAGACATGTATAAATAAGCTCAGTGTGGACGACACGACCACTTGACTAGATATGTACATATATGGATAATGGCAAATGAGTCAAATAAAAAAACAAAGGAAAGGAACTCTTATCCACTACTATTCATGAGTCACACAAATCGGTAATTCATTTTGTTTTAGAAGAAACTGAAGGTACTAAACATAGTAGACAATATACCTGGTGAATGAAATCAATGCAGGAAAAATAGGCTACCAGATGGGATATAGATAGTTTTATCACAATAGTAGTATATCAACGTAGTAAAACTGCTAAAATCAATCTTGACTGACATTCAATAGATGGAATATATTCACTTTTGATGAATGACAGAACGAAAACTAGACATTTGAATTAGCATAACTAATTGTTGAAATAAGATTTTCGCCCAAACTCTTTCACACTGATTGACATAATAAAAAATAGGTATTTTTAGATCATGATTAGAATGATTTGTCCTAGAAAATCGATTTCATCTAGACTAACGATACTAAGACGAAGTAGAAGAATCACATAGACAAGATCAATGGTAAATTAGTTAAAGTAATGTGGAACCTAACATTTATGTGCATAACGCCCTATTATCAAAGCAAATGTGTATGAAGGTAGTAATAATAGAAACTAGGAACACAGATGATTTGGAAAGAATGCGTTTATGTAATAACAAGTATAAAATAATTATCGGGATCTATGAGGAGACAAATAATGGATTCATCTGAGCTAATGAAAGTGATTATGAGTCATGTCAACTAGTTCATAACCAGTGATCGTCGTTATCGTGGGAACCCCCAATCAGGTAATCCGCATATACTAACATATCTCAGGCTCTCAATAGAATCATGAAGTCATACCACGTTTTATTTTTGCTGCAATTATCCATACGCTATCCGATATTTCCCGTAGAGATACGCGGTGGTTAAGCATAAGCAAAACACTCCCAAGCTGAGTCAATTAACTTAACACCTATGCCTAGAACCCGTGCCTAGGCTCGACATCACTAATTCAATGATCCGAACTGACTTGAGCAATCCTTTGAAGTTTATATGGTCATATATTTGTAATCAATGAATGCCCTTTACTTTTAATGATTAGGCTTCCTAACCATGAAGTAAGAGAGTAAACTGTTCCACGGTATATTTATCTATATCTGAAATGTCAGAAAAAAGAATTCTAACCACAATATTGATGGTCTCAATAAGTGTTGAAGATTATATTCATAAATAATTGTTATTCTATTGTTTAAGACATGGTAATTATTATTTATCCAGGACTAGAAATAATGATAATTTCATAGCATGCGCTTCCGAAAAATCCTTTCTTCATTTAATGAAGGCTACAAACGAGCACACCATCAAAACGAATAATAAAGGTAACAAGTAGTGTTTATTTCATAGTTTGCATCAAGAAGTGACTTTATTTAAACAAGTACTGAAAACCAGGAAGTACCAGACAGCTGTTTCGTTCTGGTATTGGACTCTACCATATCCACCCATGCCGAAAAAACGGACGATCATTCATTTCTGTCAATCGTAACTATATTCTAACTAACTCACAAGTAGCATTTTGATAGGCGTACTAATTGAATCGCCGAGTGAACACTCGTTTTTTCTTAAATACTGTCTGTTAGATAATTGTTAAAATGTAAGATAACATGTCGACTTAGCGTTACTGATGACATGATAGAAGAATATAAACATCAAACGCATAATTAATTAGACGAACGATCTTCTACCACTGTTTTAAGAGGAAAATCAAGATTAAGTGGTATTTTAAAATATGGTTGTATAGAAACTTTCCAAATTTGGTGACTACATGTGATAAAATGCCTTCACATATACAGTTAAATAAATAATGTCACGACTATGTACCAGATATAATGCATAATCATTTCTAATAAGTTTATTTACCATGCATAAAAACACTAAGAAATTAACCACTTTCTAAATGATCAGGATAAACTAAAAATCTGCTTTGAAAAATATGTTTATAGGAAAGCAAACGAAGAAATAAGGATATTATTTCGTTGAAAGTTTGTCCCATGAAATGGATAGAAAATTCAACTACATATCGCAGAACGCCACTATTGTCTTTGTTGCTGCTAACTATTGTTAAAGCATTAATGAAACAATACTAATATTAACTGTATTTTGTATAAGGTGTTCATATTAGGTTAGAATGACACAACTAAAATAAGTTCATATCATTACTGGTTATTGTGGAGTGTAGTGAATTTAAGGTTCCGCATAATAAACTGATTTTAGATAGTAGTTGAAAACTAGGAAATACTAGGGTGCTGTTTCTTATCGGTATGAGGCACTCGCTGTAAAACTTGTAGCCCCATCACATATGACCCATCTTGAGGTTGTGGATGTGCACTTCTGATGAGTCTCGTGCTAAGGGTGAAACATCCACCAAATACTTTCTGGTTTCCAATGTCTATTTAACTAATGTCGATCGGTTAAAATTCAAGTGTCCGAATAAAATGTCATATAGGAAGTTTGATGGATTATTCACATGACAATAAACACCAGAAAACGTAAATTCAGAATATAAGTTAGCAAATATCGATCATCCATCTCGTTTGAATTAGTTGGTCAACATTCCAACATGAGATTAGACTTCAGTACACGTTGTTACATTATCAATAGATGATGTGGGAACAACAAAATCTCACAGAAATTTTTAGTTGAGAATTAAACAGTATTATAAAGAAATTATAGCAGTTATTTGATTTATAACTAACTTATAATATTACTAGCTCACTTCAAACATCCCATGAATAAACAGAATAAGAATCGGTCAAATTCATAAGTGATGTGCTGACTTTATCATTATGATACAATTTGCTCCCTCCAGAAAATCTCAATAATGCAAAAACGACAATATTTGCAGAATACTTTGAATTCGATGTGTTTCGTTGCATTCTCATCAACTACCCACATGACATAGATTTTAGATAGCGGATAACATTAGATTGTCTACATAGTAAAACTGTAAAGAAGTTGAATTTAGAGTATTCATATTTAAATTGGATGAAACTCTAAAATATTCATCTGATTTAATTATAAATACTCTAAATTCAACTTTTTTACATTTCCACTATCTAGACAATTTAATGTTATCTGTTAAACATTTCAACTGACATAATCAACATGTGTATTAACATTTTGAGTTATCTAAAATACATAGAACGTATGTAGCTGATGAGAATGCAATGAAGTATATCGAATCCAAAGTATTCTGTAAATATTGTCGTTCTTATCATTATGCTTACATAAAATTAAGCAAAGACAGAATCGAGTAAGTATATGCGCAGAAGAATCCCTGTTAATAAATACATCATAAATAGTTAATTTGCATATCTTCTTCTCATCTAGTTCAACGTTATAGATAGCTGATTATTTTAATAAAATGAAACAAATACACACATTACCACTAATATTAGCGTTGGTAGTAGTAGGATACATTGTACAACAATAATAAGTTAAATATACTAGTAGACATGACGTGCTTTAAGTGTTTAGACAAAGTGTTTTACACATAGTATAAGAGATAAGACAGCACATAATTAGACATTAGATATAAATCGGTGAAAATCTAATTTACATATCCAAAACACACTTAAAAAACTAAATGTCACTCATCAAGGTATTCCACTCGATACTCATAAAGTAAACAATTCTCAGCTTCAAATTGTTTCAGTGCAATGTGAAAAATAACGGAAAAACAGCAGTAGAATCAGTAACGTAATACGCATAATGATGTAAATATGGGTATTTTGTGAAGAGTAGTTTATATCACTGTAATCCACCGAGCATTAGAAAACTACAGTATAGTTGAACATTACTAAGCACTTGCAACTCTATGTGGCATAGAACGAATTATATTTATTCCCTCGTTAAGTATAGATATATGTGTTGAAATTTGTTGGTTTAGGTTTTTTAAATAGTTGATTTGCATAACAGTGTAGTTTTGCAACATTGATTGACTGTAGCTAGATAACTGGTGAGAAGCAGGAAGCGCTGAAGAGCCGTTACTTCCTGATGAGGGACTAAACGCCTTTATAAACCCAACACCGATCAAACCTATAACCTTTAGACTTGGAACCGAGTCCAAGAGCTTCAACTTAGTGGGATAGCACCTAGTGGTTTACATTTCTAACGTCCGTCATAGCTTATTACTATAGCTCAGGGAATTATCTATCGAAGTCATCGTGAGCTTATTAGTAACTGAGCTAACGATAACTTTTTAATTTAGGGGGCTGCATAACTATAAAATACAATAATCTTCACAAATTCATGTACTTACAGATTCGAAATATTGTGCGACATTCATCCAATGTCAGCGGTAAATTACAGTCTCACTAGTGACCTAGTCTACTACCCAAACCATGAGTTTTCGCCAACACTTTGAAGAATTATCTCAAAGGCCAGTTAATACTATCAGTAAATAGGCAAAGATAGCAGTAGTTTAGAATGAAACTCAGTTCCCCTATTAATTTATCCAAACGAAATAAGATTGCCCATTGTCATGTCCTTTGCACTAACTTTCCGACTGGGTAACTACTTAAATTAACTTCCCCGCCTTTAAAGTTATTTAGTTTAAATAATTTTAGATGCAAACTATGTGATCATGTGCTATAATGAAAGGTATACAAACTGTGGTGTCAAATACCGGGAAATTTAAACGCTAATGTATTACAGTTGCTTTCATGTTTTCCATCCATTCTGTTCTTTGACCAAACGAGAAACAGATAAATTAGAATTTATGAATCTTCGATATATATAGATACAAATAAATAATCCAAAGTGAACAGTCAAGGTAGGTATATCCTTTAAATTAGATCCTAGTCTATGAACCTGGGATTGTTCGTTTCAAAATGAATAGTTAATAATGTTAACTTCTATCAGTGTATGCGTCAATTGAGGTAATAAGGATGATCATGATCATCATCAGGATAAATACATATTGCGGTGAAAGAATGTGAATGCAACTCAAAATAAAATAAATGTTTCGACAAACGAAGAGACTAAGTGCAATGCATAAAATGATACGAAGTAGTTATATAGGGAGTGAGTGTTCATTACAGTTGGCCACGTGATAACTAGACGAATGATAATAATGCAAAAATATGAGCAGTAATATATGAGAAAATGAAGAAAAAGAAAACAAAACCTAGGTAGATACAAACTGAGTGAACTAATATACACGTTGAGTAAATTTCATTAGCCTACGATCACTGACTTTTTTGGATTGGTGCTGGCCATGGCAAAAGAAGTGGATACCTTACTTTTAGACGCAAAGCTTCAGTCATTCAGTACAAACGACAACTGCCACTGGAAAAAAGTTGAGTCTTACCAACTTAGGTTGACAGTTATTAACACGATGTATCATTGAAAATAACTGTTTGACGCTCGCCGCATGTCGTCTCACGAAAATAAGCAAGTACTGTGCTTTCAACGTTTTTACCCATTGCCTTTGCACAGCTGCGGTGGAAGGTTTTACGAGCATGAAAATGTAAATTTCTAGAACATCAGCCGATGTAACTTGCTCCACATCTGAGTTGACAGATGCAAAAGGATGTGGCCATTTGTCTTTCAATCTCAGTGTTTTCATTAAACGCGTGGAAAACAATAATCTTAGGTTTCTAGAGTTAAACATTCTCTTAACTGATCTGAGAAACCTTTGGATTGATATTTCACTAGCACCATCACCTCTGAATTGTGAATGTATGAACAGCTATTTCTTACAGGCAGTTTGAAACGTTTCTACTCTAACTTTCTTTGTCTTTAGATGTAACATTCTTATTCACAACCGTCCCACTAACGGGAACTGTCGAATATTTATGTGAACAACTTAAGGAAAATGAAATAGAAACTGAAATCCCTATTGGGGTCATAGAACAGTTACCGTTAAAATGCATCATGAAATTGCTGTTCGTACGCTAATAAGTCAGAACTTATGTCATTAGCAAAGTAGTAATTAAGAGGTTACGCAGAACAGTACAGAAAACGTTTATCGCAGGAAGACTAATTACTATTAATAACCAAATATGAAAAATCTATTTGAATAAAAGTAGACCATCAATTTTAGTTGATTCGGACTTGGAGAGAAAATAAAATTGTAGTAAAACGTTGTCAATGCCATACAGTGCAGTGCTATTTAGGACAAAAAACAATATGCGACTGTTATTAAAACGAAGAAAGAACATAGAGTATATACCCACATGGCTCACAATAACATGCTTAGTCTTAAGAAAGCGTTCATCAGTAAATTTGTACAAGCACTGAAGACTATGAGGACAATGACTGTTTAGTTCATCTTAGTAGAACTTCGATGTTAATTGTTAAGGAATCACAAACTCTGACGGTATCATAGTGAGTTAACAACT
Organism: Schistosoma mekongi; assembly: GCA_034768735.1. Lineage (NCBI taxonomy): Eukaryota > Metazoa > Platyhelminthes > Trematoda > Strigeidida > Schistosomatidae > Schistosoma > Schistosoma mekongi. The sequence continues at coordinate 25,775,713 of CM068305.1, forward strand.
AGATTTAATTAGGATGAACTTGTATATTCCCGTTGATTTGTTATAGACTGAAACTGGTCAGTCATTGTTGCTATATGTGCATCCTGAGCGGATTACCTCGATATAGCGAATTCTTCACAAGTATTATATAAATGAATCCCACTGTGAACATCAACATTGGGATGCAGGTACATCCAGCCGATGAGTCCCAAATAGGACGAAACGCGCGTCCTGGATTCCACTTGCCAGTCACAATCCAACTTATATAAAACTGGATTTAATGGTTTAATGGCTAATTTGAAGAAATATATCAACTAACGCGAAGGTTAAATTTTATTTTAATTTTATCTAGTCATGCATGAAGTGCAAAAAAAAACCAACTACGTAACAGAATGTAGTTTTATGTATGAAAAACACTTATAAAGTAAAGCAAAACTGAGATGAACTTGAGCATTAGTAGGTAGGATTCGAGTTTAAATTACTGTTATTTATTCTGGTGAAAAGTAGTTAACAACAGAACCCAACTGTATCGAAATTATGACATGAATCACCAATGTCAATGAGTGGCAGTTACTAAATAACAAGAGTTGACTGAAAGTAAAAGTAAGAAGTAGTAAGTGCCAATTGATTAGTCTGAAATCAACTCGATTGCTATAAGAACTAAATGTTTCAGGTTTGATCACCGAGAAGATTGTAAGTATACGCTGATGAAGATAAAACACTTGTTTAATAATCTTCGTTTTTTGTGGTTGACTATTTAAATTTAATCCACGATGTAAACTGCGCAAGTGATATGTGAATACTTTCATACCAGCTTCAATTTATCGAAACTACTATTATCTTACTTGACAAATGATTTCCAAAATAAATATAATTCAATTAGATACAGAGAAACAACCTTAGGTTAGTATAATAAAAACATTCATTTGTCAAATTTTAATCTCCGACAGATGAAATACTAAGACGAAAAATAAAATTAAAAAGTTCATTCAATGATCATTTTCCCTTCATAAACAAAATAAACAAGGCTATCACGACGATTAAAATGGATATTGTCCACTGATTGATTCGATTAATTCTAAATGACCTACTAGTTAGTGCTTAAATAAACAATGAGCATTTTAATTTGTCCCTAACTTTGTTATTTTACAAGAGATTGACTAATCTGTTTATTCTACAAACACTTCATATGAAATTAAGCATATATTTATTTTATGTACTTCAAAATCATTTCAATATGCGGGTAATATATTCTTCATGAAATTTTATATAATCGAAATACACACCTAGATCAACATCGCTCAGTATGCATCACGTTTTGTCGATATTAGAAATAAGTAATTACCACAACTATCAAAATTTTAGAAAGAGTGAGGTGAAATGATCTGTAACACACCAGTTTGTAAGGATATACCTCATTTTTCGTTTACTGACGTCTGTATTAATCACAAAAAATGAAAACTTTGCAAGCAGCTTTGTAGAATGATACGTAGAGTGAAAACAGTAATGCTAATTTACAGCATAGTTAAGGATATTGTATGTTTGCACACAGTATCGTTTTATAGAAATTTATAAGTACATGGAATGGATAATTTACATGATACAGCTACAAGCTTCTGTGAAAAGATTCTTTTTCAATTAAATCTAAGTTTCATAAGTTAACTTCGAATTTCACACCTATACGGTATGCAAAAGAAAATCTAAGATAATTATCCATTGGTTTCATCATTAATTTAGTTAAAAAAAAACTACTATCACTTCCTAAGATTGTTTTTAGAACTGAAAGCATTCAACGAATACAGTTTATAAGGTTGATGTAACTTGTAAGTTAGTAGAATATTACCGTTACTGTTAATTTTGATATAAATAGAATTATTTAGGAGGAGGAATGTGGGACAACTTATACTCCCTGATATACAAATACTGAATTTGTAAATTACTGTTTAAGTTATAAATGTACCACAGCAGTTTATACCTTATTATTGAAATTTGCTTACACATTGTTAAGTAATCGCCTTACTGAATTCCCTAGTAAAATGATGTAATCACAGACATGATGCACGAAATCTTAGTAGAAGAGTACTTATTCCATAGATATTACAAACGTTTAAAAGTTAACACTAATCATTTAAAGTTAATTGTCGTCAGTGAAAGAAAAAAGAGAAAGAGCTATGAAAAGTAAAAGGGACTTCAGGGTAGCTGGCACTCAAAACTTCCCCAGGAGCCAAACTCGTGAAATTTGTCTCACAGGGACAACACAGCAACTCTAAGTTACTGAAGCCGAATTTACTTAAGAATATTCTAAATGTTACATAGTTATTACTTGACTTCATCAGTAAAAACTCTTTAACTTCTCATATCGTTAACCTTACTGATCACAGTTTCTCGAAAGTACTTTTGAAAATACAACGAAGAATAAGTTACTAGTGGCTTTAATCATAGCCTAATGTCAACTAAAGAGCTAAACAACTCACAAATTCAAGATTAAGTTGTTAAATTTAAGGTCAAACGCTCTATATGTAGCTCTTACAAAAGACTTTAATTAAAAAGATTTATAGTTAATTTGTGAAACAGAAAATATATGATTACGTAATCACACTATTTAGTGAAATGACGTTATATAATATCCCTTTCTTTGTGTTAATTGTCACATTTCGTGACTGAAAATATGGTATCACATATTTACTTAATGAATGTGCTAAATTTAGTGTACGTATCATGTAATTATGTGAAAGAAAAGTTCCTCTCACTTGAATGCTGCTAACTGACCGAACTAATAATTTAAACACAACACGTGTGTATTGGAATTAAAGAAAAAGTTGTTATTAAGGAAAATGAATGTGTAAAAAAATTAAAACAAATCATTTTGTTCTACTTGAACATTTTGTGTTATATTGATAGATGTAAAAGTTAACATAAAAGTGTCAAACTAGGGTCGATTAGTGCAGATTTGGAAACACTCTGTTATCAAATGTAGAAAATATTTATCCGTCGAATAACAGAAGCATTGCTTTTATACTGGTATCTTCCAGCAGTAAAGTGGAATATGTTTCTCTCTTTTTTCTAGCTGTAAATGTTTAAATAATTCACTGATGTCATAAATTGGAGAAATTCCAAACAGTATTATGTATTCTAATGGCACGATATTATTAGTTATGCGTTAATTACAAGCGATGAAGCTTCCTAAAAAATTGATTATATCGTTGTAGAACTTCCCTATTTACCTCGAGAACTAATAGATCCAGGAGCACCATCTGTCATTTGACAGATTGGGTAAAATAAAACAATCTAGCTAAGGGAATACAACACAATCAAAAGCATCTACCTGAGATATAAACCTCCATTACTTCAAAACTATCTGCTTACGCTTAAGCTATCACAAGATCGATTAGTACTAGGATACTCTTCAGAAAGTATAACAACTGATCTCTACAATGAAACGTAATTAGTTGTAGTCCCTTCACACAATAATTAGTCATATATCATCACGAAATATCGTAAGTTCTAGTGAAGAACCATTAGTTATAAAATACACTTTTTACGTCACTCGCACTATAGACGCTGTCATTCTTCACAACAGATGTTAATCACTCTGCATTACTGAGATAAGAATTATCCAAATGACAATGAAGATAATTAAATTCATCTCATACATTAAATGCTTCATAAACATATTACTTTTTATCCAAATGCGGGATGAATATCAACTTTCTAGTCAACTGTAAATCTAGTTATACACACAAACGTGTAGATAAAGGCATATACAGATTATTGGATAATATAAACAAACTGTTCTGTGAAAAAAACAGATCTTAGTTTATATCATTTGATCTTATGGTCGTAATATATCAATGTATATTTATTACCAAAGTGTTGCACCAGAAATAAACAGTGAGCAACAAAACATAAAAGTAAGTAGAAGGTATTGTACACATTGAAAGTGGGATCAGGTAGTCAGTTATAAGTATATATAATAGTTAGTTCATATTGTTACATCGTATAAGCATATTAGGATAAAAATTACAAGATGAATACCACAGAAGTAAAAGTAGTAATAATATTGGTTGTAGTCCAAGTGACCAAGTATAAGCAATATGACTGGAGTAGAAAAAACGAAACAAGGGGTCTAAAGAAAAACATAAATAAATGTAACCTCTATATCGTGACTAACTCAGAGTCGGATCACTCATCTCCAACACTGAATTAGGGCTACTGAGCACTTTGTAATAAAGTAGTCGGTATCTGTAAATACAGTTCAGATCAATGATTTCATGGACTGATATGTTCTAGTTTGGTCAGTTATATCACCACTTGATTGGTATCGATTTTATTATTAGTGAAAATTATATAAATATATAAAGAGAGCCTTAATCAAAAACCAATTGACAAGAAATTACTCCCATCAAATGCTGTTATATTAATTCATTTTTATTGATTTTTTTCCCTATATGCTGTCACAAACAATGCAAGAGCCAGAGACAGTTCTAACACTATGAATATAATTAAGGATAACTAATGAAGTAATTAAAAGGTGAAAGTGAATGGAGGAGGGGTAATTATAAGGCTCAATAGTCATTACCTAATAAATAAATGCATTTAAAGTAGTTATAGGATTCACAAACCACGTATTATCTTTTGAAACAGTTGATTAAATGTTGGCACGAAATAGAATATGAAGGACTGTTAAGTATGAGTAAACAGGATCGTACAACAAAATTATGAAAATGAGTAAAACATTTGTAATAATCATAATAGTTTATCAAAGGAGTGAGCTTAATAAGTCTCCTGTTAATCACTGTAGTTTTAGCCTTCATTGTCAAGTTAAAAAAGCGGTAGCACGAGTGTCTTCTGATCACATAAGTAGGGTTCATAAAAGTTTGCGAACAGCTCAGCTATATGTAAAACACTAATATGTAAATCATGAGAACATTTAATGGTGTCTGGTGGGTGATATGAAAGGTTTTATTAATGTCAACTGTGTATGCTGTATCGATTAAACAATCGATACACAAGGATGCTGCGAATTTCTGTTCTAATGATGCGGCGATCGAAGAGTACGGTATAAAGCAAGACTGCAGTAAATGGTTTCTGTAGGGCTTTTTCTTATCGTAGTGTAATAAGTTCACTGATGTTATCGTCTTGAATTCGTTTTGGGAATGGTTATTATCGTCAACTTGCACCTCAAGTGCATTTATTTTAATCGATGCAAATTCGTTCTTAGTAGGCTGCGGATGATGTTTGACGCTTCATCAACTGTGTTCTCAGAGTAAATACGTTCAGCATAATGAGTTACTAATGCATTTGAGTGATGTAGACATGTAAAAATGAACACAAGTTAATTTCCAATGAATACTCTGCTCCGAAATTGCAGGGAATCTTCATTATTAACAAGATATCATAATGCACCTTATATACGGTGAAAGCGACAGATCAGTGTACGCTCCTGAATCTTTTAAGCATATTAATATTTTACATTCAGTATGAGGAGAATGAGGGCATCTTTATGTAACGAAAAGATGTGATAACTTTGTAACCTAGTCTTCAAAGAGATCACCTCTCAATTTTCCCAAAGTAAAAATCTGCAAGGAGTTGGATCAATTGTGATCCTATTGCAAAACTACTGTCTAAGAAACTCGTTGACGAAATGAGACCATACAATAACGGCTTTTTTTAGAGTAGAATTGTAATTTCTACGTCTATTTAGGTAAGTTCACATCATTTAAAACCCCACTTTCTTTATTAAGCAAATATTAGTAATCAGAAATAACTGATCATATGCTTAGTTTCGATCTCTGGACCATTTATTTTGTTTTAAAATTCAAATATATCTAACGATAAAATCTTTTTAAGATTTATATCATCCACATCGCAGTAACATGATAACCAGAATAAGACACAAAGACACTAATCAATTATCAAAATTAGAAGTCCCTATAAACCTTGAAAATCTTCTTAGGTCCAAATAATCTAGGGATAAACAGTGAAAACAAATTACAGACTACAGTTTAAAAATGACGTCCCTCAATTTTAAAAGTAGATAAATTGAACTCATTCGTTATTATATTACTCGCTTTCGTTTAAGTAGCTTGGGAATGGTTGAAAAAAAATAATACATTAGTAATAGGGTGTAAATGACCAAAATTCATTAAAGTGATTTATAAGTTGACCTGATAATGTGGAAATCACTTTCTAATTTGCTTATGGTAATCTTCACAGACTTACCTCTCTCGGCTACAAAGATGTTTGAACTCTACTATAATAATCAGTCCATTAGTGATTAAATTAGTGATGGACGTGAAGTTTTAGTGAGAAGTCATGGTTAGTTGAGGGTTCGGTGCAAGACCTGAAGATGCCGGATTCGATTCGGTGCTACGGCCGAGGACTCTCACTTCTGAGGAAAAATGTGTTGTAACAAAAAGGCTATTTACTGTTTTATGGTTCCCAATTGTATCCAATCGGGACCAATTCGTTATAAACACAAACAAACGATGTAGCGTTGATAAATTTTACATTAAACTCGTTCGCATTTAAAAAATCGCAGATGTTCATTGGCTCCATTGTCAGTCGTTTCATCTACACATATAAGTGGAACGATATTCTAAACTTTTTATTAGGTTTCTTTGCACATAACAGGTGCATAACTGTGAAGATGGGTATGTTGGAGAGAAGAGACTAATTTTTTGCAAACGCTCTTTTTTAATGTTTGATCTTCTCGTTAGGAAGGAATTTAAAAATGAAACCCTATAATAGCATTTTTGATTTAGGGTGAATATTAATAAATTAGTTGAGTATGGTTTTTATTTCTTTTTCATTTTTAAGTATTGTGTTATCTAAAGAACGGGAATAAGATGTTGGTTTACCGAGTTCTTCTTTAAATGGACCATTCTCAAGTTATGCTAAAAAACAATTATGAAAGAAGTGAACCTCATGGTGATTCCATAATAACATTACTCACTTGTCTGTAAAATTCACTGTTAAATTAGAAATGAACATTCATCTGACGATTATTTCCTTTAGTGTGAAGACAAGTAGTCCGGTTTTTATGTTTTTTCTAGTAAGCTCATCACATATAAAATCAACTGTTTCTGGTAATGGAACGTTGGTGAATGGGGATGATACATCCAGAGAATTCATGTACTGATTTTCAACAACCAAAATTTTTATATTGTCAACAAAATCAAAACAGCCGTTCACATTATGCTTGACAATCCCGTTGTGTAGTGGCTTTAGGATTTGTGCTATTTAACTATAGCGTAATAAGCAGTGTTATTCATATCTACGATTAGTCGAAGGGGACGGTCGTCTTTGCGTGTTTTTGGTAGACCGTACATTTTTGGTATTGTTGTTTCTACAGGTCTTAGCATTTTGCATGAAATTTTTGTGATTAGTGCATGTAGTTTGGATTTTTTTAAACTTAATTAGTTAGAAGCATAAACTATATTTGAAATTCGAAGATTCTAACTTTACATCTGGTAATTCCAGCCAAGCTTCTTCGGGATAAGTTAATCAAAATAAAAATTATCAATGTTATATATAAGATTAATCAAATAACCTACATTGTCTACTTCTAATCTCTTCGATTTACTTGGCGTCTAATTTCTGATAACATAGTCAATCAAACTTTGACGAATTTTCATATAAACTCAACTAGTTATTTTTCAATGTTTTCGGATATGTCCTATGAAAACTTTTCAACTAACACATGACCTAAAGTTATGACAGTTCCGAAGATAAAAGTTAGTATTTGTCAATTAATGAGTTAGAGAACTCGCTATTGTAATTTAATTCAATGTATAAGTTAAAAGATTATGCAGCAATTAAAAGTAAGCCAGAATATTTGTACGCTTCTGTAAATTTTATAAAAAAACTTAAAAAAGAAATTAAACTTATCGGTACACTACTGAAAGAAATACCGAAATAAATTTCGGTGAAATTCAATCAATGTCAGATCCGAGATTCAGTTCGTGAAATAAAATCTAAATTTGAGCAACTTGGAAATATACAGTAATCATTATAACAAAATAAAGGAATAAAAAAAGAGTTTATAGACAATTACAAATACCTTTATTATATTTACATATCCAATATAGTAGATACTGTTGTCATTATTGCCATAACTTAGTAATAGGAATTCTGGAGTTAAATATACCTTAGTACCAATCTTACTTTGTATAAACCATTAAAACTATGACATTCGAAATTCCAAAAAAGTACTCAAACTACATTTAAATACTTTTGTAGACGGTGGAAGTGATCTATTGTGATTTGGTTTAAATAATAGTTCACAGAAACCGTTTAAGTATAACACACACCATAATTTCACCGATTAAAACACAATGTCGTTATTTTGATTTAAATTTTAACTACTTACAAACTTGCAGTAGCTGAAACGTTTATCAAACATTATTCAAAAAAGCCAAACCAGTGTCATAAGCATTGGAAGCAAATGTTCTGCAAAAATCTGGATAAATGTTAAAAGAAAAATTGACTTCTCTATGTACACGAAAAATAAAACACACTCCATCTGTCACGTTGATGTTAACAACAATCATTACGTAACATCATTAGAGATATTGAGAAAAAATAACACAAAATGAAGTTGAAGATGACATTGTTCAATTACACATTCATTGCAGTTCATAATATGAAAAAATGCTCAGCATAATAAGGCTATACTTTTCAGCATAAAGGTCTATGTATCAAAAATTCATATGTCTTCCTATTAATCTTAAATGACCAACAAGAATCCCAAATAAAATATTCATTAAGCAGTTTAGCTTCGAATCCACAAAAAACTTGAACATGTTAATAACTGGATTTCCTTTGAGAGTGACTGCCTTATTAGTTAGTTATTAAAACTTCCGGAAGTGAAAAAAGACAAAAGTAATCGTTTCAACTCACTAGATATGTTTATATACCTTACTTCATAAATAAGCGTTTGGATTCTCATTTTATTGCTATACATGATTGAATTTCGGTGGATTACTATTGGTAGATATGCACTTACATATATGTAATCGACAACCAGGGAATAAGACAAAACGGGAGTCCAGAATTTGATTGCAAGTCACAGTCCATTTACTATAATCATTGTTAGAAAGTAGCCACATCGAGGCAATCCACTGAGGATGCTAGTACATAAACGAAAACTCATAAAAATTCAGTCCTCAATATCACAACAGCAAAGTAACACGACACATTACTTCTAATAATAAAAAGATCATATGCGTTAACTCAAGTAACTGCATAACTCTTTGAGTTTGGGGCAAAAGGTGTTCCGTTCTATCAGCAATGTAGACATCAACATTGAGATGCAGGTGGATCCAGATAACGAGTTTCAAACAAGACAATATGCACATTCACTTTTAGCCGAAATTTATTTAATCTAACAAGTATTATCATGTAAATACGTAAAACGCTTTCAAGATATTCGAAATCGGAAAGTAACTGCATACGACTGGATCTAACAACATATTTTACTTTAATACACAAAATAATATAAGTGTATTTTGATCTTTAATTATGCATTTCACAAGTGTTATTATCATTTTACACCAATCGATCAGCCAACAAATGTGATGGATATAAAATCAGTTTACTGGAAGTATTGTCAAACTAAGCCTATTAAGTAATGCTGTCAGTGTACAGGTTAAAAGAAAATCAGATGATATCAATAAATTGGTTCAGTATCCTGAAAACAATCATGCATTAATTAAATAATACAAGTTAATTGTGGTGCTAAATTGTTTATTACTAATCAACCGTACTGGAAACACTGCACTACAAATGCAACACAATACAACTACAATCGTAGCTTTCTCATTTGAAGAGAGAAAATGGAATCACAGTGACAAGCTTGAAATGACAGGTTTTATGGCATAAGGTGTTCCGGAAAGCAAACATACAATAAAAAAGTAGTAAGTGAAGGTATTATTACTACTACACTTATAAACAAATTTCAAGTTGGAACAGGCTGCACAAAACCGAATAGTCATTTTCAAAAAGAAACGAGTGTTTTTTAAACTTTAAAAACATGGTTTTGGATAATAAAATAGTTGAGAACAATGTAATTTATGTCTTAAGAATAGAGAATCAAATCGTATTAGTGACCTATGATGAAATAGGCTAATATTTTAAAGGGATTCCATGGCTGACTTTTAAGGTCACAGCCTAAAATTACCAATGCTGAATAAAATGAATACTACATAAAGTAAGATAATAGTTGACGCCGGTAACCCTTAACAGTACACAAGCATATGCAGAATAGGATCTATCCATAAATGAAGGCAGATGACATGCAGAAACAGTAAAGTAAATATTTCTAACTATTCGTCCTGGTTCGAAACACTATTCATATGTAAACATTAAGACATACAATCTTCGGTTCAACTTACCTTAAGGAAGTAAAATTAGTATAAGAACATCTCGATATATTTTACAAATAAATCGTAGAATGAGATATGTAACAGATGGTGGTTTTTGAATGAATCGTTGTACTGTGTCATTCATTACAACATGTATAAATCTGTAGCGACGTTGTAATTTAAGTAGTTTCAGTAGGATTACACAACTACTCGATAAAATAGAATATTTATAGTGAGCAGAATCCTGCTTCGGTTCACTTACTGTGAGTCGGCTGACATTTTGCTGTGTATGTCAAAGAGATCGATATCATCGATATATAATTCTCACAAGTTCTGAAAACTAACAACCGGAATCTCATGAATACCAACCAAAGTATCTCGAGCTGTTCTGTAATGTTAAAACTCTAAAACTGTTGTATTTGTGCACAATAAATATCATAAAGTATGAAGTTTTATTTGCACAAAACAAAGATATTCATAGTAAAAAACTGACTTTGGTTATGCTGCATGATGGCAAGTAATTCAAACATAATTAGAATTCACACGAACTAGAAAACGAAAGTTCTCGACTCAACATTCAAATGGTTTGGTAACATGTTGGATGATAAAAAGTAAGGTAAACCGACTAACAGGTTTATGAGTGATTCACTGTAATTTATGAATGGTGAAAGACAATGTAATGGTTAATTAATCAAATCAAAAGACTTTGGTTATCGAATATGTTGTCAAGTAATTTAGGCACAATTAGAATTTATGGAATGATTACCTGACATGCTGCTAAGTCATTTGAATGTGTTGAATTGAATGCATACATTCTGACTCGAATGAATTCTCATTATGTCTAAATTACATGCAGGACAAACAAGACCATTAAATACTGCATCTTAGTACACTCTGGTTAGTAGACAATAGTGGATGAAAAAATAGGAATAACGTATTTACATTTTGTGAATAAAATAGATATGTAGGATGAAACGAAAATATTTCATTCAGCGAATGGCACCTCGCTTTGATGTTTTCGTGTGAAATACAACTCAGTATTTAAAAACAAAAAACAAATTCCACTAATGAACATCTCCCGATAGTCAATATTCCTATCACAACAGATGGAAAACTGACAAATTTGGATTAAGTGACAAACATTCAAAGGCTTTTAGATGTGATGGATACCAATAAGCAGTACATTATAAAAAAGCATCTAATCATATGAATTTCGTCTTCCGTTTAGTATAGAAAAGCATCATTTTACTTTAAAAAAATAGATCTTCCGGGTGAACAACTAACTCGTATTTTAATATACATCTACTTACATTGAAATCATTTCGCTTTCGTGATTAGTTGTCATCAAGCTAATCCACATTGATTGATCACTTAATCATCTTCGTCATCATCATAATTACATAATATTTCTTCATTAAAAGAAATTCATTTTTTAAAGAAGGTGAGGTCATTCATAGCGTTTTTAATGTCTATCAACTGTTGTATCCAACAATCCTAGTCTTTTTTCCGTATGTGACAGAGTAATTTTCACTAAAGATTTCAATTCAAGCTTTGACTGTAACAATATCTGTATTTAAATGTAGTATGTTGAGGTACAGTACACTGGAATGTTTGTAACTCACGACGGGAAAAAAATTTGAAATCGCCAATAAAAATCACACTTTAATATGTGATGCTCACTGCTAGGGTTTGCAAATTAAGATGACACCTTGATACCTGCTAACAAACGTAGGACCAGCAACACAACAGCAGGTAGAGCTAAACTGTCTCCCAACACCCAACCCAGCTAACTAGAGAAAGAAGTCCAACATCAGCAAGAAGCATTGATTCTACAGGCAGCCCTGTCCGACAGATAACAAACATTCAACTCAAGCGTATATGTGCACTAAAGAGAGCGTCCTTGCAAGTGTCACAAATAGCGCACTAAGATAAATAGCAAACCAATAAGATTTAGCGTCTTACTAAGTGAGAAATACGAATTAAAGGTGAGAATGGGACATTTTGACGCGAAAACGAGAAATTTAAATCTCCACAAACAAATCACAAAAATAGTATGTTTACGAAAAGAATTCTAGGGATCTAACATCCCAACACTGACGCAATAAGGAAATGAAATAGTTACAAAAAAATGCTGCATACAAAAAATTTAGTGAATATTGAGAATATTGCAGCTAACATTAGCTGTTCAAAATCTATTTATTCTTTCTGAAATAATTCCAAGATTTTATTATTAATCACCATTCAAATATCAATATTCAATCCAATTCGACAATTGAATTTATTAAGAGTGAATAATTTTATTAGACAAAACATCACTTATATTTGCTTGTACAACAAAACATCTCTTTTTTGTAGGTCAACAATGGCGAGCATTTTTCGTTAATTTTTTGTGTTTATAGAAGCCAGCCAACAGAACCATTCAACTATTCATAACATTAGCACGTTCATAAAAAGGAGCACGAAATCGATATACAATGAATACCGGTATTACAATACAGGAGGAACCAATAGAAAAAAGGACAAATTGTGAAAAAAAAAGGTAACACATATAAGACAAATTTAACATTAAATATATTTTTATCAACGACGGCTAAGAAATTAATTTATATGCATAAAATGTTCTTAGTGAAATTATCTTATATACAAAAGGCAAAAAAATATTGCATCATGGATAAAAAAAATACATTAGTTAAACATGAATATTCTTCCCTATTTTAAACAAATAAACAGCAAATTCACATTTTGTCTACGAGGAGCACACAGTGAATGAAGATTCAATTTAAATACTGATATAAACTTCAGTGGTTATTTCGTTCTAATTCAGAGATTCACATTCCAAAGAATAGAATGCATGGCATTCAGGCTTCACAATCAACATAATACCCTAAGAGCGCAAAGTCAACATCAGATGATTTACATTCCCAAATATAATTAATCAGTGATACAGCTTCATTTGTAGATTACAGTCTAATTAAAGGCATCTATCAATCACAAATTCTCATACGAACTTTAGAATCAATCTCAAAATCAGTCACTAGCAAGTAGCAACTTGTGGTTGACACTCCCCAAAAGTCGTCACGAATGTAAAATTTAGTCATAGTCGGTCATATACGGAAGAAACTAATTAACTTTTGTTGTACAGAAATTCAGTCCATGCAATCGCATAACAAATTAATACGACACCCAGATAAAACGCTACACCAATTTCGCAAAAGTCGATAGGTAAAAAAATTAGACAAAGTAGACGTGTCAACTGTTAATTTTATTGTTCAGACTAAAGAATATCTTATATGATATAAGATCTAACTGACGCCTGTATGTATAAAGAAGATAATGTTTTATTAATGAAAATATTTGAAGTGTCCTGCGTACCAGCTAGTTGCAAGATGTTAATTTACACGGATAGAAATAATACGCTGTTAACTTTTCTACAAGGATTAAAAGATTTTTATCAGTCCTTATGAACTGGTGACTAAACAGATTGTATAAAAATAAGTCAACAATACATTACAGAAGAAAATGGACAACTTAAAGGTTGGTTAAAAAGTCAAGTTAATAAACTAGTAGTTGACTTTTGATCCTGCATAACATAATTATGACAGTAGGACCTGATGGTACTATGCATAAATTAAGACAAACTGAGAGAGGAACGTAAATAGACATAAAAATGATTGTCTGTCAGTTTCAGTCACATGTAAACTGTACGTTAATTTGTCGATAAACAAAATCAAATGTACAATTCTTAATTTCTCTTCTTCATTACATTATTTAGAAGTACTAAACGAATGTTGTAGTAATATGAACTAGGCTAAAACTACGCTTATTTCTTTTCCGTTGTAAAATTGATAATATACAATCAAAAATTACATTAAGTAGGAAAATAATAACATGAAATGAGAAGTAAGCATTCTAATCAAAGCATCAATCATTTTGTATTACCAATTAGTTATAATTTCTCTGTATAGTAAGTTCATTACATTGTATTCATATGGTTGAATTCATCTGTCAATCTCCAAAATATTGAATACATTTTAATTCAATACATAGTCAAAACTATTGTTAATTTATGAGGACATACTGTCCGAAATATTATGACTATATTGTTGTAGAAAAATAATACAAAAAGTATCAAAGCGATATGACAAACAGTAAAAATCAGCTATTAAATAATAGGCTTACAATCACATATGTATAGTATGAGGACTGTGGATATCATTTGGTAGCTTGAACTACAGCTAATTTTTTGCAGGTAAATTCATCGATCAGTTGAAAATAAGCTCTGTGTTTTGATATCAACGTTTAAGGGTCATTTACTTACTTACGCAGGTCAGTTTAACTTAGTTGAGAATAAGTAGTGAGTATTAAAGTGTAATTCCCATTAGAATTGTAATTCAAGCCTTGGCCTTCTCTATGTTTGTGTTTTTCAGCAGGTATGTCAAGTTGTGATAAACTGACGGTTGCAGATAATCGTTGATTTTTAAAATGAGACCTTAATACACTGTATTTACACACTAAATGGGTGAAAAGATCTAATATCAATTCTGGATACAGCTCACTTAATGAACACTGTAAACACCATGGATAACTTGAGTTTTTAATTTTCTTTCATCACCAATCATGTTAAACGTCATATCAACTATAGTTCTTTAATAGTAGTCGCCTCAAAAGAAGAGGCGACTACTACCTTCTGTTAATGACTCTAATGACAATTTATTGGTTCTCGCAACAAGTGAAGCGTGTTCAAAATATAGTGTAAGGCTGTAAGTAGTATCTCAGTTTTTGAGGCACAGAACATTAATCTTTTAAGTCATATGTTAGGTTCCTATCTAATACACTGAGATCAAAACAGCAGTAAAATATTGTACTGTAAGTTAATGTAGATTATTACATAAACTAGCATACGGTTTTTACATCACTCTACTTATGCTTATTGTTAATTAAACAGTGAGCTGACAAAACATGGTCTCCAATAGTGTTATAAAACTCAATCTAATGAAATAAGACTATGAACAGAATGATAATGTAATCGTGTATCAGAATCGAAGTTGTTTACATGTGAAAAGTACCAACACACAGTTTTTAAGTAGCTATTTAACAATGTATGTTCATTAATATAAATAAGCTGTTGATTTCCCAAAGTGGAAACAATATCCTCATCGAGATAGTTCAAAAGGCGTATAGGGTGCATATCCCAATGAACTAAGACATTAAATTATCTGATAAACCAAGTGTGCTTCATTCCTGATGAAATTAAATAGCTTCATTCATCAGCTAATTTTATTTCTTTTTTCTGATTGTAGTGGACTGTAACTAGGAATAATTAATTATGGTTTTACAAAGTATGAGGGTATTTCAATAATGAAAGGGAATGTCTATATATTTTTTTAAATCCGAGATTTCGGTAACTATAGTAAATAATCGATGAACAGACGAAGTTGATATTGCTTTTCGCGATAGTGAATTTCAACAACAAAATACGAGAGGACTTGAAACGAAACTGATATTGCACTCAGTTAGGGCTATCCACAACATTTTACTATGCGTATTGTACTTAGCATTTTCAATCATTTCCCATTTGTTTAAAAGATAAGTGCCAGATATTAGAGTGTATTTTCCGTTAAAGAGTTCATCTAAACACTCCAGAATTATCTGAAATAATTTTCTATGAACAGATCAATGAAACAACTTGACGTGGCAAATTCCGATATAGTGATAGCTATAAATTGAAATAAAAACTGCAATAAAAAGTACACTAATATGCAGCACTCTTACTCACTAAGTGAACGAAAGGTGGCTATAACTGCTGGATACAATATGCTTATAGAACATTCAAAACATTTTAGCCAACTTCTGCCCTATACAGAATAATAGTACTACATCAAAGTCAAGAACGTCCTAATTACAATACTTTTTCAGACCTTGTGACAGTGTGAATCAGAATCTGAAGAACTTTTCTACTTTATCAACTAACAGTCTGAAATTATAATATTCAACGAACAAACTTATAATCATTAATTATGTAGAACTACTTCAGTTAGTAAACAATAAACACTGCTCGTATCTCTAGAAATGACCGTAAGTTGTAAACGAGATTATCGTAAATTTACTCATCAATCAGCAACATTTGAATGAATAATTTAATTAATCACGTGAACAACAGATAAATAAAGTTATCTATTAAGAAAAGAAACATTCTAGGTTTAATCATAGATTGATATCAACTAAGGAGGTGAGTAGCATGAAGCGTCACAGAATTTCGTTTAAGACCTTAATATGTAGCATTCAAAATACTTTATTGGAATAAACTGATCAATATGCTCAACAGTCAAAAAATATATTCAATCAACATAATCAAATATATAACAATAATACTAACAAAGGAAAACCTACAGTGTACATGAACAAATAGTTTTCAGTAGTCCAATATCTGGTTGAAATTTGCCTCCACCTATAGCTGAATCATGTGAAGATATAGAATTGGGCGATAAATCGGAACAAGATGATTCTCTTGTTGTTGTTGTCGATGTGGATAGAAGGGAATCTGGCCGAAGTGAATTACAAGAAGAATTATGTTGTGTTTGACAAAGATCTGTAATGTTATTGTGGTTAATATTATTGTCCTTATTTAAAATATGATCAGTTGATATATTTGGATGATTTGATATACTATTAGATATAGTTGTAGGTGGTGTGTTCAAAGTTATTAGTTGATTATTATTGGCAAACTTTTCATTAAATTTAACAGCGTCTAGATAAGAAACACATCCGTTGATCACTAAAAAGAATTTGGAATGTGATACGTGACTTGAAACAAATGAAGCAATTAATTCAAATATAATGTTAATACATGCACAGAGATAAGGATCACAGATATAATTTTTTGCTTTCATGAAATTATATTACGCGACTAATTTTATACCCACAAGTAGAATAAACGCACACGAACTTAGACAGTCATATAATCTAGGCCATACCTACAATCATAAATTGACGATAACCGAAGAAACAGTAAAATCAGGTGAGGACTAAATGGTTACTAAGTTAAGATTTGATTCGGCTTAGTGATATGCACTTACAATTCAATATGACATCGAATGTAGCAGTTTCACGTTTGATGAAAGTCATACTGCATCAAAAACACATGGAAACCCGGAAACAGTGGTTATCTTAATTAAGACTTTCAAGATATCTACAGTAGCATAAAACCATTATGACTAACTGAGATGTAAGTTATTTAACCAGAGTAAATAGGTACTACAAAGTCCGTTGTTAATGGAATGGTTGGACAATTATCAACTCATAGTTCAAGGAGATTAGGACACTTCAAAGATTAATTCAATGAATATCCAGGTACTCTCTTCAGTTATTCATTATTTCCTAATAATCTAGGTGGGAATCTTAGCGAGGTAGATAATACAATATTTCCTGAAGTGAGAAAGTACAGCAGGACTCTAGATACTTTTAAGGGTGGTGGAATATCGGCTAACAATAAAGGCTGTGTAGCGCATGGTTGCTTAACCTAGCTTAACGGATATATTGCATCCTTCCATTCGGTACGACGGAAAACAAGACAATGTCATTTACCAGCCACAAACTATATATATATATATAGTCCAAACATCATGATTACATAATTTGAAGAAATGTCTACAAGATGATTGACAAAATGAATCTAAAATGCATACATGTACACATCTGCATACACTTAAAAACACGCTCAATAGTAGAAGCCGCATAATGAACGAAGTCACGAAAAGAATTTCGACAGTCACTAATCGTGAAATGTAAATCTGTGATGTATGGAAATAAAGATACAACGAAACGTTTTGAACAGCAGTATACATATGTATATAAGCTATAAAAAGAGAAAATATATCAAGCAATAACTATTAGTGAAATTTCAATTAAAGAGATAGATGTAGGAAGCTAAATCAAGTGAGAGAAGTGAGAAAACTGACAATCGAAAAGTGCAGTCAAAGTTGAAAGATGATGATAAGTGTTTTCTTCTAAAAAATAAGCACGAACGTTTCTTCTTAAATGAAACATACGTTTAGCATAAAATGGCTGTGATGATGACTCACATTAAATAATTGGAATAAAAAGTAAATAATAATGTAATTTTTCGCATTTTTGTAACGGACGGAATAAGAAAAACGGTGTTCGTAGAGAATAAATAACGAACTAAATATGACTCTGAATTTATAT
Organism: Schistosoma mekongi; assembly: GCA_034768735.1. Lineage (NCBI taxonomy): Eukaryota > Metazoa > Platyhelminthes > Trematoda > Strigeidida > Schistosomatidae > Schistosoma > Schistosoma mekongi. The sequence continues at coordinate 25,794,261 of CM068305.1, forward strand.
TCTCACAGTTTAAACTATATAAGACAAATTCATAGATATGTATTTTCCCTTTAAAAGAAAAAATGGGCCAAAATATAGCCAATAAATACGAAAATATATCGATGCCATTAACAGTGACGTTAGGTGTCTAGAGGTAGTCAACAAGAAACCCTGAAAGACGTAGGTTTTATGCTACTTAGCACACGTTCGTATGGAATTCCTGAAACTTTAAGGGGACTGAAAATCCCTTCGTATTTGAATACGCACAATCTACATTCATAATATAAACCGCTACAAATGAGTTATTCCAGTTAAAAATGAGTTCCTGTACGACTGGGACATTTACGGTGACTGATCGCTAAGCGATGAGCAACGTCAACATCCCAACCATACAGAAACATATTCGTAGCCCGAAAAGCTCAATGGTCACGTCTCAGACTGTGAAATTTAGCTACTCAGACTTGAATAGCATATGCAACATCAGTTCTCTCAAGACTGTAGACATACCCTTAAAGTGTCTACATCCAGAATTTACTGACTACAACTTCCAACTATCAAAATATGTACTATATATCAAGTCACTCAAACTAATGGTCATAAACAACTAAGGGCTAAAGAAACAAGACATAGATTACTACTCAGTGACCAATCAATCGAGACGTTTCGCAATAGATCAAATGGAAAAGGTTTAGATAAATACAAGATTTACTTATTAAGAAATACTACACTGAAACTTTGGTATATTCGGTGAGTCATCAGATGACGACTATCGTAGCAGTGGTAGGTGATTAGCTAGGGAACTTTGTCACTAAGCCATACTAAATAGCAACTGAATTCACCCATGAAGTTAGTAGAGACAATTTAGTCTTACAGAAATAATATTTAATAGATTGACTTCAGAAGATTATTGAAGCAGATCGTTAGTGATAGAAACGTATACTAGTTGAGGATTTGGTATATGTTGAATAGCTACGGCATGGCATTTTGGAGGGCTTGGGAGATTCTTAAACTGCCAATAAGCGACGATCTAAAAATTATGCAGCCAATCAGAAGTCACTTAGCGCACTACTGATGTATAACTATCAGAAGCATAACATTATTACGAAACACTTATTTTTGACATCACATAATAAAAATTATAGTGCTAAACGTGTCAAATACTATGTTTTTGCCAAACAGACGATAGATAAGGCACAATCAGAAGCATAGCTGAGTCAAAACATTGAAACTAAATTAACCCTAAATGTAACCTAACCCTAACATAACCTTAACTAGAATCAAACTAACGGAACATAAAAGACTATTTGTGTTCCTATATAAGGTTCTAGTATATGTGTGTTATATGGCTATGAGAATTGGTCACGATGTTGTTTTTAGGAAGAAAAGCCCATAGAAGGCTAGAATTAAATAAATTAGGAAAAACTTAATATTATCCCTAAAATGTGTCATGCCGATAAAAATATTCATTTACAAGGATCACCTTCTGACTGGGTAAAACTGAATATTAATTTGCGAATCTGATTGGCTTAATCATATACTCAAACTTTTAGTTAATGTTGATTGGCTAAGATGATTATTCGCTGCCGACATTTTAAGAATCGCCTAAACTCGCCACTGTACTGTACACTGTCCGAGTAGTCACTGTTGTCAGTTGACAATTATGGTTAGTGATAGTGAATGCCTTTGCCTATCAAGTTGGAAAGTGATACTACTTGTACCACACTTTTCATCTATTATGTAACTAGTTTTTTAGAAAAGTGATACTTTTTATTTCATTGCACTGATCACATGCTTCAATCTTCATATAGAAACAAAGTGTATATACTTGCTACAAAAGCCTATATTTTCCTGATACCAGTAATTACGTCTTGTAGGCGTACAGATTAATCTAATGAAAGATTCGGTAATACCTATATTTACACATCTTTTCTATTTTGGATGTATGGTTTGTGAGGTGGATATGTTTATATTCGTGCTGATATTCAGCAACAACGGTTCAAATGGCAAAACATTATCCACAAGATATAACACCAGAAGGTCCTGTATATTACATGATAAGCTTATAGTTAAATCAGTCCGTTTCCAACCGACCAGTTCTCATGGATGAGTTAAGAGCATACTAGAGACGTTTCCGATTAATTGTGTATAACCCCTTCTGTTTTCCGCGATATATCATCGGTTGTACCAGTGTACCAGAAATTTTTCATACGAACTAAATCTTTAAAACGAATCAAGTGAAGTCAGGTGTCAAAAGAATAGTTGATAGAGATTATTGAGTAGTGATAGGCATTAGCTTGTTTAACAGATGTGATATTTACTACTGATCCTAAAGCTTTTCATTTTTGCCTTTAATATTAAGGGCTGCACAGATTCAGTCAGTGGTAACTGAGAATAATGAATAACTACTTAGAGTTTGAAGTGATAAATAAAAAGTTCAAATTTTAGTTTAATATCGAACATCCAGGTGTCAACATATCCAAGCGATAAGTCTAAAATGTTCGGCTGTCAGTTATCATCCACGTGCATATCAGACCAACATCTAAATAAAAAGTATACGGACGATCCTAGAATTTGAAATGCAGTTTGATAATTACATAAAACATGCAACTATTTCTAAACCAAAATGTCTCAAATGATTGGTTGTAAGTGAATAATACAAATAATCTTGTGAGTCAGTAAAAGCACAAAATACATCAACTTGTTTTAATTAATACAATTCTGTCTCTTTTTCTCAGTATCGTATTAGGGATTATAGCCCCAGCGAATATTTCCAATAAAAAGGATAACAAAAACTACCACAGTACTATTTTTGCACCATTACTTAAAATGATAAAATAAATGTCATTTATTATGAAAGTTAAATAAATGCTTTTACTATGTTTAGATATTGTTATACTCTATTGGACGAATAAATTATACATTTTATATTAGTTCATTGAGAGAACTTGCTTCTATTTGAAAGACCAAAAAATGCTAAAGTAATAATGAGTTAACGTATAGGTGTTATTTATTATAGATTGACTTCAGTTGAAGAACAAATGAAAATCAAGAACATTGGACAGATATTTTATCTTAGTATGGGAATCTTCTGCGTTAAACAACTTCGATTCAATCTAGGGTCGAATGCAGAACAATCAGGTATTGAATGAACTCTTAACTATTGGACCACCGAGTTAGCATTTAATGGATTATATATCTGATTAAAGTGATAAATGAAAACTATCAAATACTAGATTAATAACTTAAAGGTTAAGTGTTCACTATAAGTCCTGATGGTACTTGGCTTAAACACTGGCGAGATCAAGGAAACTTAGACCAGAGGAATAACACACTAACAAAAAGGATTTGTTAAAGACAACATGGTTTCAATAGTTATCTAGCCAAGGTTAATAAGTTATTTTAATGTTCCGTTGGGAAAATCAAAGTCACGTGATTAATATAATTACTGCGGATATAAACTTCTGCCAACTTAGACGACTAGGATAATTGCTACATATATATAACCTAGTAATCAATCCTAATGGCATAGTTGTTTTTATCGTCTATATCTTGAAAATAGTTTCACTAACAATTGACACTTTTCGATCTCATTAATACATCATGAGTTATAATTAACATCCTTTCTAGCACAACTCATTTCTGTTTCTTTACTTATCAATTGCATATCCTGTTGTATCGATATCAAGTGTGGTAACTTTAACAGATTCGCATATGAGCACTGGGCCAGTAATATAAGGATATTAAATTTTAGCTAAAACAACTCAGGTTTGGAACTCGTTCCAGATTTTTGGTTTGGGTAACTGGGTAGTAGCAATAGACTTTACACTAAAAGTGCAGCTCGAATGAAGCTATGAAATTAAGTATCTGGTCAATCAGTTAATAACTTAAATACTTGTGCTAAAATCTACTTATATTATGACTGACTGACCTTTATCATAGAAGTACGTAGACCCTTTAAAATTCATTTAAAACTTCATAACAGAGTATAAGTGTTTAATTCGGAGCTCAATGATAATGAACACATAATCTAGGTTCATAAAAATTCCCATACATAGTTTAACGAATTAATACATTACATCAATCATCTAGATTAAGAATAAAACGAAAGGTTCTTAACTGACGAATCATTCAGTCAAACGAGTTCCCATCAACAGGAAAACAAGAAAATGAAATGATAAAATGTGATCTAGAGTGGAAATGCTGTTATGACAATTATATTTAGGTGTATAATTCTAAAAACGTACTATTTCTTCAGACTGCTGGCAGTGATGAACCAGTGAAAATTAAAGGACACAAGAAAATTGTCTACGTTTTAGTATGTGGACCATCATACATGCCTACCTATGACCTCACAAAGAAAAAAATGGAAAACCTTTAAGTTTCATAATGAGTATGGTACCTCCAAACCGCAGAATCGGGAGCGACTGATAGGTGTATAAAGCTTAATCATTGTTGGTAATCTACCACGATCAAAGCAGCAAGACATGGCTTTCAACTATAATTACGGAAATTCATTTATATGCAAGTCGCTAACAACAAGCAAACCATCTTAGTATATGTAGATAGGTTGAGTGAATCTAAAATAAGTTAAAAATGGTATTCTGTCTTCTTCAGATGACGATAACAACTTTGAATACCTAACTACCTAATGATTTAGGAAATCGGAGAGTAGCTGTAACAAAATAACTCCATATATACTAGTTCAATATGAATAAAAGAGAACATATTGCATTACAAGTTAATAGAACCTAAATTAACCAAAGATGACTAGGAAAGTAAATCAATTTATGTCCAGATCACTTGTTCAATTGTAGAATGGTGATTGTGATATTTAATCACCAATTAGACCATACTTTAGGTTTGCCTATTAAGTTCCAGGATCTGTAATCAGATATATGAAAAACAATACACTTTTTTTTAATTATTCAGAAACTTTATTAATTTATTTACCGTGTTAATTTGTGTGACATAAAGGTAGATAGAACTGCTGACTAACTAGAATATAAAATGGATGCATCATCAATCTACAAACAAAATAGTGATAATGGCCGAGATTTCGGTGAGTTTAGCTAACAAGCTTATTAACTCACATCCATATGGAGCCAAGATCTCTGCGATTTAATTAATTCATTTTTTTCATGTATAATAACAGTGTTTACAAAATATGGTAGTTGTGAATATCTATTAAAGGCTGATAATTCACCTCTACGATTTAAACCGACATAATCTAAGGGGATTTTAGAAACCTAGATAACCAGATAGTAACATAAAAAAACATAAGAAGGTAAAAAAAAATAAAACATATAAGGTTAGTATTTTCAACTGGTATCATTATTATCACGAATGAGACCAGAAAAGCTAGACGGTGTGGTAATTTATGTAGCATATCATCATAATATTGATACATATCATTATAATATATTACTGAAATAAATCACTACATTATCTTATCAAAAGAAAATTGTATAATATCATAAGTCTCTCGTATATTGTCTATGCCTAAGCAAACAGGTGTAAATGAATCAGCAAGTACAAAGACGGAGAATACAAACAATCAACAAACAGTACTTAAAATAAATGATTTTGACTCATCTTCTCTCTAGGAATTCGGCGTACATGCACACACAAATGGACAAAATTTATTCTTATAAAGAATGTGGGTAAATAAGTGATGTGCTGAAGATTCATATTGTACTAAATAAACACTGAATAAAGAACTTTATAATTATTATTAGTATTATTTTTATTATTTATAGCAATAGTAAGGTTGAAGAGATGTAGCTACAATTAATCTCACACATATTAATGGTTTGTACATATAAGTGAATGAACAAGCTAAGTAATATGGTTCGCATGCTCCAATATTTGATGCAAAAATTTAAGCAGGAAAAATCTCCGTAGACACATTAACATTAAAGTAGCGGTGATAGGTTCTACACTAACCTCCTAGGGATGATCGGTCGTGGCCCGGATAACCTAGTAATCAGATCTCAGGTAGTGAAGCCGAATGAATCCAGTTCGACGCATAACGTACTGACGAATTCCATTTAGCACAAAACCTCGATCGAGCAGAGGTTTCCTCCGGCTATTTTCGATAAATTAACACCGAGAACCATAGAGTACACGACAGCCGGTCACTTAAACTAGTGATAACATTTCAACTTGCTCAATAAAATTTGATCAACATAGAAAGGACTAAACAAACATGAGATTGGTCATCAGTGAGTGATCAATCAACATAGGTTTTATTTCGTAAAAAGACAGTGGAATTACACTTGAGACGAAATCTTAATATGGAGAATTGTAATTCTTTAATTTAAATTTTTAACATTATATTAACTACATGAAAAAAACTGTTTGGTCAATCAACTCTATCTCAAATATTATAAGTTTAAGTTGAATAATCACTTATATTACCCAATACACACAGAAATTATTAACATTTTTTATGCAAAGTAATCATGAAATACAAGTTCACATACACGAATTTAAACCAGTTATATTGTGATGGTTAGTGTTACTAATCCTCTATCCAAACCTAAGTAAATGCGGAAAGGGTGTTTGAACCTGATACCTAATGAGGTGAAAATCGAGTGTATTCATTACTTAAGCGCATAAGTTCACATCCATTTTAGTGCATAACTAGGTGAGAAAACTTGACAGAGCAGGTAATATCATAAAATACAATCATTTTTGCACTGCTTATTCAAATAAAATGTCGGTACCGTACTGAATGATTAAAGTGAAACTGCGACTTGATCCGGAATTTAAGTCAGTAGACCATTAAGTCCATATCAGAAGTTCAGTTACGCTTTCTATAAACTTCACAAAATTGAAATATTATCAAACCATGTGGAAGATTCAACTTATATTGTTAAGAGGCTAGAGGAAGTCTATAGAAAACGCTGGACCAAGGGCTGGTACTCAATTCCACTAGTCAGAATGACTTACCTGCATCTCTCAGCTCACAGTTTGAGATGTTACTAATGAGTTATTCAGGCTACGACTGCGCTCCTCTAGAACTAAGCTATTTACATTGAATGATCACTGAGTAGTGACCAACACCATGTTTGTCTAATCCTTAGTGTTGGTTGAAGTCTACCAATTAAACTGTTGATAAGTGCCAACTAGCACGAAAAGTAGGTTCTAAGTTCACCTTGACTTCTAATCACCTTGCACCAAAATACAGTTCATACAATACCGACTGAATAAGATTAAAATCGAAGACTATAATAAGATGGCATTGGTCACTACTCACTAAAAATATATAAAGGTCAGATACCTTGATCATTTCTCCAAAACTAATTATCTGTATTTATCTCATGGGGTACGTATTTGCATTCCCGTTTCTTGTAACCAAGTGCCTGAATCAAGAAAATAATGTAATGAACAGGACTGATTATTTATACTTATATTGTAAAAGTACAACATTAAGTTAAATTCACTGTATTAAAGATCCATAAATACAGAATTAATCTTAAGTTTTAACGTTGATGAGGTACCGGTGAAGGCAACAGAAATGAAAACATTGATTGATACCCAGGCACAACAACTGATTAGTCTCGATTGTGATAAAATCTAGATCTTGAACTCTAGTACTTATCACTAATTAAAATACAATTGACAATATAAACATTTTAATACATTAAAATATCAGTAGAACTTTCTATTTAGTTTGAATAATTAATATAAGCAAGAATATTTTGAGTAGTCGACATCGGAACCAAAGTCATAAAAAGTAATTCGCTGAAAGAGAGACAAATGCGCTTAGGCGTCAAACGAGAAAGTCAAGAGGATATATATATATATGTATATATATGTATATATATATATATATATACTGGTCTAAATTTTATGAGTATGCATTCAGACGAGATGCAGAGATACAATAACAAGAAAATGAAAACATTATCTTTAGATGATAATTTAAGTCGATTACTGTCGACATTATGTTTATTATGCAACGTAAAATATACGTTTCATATTGATTGATGATAAACATGAAATAATAACCATCATATTCACGTCACTATTACAAAGTACGCATACGTGTCTACCAGTGATTTCATCTATTTTTCGCTACACCCACGTTCTTCTCAGTTATTTTTGCTTTTCTTCTACTGACTTGTTACTTTGTATGGATAAGAGAGATTGTTATTATATATGTTGTATGTAAGTACTTGAAATAATATGAGGAACTAAACAATTAAAGCAAGCTTAAATAAATGACTGTTTTATCAGCTTCCTTTTCTACTTACAAAAATAAACTATTTAAGTGTCTATTTTTAAAGAGAAAAGCATTATTTAACTACTATTGAATTAATATTGTACGTCGCTTTAGCTGACTCATTGTTAATTTAACAGACTATCACTCAGTCTCATACTGGAAAACGATGCACACTTTCTGAGATTTTATTCTTGAAACAAACAAGCTACTCCACGAATCTTGTGATTTTTAATAACTATCAAATGTCATATGTAGCACCGTTAAGGAAAAAATTTAATGACTACATTTAAGTTATAAAATAGCCTGATCATATTTAAGATTATACCTATACGAGCTAGTCATGATGATAAGTTAGCACAACATTTCGTTTTTCATCAAACAAAAATGGGTCCGCCAACTTTAAATCATCGAGTTTTAACAGTCAAGTATCAACCACAACTATTGAAATATACTAGTTGGTAAGTTAAGCAATCGGAATTTAATTAGGCGAGTTGAAAACTTCTAGCCAAAAAAGGAAGTTCAGCATAGCAAAACTTTATAACTAGTAGGGCAGAATTTGTAACGTTCAAGTTTAGCTAGACAAACCTACCTGACTGAAGGGATCAATCAAAAATATGTCATATTAGATAAGAAATTGTAGATCCGGATGAAACGATAAAAATCAGAGCATTATTATGTTAACAATGCAATATCGATGTGTTTACAAGAAAAACGCTAATAAACAGGTAACTGCAAGACCTACATTCACTAGGTTCACATACTGGCGAATGTTCCATTTCATAAGAATAACTAAATAAATTGTCCTGTAAATACGCGCCATTGTCATTCATGGTATTTCGACTATGATTGTTGTTATCCGGAGCACAGCAACATCTTGGACAAACTTCAGAATATGTAGAAGAAGTTAGTGGATTTAAAGGAAGTGCACACTGCTGTTGTTTATCTTTATCCAATAACACAAATGATTCAGAATGTTTCATTGCATTTGGAGTATCCACATATTCAGCATTAAATCCTAAATAAGATGAACTTGTCATGACCATCATCACCATGGCAGATGTCGTCAATGATTCTGTAATAGATGAATGCATATTATTATCATGTAATGTATTTGCACTGACACAAATTTGACAATTAACCTGAAGATCTGATTCAGGATTGGCTGAAGTTTTATTCTTCGTTGGAAGAGTATGTGATGCATTAATCATTCTTGGTAAATCCATTGGATTATTGTTTACAGTATGATCCTTATTACTGGTAAGAAGTTTGATTGAAGAGCACGTTAAATAAGATGACTTAGAAAGTAGTTCGGATGACACTAGATTACATTTATGTGGTTTGGTATTGCACAAATAACCTTGTGGTTTCTTGATTTTAAAGAGTAAAAGAACAAACCTTTAATCAACATTTGAAGAAAAAACTAATAATAATAGAACAAATATACTAATAATGGTAAGCAATAACGCTAATTTATTTGGTTTCAATATAGATCCATGTTGAATTGAGGAATATTTTTGGTAGTCTGTAGGGGATAGTTTGATCTCTGAATCAACATTATCAGAGCCTATTCCAAACAAAAGTGAACATTTTGATTATTCTACAAGTATTAAATCAGCTTGTTCTTGTGAATACGTTTGCAAGTGGGTTTTATTAACTTCATATGTCGTTTTGTTCCAGTAAAATATTTAAGATGTTCACTTCTACTTAAAGCAAGAGTTAATGATGTTTCCCAGAACGATAATGTAAGCCTTGCAATCAAGCCACCCAGCTCAGAGGATTCAACACTACTAAAAGCAGGTTCATGTGTTAGCGATTTGAGAAGTTTAAGTGTAAAGATTAGAGTCAATGTTCACTGTAGATAAAAATCGGGCATGTTAAATAGTAAACCATTGTTATGCAACTACCATAACAGTCTAAGTAACTACTATTTTTTCTTTCTTTCGATAAACAAGTAAAAGGCTTCATTTCTACTCCACTATTAACTCCAATTAAACAAATGTGATGTGTTATCTTGTTAGTTGAATAAACTAACTTTAAATAATCAAGTTGCAAGTCTACAAGCTATTTCATCTATAATAATTTAAGTAGTTCGTTAGAAGTACAAAGTTTTTCTCGAAATACTGTAGATAATTTGCAAGTACAGGATTATGTGTACTACTTTAAGCCACAAAATCGTGCGAAGGTTATTAATACTTGATATGCAGGGCACCTAAAGAAGATTGATTATGCTCGAGAATTGTGTTTCTGTAGACCATTTCAGTGTTTTTGGTGAAAAATTTATTTCTATTATCATCCAGTTCCCCCCCTCTCCCGCCCTATCCTCCCAATTGACACATTAACTGTTAGTATAGCATTTTTTTATTAATGAACTATGGTTAATCAATTGTGTATACGTACTCCAGTTTGCATTCACTATTGCTCCTACTTTGTATTAATGTTACTTGACTTTTGGTTAACGATGTAGTCTGATTTTACATATATATAAAGGAATGTATGGAAATATAATATATTATAATTCTGGTTCTGTCTGGTTGGTTCTTCTATCTTCAGCTTGGGACCGAGTGGGCATAGAATAGACGCGCAATTATCGACTACGCACACCAAATAAGCGTTTCGCTCAACCTACCAATTTCTTTGCGCCATAACAATACTAGACGCCTATCTGAGCATAAGTAAACGAAATGGAATTTGATCCCTTGTTCCAATAGTTAGATGCTGAATACGCTTATGTTGTAAGTTGAGTGAAACAAGGCTGAAATATTATGCCATTCTCAGTTTGTTTTGCTGAAGGTCGCCAGAATAAATAACAGCTAGTGTTGATTAACCAACTGTTGCTATAGAAATAAGTATGTGCGGTAGAATAGTCCTATACTGTCAACCAACATTTATTTCTGATCCCATCTAGATAGAAATCCGTTTGGTAAGATCTTATCTGTTCTTAAATGTGCAGTAAAAACACTAGCACTTGGTTGGAGAGTATAGGTGACATGGCTAAGAGTCGATCACAGTGGAAGAGGCGTATTACTTCTTGTCCTTCCCCAAATCGGGAGTTTAAAACAGTGTTAAACTTCTCTTTCCGCGAACTAACTCTTCCTCATTAGGCCGCCATCTTTTTTAGTTATTATTATTATTATTATCATTGAAGTAACTACTACTTCCACTAATTTGGTGTCAATCTTGCTGTGCTGCTGTGTGGCAACTTGGATCAACGCACACATGTACCAGGTCCTATGTTGTTCATACATACATCTACCGGGTTATGAAAGATCAATCTAGAGTCATTAGATAATGTAGAATTAAGGTAAAGCTACGTAAGTTAAGCAAATACACCATTCTAGTTAACTGTAGTGGATTGAAACTATTATTCGAACAACATAAATAAGTTAATTACGTTAATTACGGTCCGATTTTACAAAACCACCGCCCAATTGGTAGTCTTACTGATTCACACATGAAAAGTGTGACTCAAATGCTTAATACATAAACTGGTACTTAGCATCTAAGTTATAATATAGAAAAAATACCTACATGTAGAATTGACTACAATCAAACTTCCTCATATGTCTTTAGGTTTGAAATAGTTTAAACAGAGGTGTCATACAAAAATATGGATACCAATAAACGGTTGAATTATCTCTTTTTTTGCTCACTTCATCCAATACATAAACAAATATTTATTTGTCGAATCAGAGTTTCAAGTAGATGAACAAATAAATAAATCATAGAAAATCAATTGCTAATGAAAAAGTATACATTCACTGGATTTACATTTATAAGAATTCAAAAAGAAAGCATGCATTTTACTTGGAATTAGTGTGTGACATTTCCTTTATTCTGCATTTATTATAAATATGTGCTTTCGAATTACAACATCATTGGTAAACTAATGAATTTTCAGTCTCAGTAAAGAGGTAGGATCACAAGCCATTTATTTACATGACCATATACTTAGTTTTATGCGAGGGTTAGTATCAATATGTGGGTACTGCTGGACTGCATGAGCCTACGACATGACACAAAAGCAAAACATCATGTATCACAAAGCCAACAGTAGGTGAGAAGTACAAGCCAAGTACTTTATTGGAGAGATTTACAATTTACCAAAGATACAATCTGATGTTTAGATGGGTTATATATATATATATATATATATATATATATATATATATATATATACTCCAGACTATTCGGTTTAACCAAAAAATCACCTCATTATTTTTTCATTATTTTCACCTAGCATAGTGGGTGGGCGAAAGGAGTAGGAAGTGTAGTATTATCATACCGAAATGAGTACCGTCGACCACAAAACTGACCAAAGTGAAGCAGGGGAAATGGAGTTCAAACCTGAAACCTATTGGTTGGAAGTTAAACGTCAAAACCGAAGCCGTTATACACACAAAAAGTATCTCGAACCCTATTATGTAGACCTATTCCAAGTAAAATAATTACATTGTTATCATCTGTAATAATCTTTAAAAATGGCGTTGAATACTAGCCCATTTCAAAATTGTACATTTGATAGAATAGGGTTTATAGTTTTTTTGGAACAAATGATGTAAGATGAGTGTCAACATGATTGTTGATGGTGTCATTTAAAAACATTACATAATGGGCGCAGGAAATTAAGTCACAGTAGGCGATGTTTGGATTTAAAGTTAACAGATAACTACTCATATTAATATTACCAATAATAGTATGTAATGTATTCGATAAACTCTAGTTCAGCCTAGGTACTTGAAACAAAGAATATATGAGCTAACAATTTTTTCCGATAGTTTCATACAAAAACCCTTCAGCTATAAGTACAGAAATAATGTGTTTCACTATGTGAGACATTGGAGCGTATGGTAGAAGTGGACAGTATTGGAAATAGTGAATGTCATAGAGATTACGTCGTACATATTAATAACATACATTCTAGGCAAAATTGGAAGGTCATACAAGAATGGGTTAGTCAAAAAATTATGTGACTTAAGGTGATCATTCCTAATCAATAGATTGGAATCGTATGCAAAAAATCTATAAGACAGTGTAATGCTGATGATAATAACGACATTAATAAGAATATAATGTAAAATAAGAAAAGGTAAATAACTAAGAATAAGAATATATCACAGAAGTTAGTGCCGATTTCAATAAAAGGGAAGTGGGGAGTATATATGTACTAACACAATTGGATTGGGAGAACTCGTTGTGAATCAAGATATACAAAAGAGGTGGAGTAGATTGCTTTAACACATATGGATCCTCCAGCTGACTCTAATAACTTCGTAAAATTGGAAAAGAGTAATCATATTCCTATCGATAAGCTAAAGATTTGAAATATGGTTAAAAAAGCATTTCCATTCTGAATATGATATTCAAGTGTCTAAGGTGCAATATTCTTACACATGTTTATCAATCATTTCAAATAATACGCTAATTTATCTACAAACAAGTAGTTTAGTAAATAAATAATTCACCTTTAATCAGTTCATTTTGAATACTATCTAATATTACGTTAATATTAAATTTAGAACAAAAACAGATTATAGGCGGATGTGTGTGTGTTAGAGAGAGAGTAATAACAATAATAATGATAATACAGTGAGCTATGATCATAAAAAGTAAACATGAAATGGGGTTTCAGAAAGCGTGGATAGATGAGGATAGTAACAGAGACTTCAATTTATTTATAGACACTAAAAGGAAGGTAAAATCCTATGAATAAAAATCGACAGAAAACGAGAAAGATTACGGCATAGTCATTGTAAAAAAAAAATTAATGCATATTTAATGTTTAGAATTGTAAATGATGAAGGTTTATTCAAAGAAAAATAGGTTTAACAATAGTATTGAAGTTGGCTGACTAAACTATGCAAATAGTCTTAATAGTTTTGATATACAGTGCTCCCTCTACCATCTTGAAGATGCAAATTATTTGATAAGCAGAGATTCACGTGCACAGCATTGAGTCACACTTCATATGCGATAACTAATGTTATCATCGTAGAAGGCGGAGAAGGAGAAAAACCTACAATCCAGTAGTTTAAAGCCGAACGCCTTAACTAGTTAGTCCTCCCCCCATATTCCGAAACTTTTTACAATATGGCCACGATTAAACAATTTGATAAGGATATACACACGTTAGAATGCCTTGAATAAAATCTAGTCACAAGTGACAACAATAGTATAGAACAGACCATCTTAAGGATTTGAAATATACACATAAACTTTTGAATAAGTAGAGGCAAATAAATGGTAATAATTATGATGAATACACAGAGAAACATATTACTATGTAAACTTTGATAACTACAGTTAGGTTAACAACTACATCAGGAAGAAGATCAACTTGGATTGTAAAGTTGAATGAAATAAACAAAAAAATCTATTTAGAACAAATAGATCAGTTAATTATCATCATATACAAACAAACAACACATTATTTAATCACCAAGTGAAACGATGATTTACATAACTTAACATACAGTAACATCATTACGAAATAGTATTTAGTATAAGTAGATATTTTGAACGATTAACAATAGTTCAAATGAAATTATTCTATTCAGTCAAATACGAATTGATGGGTTGGACAAACAGTTGGTTAATTTTATGTAAAATATCTTAAACATTAATAAATGCATACTATATGAATGTGACTATTACGAAATTACAATGTATTTTTGTACTACTTTTTTTGTATGGCAAACTAACAAATGAAAATTTAAACAATATAACAAACTGCAGTAAATTTTACAAAAATGGAATTTGATTACTATCATTTTTAAAAAGTTGACACTCCAACTTGGATAATCTGATAAGAATATGTTTAGCCAGCAAATAGTCACATTAGCTTAAAGCCTAATTTACAAATGTATACACATTTCACCATAACCTTATAAGAACTGCAGAGATTTAGAAGAAAAAGTGATGATTTTACTTGTTTATATAATAACTGTTTTACGAAGTTATTACATAGTCTGTTCCGAGCCACATATTTTAAAAGATATTACTAGATTACTTAACTCAAGTTCACTGGAATATGACTGGGAGTTGAAACCTAATGTTTGAAAGTCAAGTGCTTTAACTAGTTAAACTAATCTATTATAACTAGTTTTATGGGATTATGCATTGATGTTCAGGTTCAAATTGTCACACACAAAAGAGAGGAAAGCAGAGAAGCTGAAATAATAATAATAATAATAATAATAATAATAATAGTTATAATTTATTTCGTAGAAATTACTGTACTTGGATTCCAGCCATATCCAAAGTATGAGAGCTAATGATATTATCCGGCTAAACAAGTGGGGGGATTCGAATCAAAGACTTAAAGACAAAAAGTCGAATGTCTTATCCACTGAGCCACGGATCCATTGGCATAATAGTATTAATTGTAGTGATACCAACGAATTATTCGAAATATAATTTAACAACTACAGGCATGAAAGTATGAACCAGCAATAATAAAACTACACATTTAGACAAAGAATATGTCATTATCAGATGGTATATTTAATCATTCTTGGATCAGTGGTTTAGCAGTTAACTTGTTCGACTTTAATCCACCAACTCAAAGGTCCGAACCTTGTCCTACTCAATTTGATTAACGTCATCGAGCAGTGTCATCATACTCAAAAATACACATAAATATTTAAAAAATTCCGAGGTCATTTCCATGGACCTGAATCGGATAAACGAGCTAACTGGTAATTCAACTGACAATTCAATACAGTACAGAAAATACAGGTTTGTAGAAACAAACTATGAACCATACTCATTTTATTACAACTACATCATGATAATACACGCTTAAACTACAGTCAATCGAGTATTACATTTGTTGAATGTTATTTTCAAATTACTGTCACGAATTTGCGGTTATTTGCAAAGTTTTGAATGTGCAACAGATTTGTTACATCCTATATTTTTAACATTAATCTGCTCACTTACCGGATACAGGCTGCACATTAAAGTATAATTTTCATTACGTACTTTATTCGGAGTCCTAACTTTTAATTTATTTGTATCGTTTCCAGAATGCTGGAATGTGCTACATTAGTAAGTTCATAGGACACAGCTGCACTCATAAATTCAAACACTTGAAATGAAATTTTTAAATAAGATTACACTATTATGCAATACATAACCATGAACAAAAGGTGGTGGAGTGTTAGATACAGGACACTTATTAAACATCAGAAGAGTTATGGATAACCTCATTCCACTTCCACTATATTTTTAATAAGAGTCAGTAGTCTGCTACAAAATGAATAAAGTATGCTTATCACAATAATGTTGATTATTAAGTAAAAGAAAAAACACTTGACTACTCTGAAATACACTTACACATGTCAGTGAATCAATACTATACTGATTGTTTTTCTCAACTTGATTAATATACACTTGTTTCGCCGTTTTACAAATGAATAGTGTTTGTGTTAACTTCGACAAATTTTACTTTGAGGTGAAGGACATGAAATTTCTCAACATTAAGTTATATATACAAATTCATTCTGACTATTTATACATAACTATGTGATTTATTCTTTAATAAAGAGTAAAAGCCACTATTCATAGCCTAAAACCACTTCAACATGTTGAAACGTGTTTTAACACTAAATCGAAGAGATGGAAATGAATTTACAGTGGCAACCAGTACATTTAATACGATAGCACATAATATTAAAGAACATGAATTAAACAGGCTGCGCATAACTACCTTAAAATAGTTGTATGAGCTATAGGTACCATTTAATTGAATGGTATCATGTAGTTTTACATAGAGAAGTGACCGCTATCAGTTAACCACTAGAAACCAGGAAGCAATGGATAGTTGTTTTGCCCTAGTATAAAGATCCTCAGCAGCGTTCATCCATGACCCAAAACCACAGACACCAAGCCAGCGCCAAACCATTACATTCTTGAGTTGGTATTCTATAGTTTAAGTTTCTTATATCAATTAATTGATACTGATGACATTTATTACGTGCCTTGTATTGTTGAATTTCATGGCTTGTGACTTCCTAACTAAACAAAGTCGAAAAGTAGTGACAATGATCTAGCTTATTTAACCATTAAACTTTGAAAATAAGCTTTCACAAAAAAGTACAGCCAGACGTTAACCACTGATACAACTCCAACAATGTGGAAGAGGCTTGGCTATTCGTCATACTGCCAAGTGCTTTAAACACAAATGAAATTCATTTGAACCAGAATCCAAACAATGTGGGCTCAATACATTTAAATGGCTTTGGAATATGCCAGAAAACCAACGCTGTAATGAAATTCATCATTAACTAAAAAGCTTGGCTTCAGTTTCTCAGAAAGTTGTTGAGTAATTAACATGGTACTAGAATTCTGATACTTTCGATTTACTATATTCGAATAGCTTGGCAACATGCTGAATTGCGAAAGTAAGGTTAACCAAGCGGTATAGTGTTGGTTATTTGGAATGTTGCCGAGCTCATCGAATGAAGTGAGCCGAGAATGTCTAGATCTTAATTACATTTGAATCACTTGAAAACATACTAGATTACCAGTTATTATAGCGATTAACACTATAGCCATAGAGAGTGATTATCATTGACGTCTACAATGTTCGATGAATATTCCAGTGTAGCACAACTTGGCTGACGAATAAAACCATATGTATGGTAAAACTACGAGTTTGAAATGAAATCTTTAATAAAAACTACACTATTGTAGGCATCACTAGCCCAGTAAATGAACAGATAAATGACCAATAATATTGGATATGGCATACTTGATGATTAATAAAAGATTGTAGATAACCTAAACCTAATGGAATAAAACTAGAGCGAAACATCAACAACTTACAAAAAAATTATGATCTTTGAATTCAGGAACGCTTCTTGACAGAGAAATTTGAGGTACTAAATTTTCTGCAGACAAGTTATCACATTTATTTATTTGTGTCAATGAATATGTATTAACATGATTGATTTGTAGCTCTGTAGAATTTTCATGTGAGTATACAGATCGAGGAGCTGAAGATGACCGATAATATTGCATTTTATCAGCATGCTTACTTTTATCTCGTGAAAATGAACGTTTACGTAGACGTTGTAGTAGACTGTCAGCACCAGATTTACACTTTGTTTTGGATGATTCTTGACATATACATGTGAAATCTTCATTTTGTACAAAACAATTATGAGATCCATTAGGATTGATATAATTTAAAAGATTAGATGGTCCTACAACAGTTTGATGAATGGGTCCGCGCGATCGCCATTCAAGACATCCAAGCTGTGATAGAAAACAAAAGACAATTACAGGTAATAGTTAGAAAAGTCTTTTAGGTAGAATTTTCATTATATGTTTATCCATTTACATAATAATAACAATAGTGATAGTGACCTTCAATAACTTTTTACTCTTAAGGAGGCTGTGGATAAAATATTGTGGTTTTCCTAAATTTAATGAGCTGCTAACTAATCACAAACAGACTGAGGTTGAAAATATGAACTATTAGATTCCACCTTAGATGGTTAAAAAGCTGTAATCGAATATTCTGCATGAAATCCAGGATGAATACTAAGGAGAGAAGTCCCAGATAAGGATAAAACAACTGTCCAATACTATATAGCTTTTTTAATGTTTCCCTATCAGTTATTGATAAAAAGCAACTTAAATTCTAATTATGTTAAAAATTCATGTAAACAGACGCTTTCACAAACACATGTACCATACGGTGAAGTAATACAAAAGTTTATCATTCCTGGTGACGTAGCAAATATGAAGTAATATATATTAGTAAGTACATGCTAGTTTGCTTATGATTTCGAATGATCTAATGAAAGTGCTTTCACTGAGTTGAATGAGCATTTTGGAAGAGGGAAATAAGAGAAGTATGAGTGTTTTTTGATGAAATGATTGACTAGGTGCAACAAAATTTATGAAAAATCTATTTTAAGAGTCCATTTTATTACTGAACACATATTCTGTTTTGCTTACTATTTTAAAATAAGCATTTTCTCATTAATTCATGAATGAAAACACTAAGGTCGAATAAATTGCTTAATTTACCAGTCTATTTGACACAAATGAAGACATAAAAATGAACAGAGATGACCAAACACATGTAATCAATGGTTGAAACATTCTATACTCAAGCTAATGACTTCATGTCCAAATTTTACACCAGCTACTTCACTTCCAGTAGGTCAGTAGCAGCGTAGACAGTCGAAATATAAGTCTAGTACACAGAATATGCATGTGATAGTTGAGACAATAATCAATACGAAAATATCGAAAAAGAACAACTGAAGTGACCGAAGTTTTTGTCCATAAATCATAACACACAAGATAAAAAGACAAGATTCTGGAATCGATTGACAAGACAAAAATGATGAAGTAAATCCATAAATCATAGAGTACAAAGAGTACAAACAATGTATGAACTTTAAACAACTAAATATTCAGTCATACATATACATAAGAACCCAATAGAGCATGATCAACAATAAATTAAACTCATACACACTCAATAAAACACTACTGATTCGCTCTGTCACATAAACACATCATTCTAAATAACAGTGAACCATTAATCGGATAAGAAATATAATGGGTTCATTTTCAAAGGTACGACGGTTAACATATCAATCATAAACATATATAGGTAGCATTGACTAACGTTGACTTGATCTTAAACAGATGAATGAGTTAATATTCCCGCTAAGTAGTATGACTTCTAACTTCCTTGTATTTACTAAATTGCAACTGACTACGTCGGAAATGATAATGGAATTTTCTTAGGAATTGATTCTCATGGTTTCATCAATAAAACATAAGGTTAGGAAACTGAAAATCACAAATTCAGTCGCCAATAATCATTATTTCTGCGTTTGCGCCAATATTTCTACAAAAATGCAATTACATGTCTGGACAATCTATTTTATCGCATAAATTTATTCTATAAACAATAGTTTGCAGTTTCTTAAAGAAACGTTAAAAAATTAATTTAAGCATAACCATAAGAGGGTAGCAGTAGTCGTAATAGCGGTAATACGCTTGCTTCATCATACAAATAACCATTGTAATCAACTTTCGCCCACCCAAGCAACAAAATAAATGATCACTCTTAATAAAACATGAATCATAGAGTAATTTACAGGACAAGATCCATCCTCTCTCCGCCCCCACCCCACTTCCATGTATTCAAAGTCAATTAAACGATGCAGTTGGTATGAGTAAGTTATGAAAAATTTATTTCATCCCATTTAATAATGGAAAAGTAATGTCAAATAAAAAAATGGTATATTCACAAAGATGTTAATCATCATCCACATATTACATAAAATTAACCACTCTATACAATATCAGCTTATTAAATGAATACTCAACATTTAGGTGTGGTCTTGCATATGAGTCATTTGTGCATCCGAGATTCATTAGTCAAGACTAAAAGATTAGGACAAATCACTTTTCGTCACAGGTTATTACTGTTAATAAATACGTCAGTTACGTATGAAAGTGGTTCTACTGATTTCTGGATTGTTTAGTAGTAATCTATGACTGATCTATGAAGAAATCAAACGTATGGTATTTTTATCGTCTGACATTAGGGTTCTACAAATATCACAAGCACATGTGAGAAATATTTAAAAATTGAATGTTCATCGCTTACATCTAATGTCCAATTTTAGTAAAGTAAGGAGGAAAGGAATGAAGTGTAGTACACAGGTCAATAATTCATTCATCAAAGTTGACAAATTCTAATACGCACAATGAAGTGGTAAATGCAACGAACTATTTGACTTACTGGAGTTAAATTAGGTATCTATATGAATATAATTTGAAATCCAGGTGACGAGTTTCAAAAATGCTCGCGATATCATTCTAGACGTCCGCAAAACTCTGTATTTCATAAAAATTATGTCTACCTAGCCTGCTTACTCCAAAATGTTTAGTGGATATGAGTATTCAGATATAGTTTACAATTAGCTGTTGATCAAAGCCTAGAGATCTATAGTAAACTGCAACTGACAGTTAAGTAATAATAATAATATTAATAATCAACTCTACAGATCAATTAGTCACCTCCGACGAATGAAAAACAAACGTATTTTCCAGACGGTCTGAGTTTTTTCCTATTCAAAAGACGACAAATTAAAGAAGTGAAAATTGAAACAAAACAGTGGTAAACTACATTTAAAAAACGGGAATTGAAGGTAAACGGGTGTGAGATCAATAAAAAAGCGACAAGTAAAAGACGAAAGTGACACAATTCAATCTACTTTTATGTGCTGTACACATGACATACTTTCTTCTGTCTCACTCACTGTCTGTGAACGATTCATTTTATTGGAAATAAACTTATAAAGTAAACGATAATAATAACATAAAGTATGCGCACTGCTCCTACTAATCCAAAAAAATTATACAATGACTGTAAAGTGACATTTGATATGACGAATTGAAAAGTACCATGCATCCCTCAAAAACAGAAAGATATTTATGAACTATTCGAGATGCAACTAAGTTGGATGCAGAAAGATGCGAAAGTGGTATAAGAAATTGAGTTTCATACAGTGCATTCTAAATATATACCTCAGTGTGACCCGACGGTCTTAAGCACCATACTGATTAGGTTGAAAAGTCCCAAACAAAGTGGAAATCGTCTAGTAGCAAAGATTGTTGTTTGTGGAAATTATTGAATGTTGTAATTTACATTCTAGTGATCACATTCGAGCAGTAACTTTCGGAGTCCTAGTGGCTTCAACTATATTTGGTATTTGGTAGTTACCCACCAATGGCATCGGATGATGTTGGCTGAAGATGGAAATGTCAACCATTAGATGCCGATTATATGATTTAAATGTTAAGTATTGATTGTGAAGCCTAATGGTCTTGATTTTGATCACTGATGAGGTCGTCGATGGTCACTGCTGAGGAGACTCATAAACCTAGTAGGTAAGTCTCAATTATAGCGTAGTGCATATATGGTTATACATTTATAAGTCAGGTGACCTACCAAGTAATATCAACTGCCCAAAAGGTAATATCTACACTATTATAACTAAACATACTAAATTTGGAACCTCAGTTTAGTCACTAAGTTTATACGGGAAATAAAATCGTAGTCAAGTTATAGAGGATGATGAATATTACTTTCATCACATTTTAAAATGACACTGAAACATGAATCATCCACATGTAATATTTAAACATATATATCATATTTATTCAAATTAGTTATTTGAAACATTGTAGTTGCCTTCATATAAAAGTGAAGAAAAGTGTATACAAAGATTAATCTGGCATTTATAGAATAGATGGATTACAGCTACCAGAGGAAGATATGACGTTTGTTTCGTCTCATGTAGGACTCGGTGGTTGGATGCACATACGTCCTAATGTTAACATTCACAATGAGACTCCAAACCAGAAGTTTTCACTTCGAACAGTCAACACCTTACCTGAAGGACTACCGATCTCAAGTGATCCAAATCCTGACTAGTAAACATCATCCTTATTGAATAAATGAATGGTTATCTGGACTCAATCAGATAACGCTTTTGAAGTTCAAAGTGAACAGTACAGAGATTAAGTCTCAATGTGAATATCAACATTAGGATAGATGTATGTCCAGTTGACCAGTTTCAGATAGTACGAAAAGATCGTGCACATTTTCACTGCTAGCTACAATCCATCTATTCTAAAAACATTACAAAACTGTCTATATTACGAGAATCCACTCACGACGTAAACATTTAAACAAAAACTGACTACAACACAGTCCTGAATATCAATAACAGGATAATCCAAACCCTTAATGATATTTCTAGTTTTGAAAATTCTAGCATCACTCATCATTCGACAAACATTAACCACACAAACATGACTTCAGGCTTTAGAATATCAGACAGATCTCTGATGATGAAGAAATACTTCAAGCTTATATTTAAAAATAAGTTCAGTGGTTTCGGTTGATACACTTTTCTGCGTGTTGCGTTTGCTGAGCTACGTAGTCTGCGAATTAGAACCATATATATAAATGAACGCAACACCAACAAAAGTTTATCAACTGAGCTAAGAAGTTTCCTCATCACTTCAATGTTGATAAAATTTTTAAAAGTCTAAAAACATAGAATCAACGAAAGTAGAAAATTATAATAAGTTATGGAAAATACGTCGGTAAATGGAAACAGTATGTAAAAATAGTTAGATAGAAATAAAACGTGGGTATGAATACGTTTAATTGACTTTCAAATAAGCATTCTCTGGTCTCAACTTGTTTTCAATAAAGTAACATAAACTAGCAATCCCAAATGTGTTGAGGAATCTGTTACAAGTGTCCACTTTCTGAGAAAATCGTATCAACCAAGTTTGTCAGTCAGATAGAGTTGTTTAATTGTCTTGTCCCATATGAATGTGAATTAAGTGATTGATTAGAGCGATCAATGTTCAGGATAACATAGTTTAAAAACGACTGACAAGTTAAATGAATTCTCCTTTTATTCAATCATGAGAACTAGGTGTGCATCAATTTGAAACCATTGTTATAATAAACGCGTAATAGTTAGAACATTACTGGCCTCCGGCACTGCCAAATGTTTTGTTTCAACCTTGATAACAATTGTGCATTTACTAATAACTAGCTATGTTGAAAATTATCAAAACTCTAGAGAGTAGCTATGATCGCTAGAATTCAATTATATCCGGGGAGATAGATATCACCTATGGTAGTGGATGATGCATTTCAAATAAACTTAAGTAAGGAATGTGAACTGTTGGATAGTGAAGTAAAATTTGAATACAAGAGAGCAATACTGTGGTGGATCGCAAGTGCGCACTTTTAAGAAACTCAATTCCATATTGTGTGAACCATCTCTAAACTGAATCATATCCATGGAGATCCACATCTAAATAATAAGAAAAGCACTAATAAAACTCAATAATTAACAAAAATCAAATGATATATTACTTAGGCTAATAACTGCTGAAAATACATTTATCTACTGTCTTATAGCTAAAATCTCTTTTTCTAAATATGTAACCTATTAACATTAACCAATGTGAAGAGTGTTTAAATGAGGTAAAATTGTTGAATACTATAAATCAGTCTTATGGTCATTTGATCAAAATGTTGGTTTTTTTAATAAAACATCAATTATTAAGAAACTATTTATGCATATGTAATTAACGAAGTATTGAGTTACACGAAGGTTGAATATTGTCGATTACTCAGAAATGAATTATTCATTAATAAAGCATGGAGAAAATGTTATATTTAGTAATAAAGAATAAACTGGGAGAACTATTGTATCCCCTTGAGGCTACAAAAAATATATAAACATATGTGAATCATAAACTTGTCATAATTTATCCAATTAATAACCAGTATATACAACCATCATCTTTTTAAAAAAAAAACAAATCCAATTCTGAAACTACTAAAATCAATCTCACAACGATAAACTGAGACGTGTACATATTTATACCCATATTTCGAAGGCTTCAACATATTTTACTTACAAATGAAACCAAACA
Source organism: Schistosoma mekongi (assembly GCA_034768735.1). NCBI lineage: Eukaryota > Metazoa > Platyhelminthes > Trematoda > Strigeidida > Schistosomatidae > Schistosoma > Schistosoma mekongi. The sequence continues at coordinate 25,818,973 of CM068305.1, forward strand.
GCTCACTTAAAACTTTACTCATAGTCTCATAGACTCAGATATATACATGTATTCATATGTTCATTGTTGTTGTTAACGTACCTTATCCTATATAAATACAAATATGTTTAACGATAGAATAAATGTTTATTCTTTGTGTCATCTAATGAATTTTATATAGTTGTTAGAAAAGTACTCACTTGAAAAACATTAAACAACAATCTGTCAGTTTTACTATAAACGTTAAGTTGTTGAAATTAATACAAAGATTAAACTCTGTTAGTGTAACATGAATGTGTTTAGTCGGTTATAAACCAAAGACAGTTTATGCTTACGTTATCTTTTAACTTGTAGTTTTACAAGCACGATATGACTTAACTACACCGATCTACAAATGCAATTTATTATCCAGCTTCCTTAGTAGAATTCGATTCCAGCGACTATATAAAAGCAGTGAATTGGTTGTTGTGGATGGGTAAACTAGTAACGACATAAAAACAAATCTCATAAGAATCAAAATCAGCGGCCAGGGAATTATAAGTGTAGTGAGCAACTCTAGGTCTTAAATGTGATTGAAACCGGATCCTTTAAACCCAATGAAGAGAACGTCACAACCTAAATGAACTGGGATTTACAGAGTTCTAAATTCGCAGTTTGCATTTTATATCAGGATGAAGGTGTGTAATGTTGAGGGTTTCTAAGGTAGAGCAAAACAGAATATATTTCTAAGTCTTTTTAAAAAGTTTTGTTCCAATATAAGAACCATTAATTAATGCACTGCATCTGAAAACGATAGCTAGTTCAGCGAGAGGTCATTTGCTCTTAGCTCCTAAGTTTACCATAAGACTACAAGTTTTCAAAACCAAAAGTTACTAAATTGTCTGAGACGATTGTAAAACATAAAAACGCACGAAAATTAAGGTGGAAAGGTTGAACTGATCTAATTATAAAGCTCCCAACCTAAACGAATATTTTTAGTAGGTCATACTGAATGGAATAAGAAAACAACGTCTAGTGAATTCAATCACTGTATATCTAGTTGATTCGGTTGAAAATTTAAAAATGATGTTCATTTTTGCTATAATTTCTTGCTTATAACGACCCAGTTACTCCTATTGCTTAGTGGTCTTAGACACTGAACACTCGACAAGACCCCAAATCAGAACACGTTTGAACAGGAACGAAATTGTATTCTAAATAAGAAGAGTAGACACACACAGTAATTCATTGTTAGAGAAACGTTAATGTTTTTACACAAGAAGCTTCTAGAGTCTTCTCCGATAATCAGCTAGAGCTTATTGGTTTAGAAATAGCCAATCAGAGTGCGCTACCACGATCATGCACTGAACATGATCTAATCCGGTCTATATCCCATCAACAATTTTCCACTTATGAAAACCTAATTATTCTATAAAAGGTTCATTTGTATACATTAATCACGTTTTTAAAGTCCATGAAAATATTTGTATTCGATGCAGATAAAGGAAGTTCAAAATAATTAAATCAAAAAATATCTTCAGAGTTTATGCTATATATCACCAATCGTAAAATAATCAAAGATCAATTGGAAAATGATTAACAGTGAAACTTAAGATGAGTTATCATCACATCTAGGTATTATCGATTGTATGCACATGTCTCAGAGTACTAGTATTCTTAATCAAGACTAAAACTGGGTATTTACTGCTTTATATACTAGTGATAGTTACTAAATTATTGGGTTATAATGACTACCACTTGCCTAATGAGTATCATTCGTGATTTTAAATTGAAACCTGATGCTGTTACCATAATGATCGTCACAAATATAACTTGAAGATTTAAATTTTGGGACACATTAATTCATCGAACCAACAAAACACTTGATAATTGCTTATTTTGACATCACTTTGTTTATAAAGCCAAATTCTTTATCAGATTTCAAATCAGGGTATCTTAATTTATGCATGTAAAACTAAATATAATAATTACTAACTAACTACTGTCATTCAATGGCTGCAAGGTAAATCAATCACCTATCAGAGACAACGTCTTACTCACTGATATACGTTTGCTTCTAGTCCATGATCTCCCAGATGGCTTTTTGTTCATCTGATTAATACTTGCACATAACACCGGATCATTTATACTCCTTTCTGTCGATAATTTATAAATCTGGCGACCATTTGATTGAAAAGGATTATAAGGTTTCCGATTATCACCAGATTCGCTCGGTTGAGGTTGAAACATGCGAAAATAACTGAAAAGTAATGTTTTTTTAATACATTGAATGTGCTTGTACTACGTGAATTGAAACTGCAACTATCTAAATAAATAAATGAAATTTGTAAACAAGAATGCATTTTTCAATATCTGAGGGTTGTGGTTACAAATACCCATTTAATTTAAAACCCAACATCAAACACAAAATTGTAAACAGGTTGACTACTTGTATGTAAGAAACAGCTGACATAAAATTGATCAAATACTTATAACTTCGGAATGTCTCTAGTATGATAGTGCACCACGCAAATATTACAGAAAGTGTTTTCTAAACCACTATCAAAAATCTTTGGTACATCTAAGCTAAGCCAAAGTTGCCTGATAAAGGGTTTAGCAACAAGAGTATTAAAAATAGTAAGGATGATTGATCTGAATGACTGAGGTACTTTGTTCAAAAAAATGAAAACCAATAATAAACAAATACTTATTAATTAGTAGGTGCGAAGTCTGAAAACCGCAGACCTTCGATCCAGCGAGCTTTAGAAGAATGACATAGAATTATTGGTACAGAGATTCACCTTCTTTTATCTCAGGAAAAAGTACCTGCGTGAGAATGGAAGGTAATGAAATCATGTACGTGATAATATTTGTCGACACCGTTAACAAAAGTTGTAGGAATAAATGAAGAATATCATTTAATGATGATACCTAGTCACAAACTACTAAAAGCACTAAGACGCATCAGTTGAGAGATATGACAATATATAGTAATTCAGTCTTTCAGTACTCCGATTGGCTACAAACTTTGATACAATACATTTCCACTAATGACTGCAAATTCAAACAATCAACCGGAGAAAGTTACTAGTTCTAGTCGACAGGTGTGCGTTTACAATACAGCTCCAAAACGTGTGGTGGTAAATAATATCGACAGTTGATAGCTTTTATTATCTTAATCAAGAACAATTATAAGAGTTTTCACTAAATCTTTCGGAGGCTTCATTTTCTTCTCAGATATTAGGGTAGACTAACACTGCACCATAGATAAACTATGATTTTTAATCTACACGAAATATCATAATTTACCAATAGAATTATGATGTAACAATGTATTTCGGTAGCTATATGAATAAGTTGTAAACCATGCGATAGATTCAGCTGGTGGAAAAGTGAGACATAAATAATTATGGAGCGATTGCGTCTGCTTTCCCTAATCTGACGTTTGAGCAAGATACTCGGTTTGCTTAGCCTCTCACTCCAACTAAGGACAAAAGAAGATGAACTCTTGCAAATTAGCAACAACTGGAGTCGTGACTCGTTATGGTTAGAAAGTATAGTGAACCAAATTAATATTTTATGGTTAAACTCAATAGTTCCAATCCCAACACTGTAGTTGTCAAAAGTGAACCCCACTTATTGAAAATAAGATATCCACTATGTCAAGATTAATTTTCGTTTCGAGGGATACAGTTATCATTTTCAATCACAGCTGTCTAGACTTTAAGGATTATGTCATTTCTTTGTGTGGTCTGTCGCTCTCAGAACCATTTCTGTATGTAACCACTTAACATTGACAGGTCTAAAACAAATTGAACTAATATGTTAAATTTCAGGGAACTTTAAGAGATGATTTCATAGAAACAAATCACGTGGTGTAAGAGAAATAATGAAACAAACTAGCCGTTAATTCCGATTGTCGTTTAAATTGTTTCTACAGAAAAATAAACATCTTACAACTTCAAATATAAGCATAATTTTAACATCAAATGGCGAACGGCGTGAGAGGGGATAGACAACTGTGAAACCATGCTAATTTCTAGCGGAATCTCGTAAACGATTAGGTCAGGTTGCAACAGCACAAATCATCAAAAAATTAATAACTGCGCACTGTTTGTGTTGAAATAAGAAAAGTGTACTCTTAAATTTTGATAAATACTTAAGTTCCAACAACTTAAGATGTCAAAGACACCAATTACAAGCCACCACTAGATAAATGTATTTATACGTTGCTAGTGTTCACCCTCACTACCATCCACAGTGATACACTATCTCTAGCTAGACCGAATGTATAGAAACCGGATATGTGGCGACTATACATGTAGCATCTTCAGCAGACAGAACGACCACAGGGTCGCTTCCCACAAAATCGCCACGTCGCCTATAAGTAATACGTCAAAGCACCGAGGGAAACGCCACTAAGAAATAGCTCACCGAGGTTTAATAAGAAATCGGTGCTCTTCTGCCTTTTTCTCCCTTCCAGGACAGAAAATTTGAAAAGACACCCACAAAGTCCTCAGGACTGGAATTAACTATCTACCACCTAAACAGCGACCCTCCCACAAAGAGGTCAACTAGTGGAATTTCATGCTTTAACCTAAAGTTGCAGCTCCACTCGTCGGCATATCTGAAGGATAATTGGATCAACTAAGCGATTTCCATCGTCACGAGTAATAAAAGCCATGTAGCCGTCTGTCCCAGTCAGACTAAAGCCAGTTTTCACTGTGAATTGGTTAAGTGAGCAGTGTAACTAGTGAAGTGCTGTTGAAATGGTTCAAAAATTCGATATAAATCAAACCTTGCAGAGATTTATGCGGACATAGTTTATAAGAGTTAGTTTCACAACAAAATCAAACAGACTGCAATAGCAAGTCACTAAATTGCATAAATAAGTGGTATGTATGGTCTGTGAATTTGTTAGGATCCACAAAACAGTTTTGCACAGTTTGATATCATGTGTTAAAAAAAATTGGATTCGCAAGTAACCTAAGATCACAGTGTTAAAACACAATATCATCTAAAGGATTGAGAATTAGCCCATACGTCATGCTGCAATACGCAAAGTTCAGCCAATTTGTTTCGTAATGTGTGACAAGATATTAAGAAAAAATTCATAATATTTAGTAAATTGATGTTTTGTCTATACAAATTAAGCAAGTTAAAGCATTTATAAAACAATATAAGAGAGCCATTAAAAAAAATTTAAAATCAACGACCTCCATCATGTGACTGAAGTAAGTTGACGCTCCCGATAAGACGAATCCCTAAGTATAACAAACCAGCGTCTACCGGCGAAATCTCAGATACCACAACAAGGTCATTTGTTACTTCATTTAGAACCATAAAACAAAGTTTTGCATTATCCAATATCTTCTTAACATGCCAGTATAAACAAACTACTTTGCATGTGCTAGTGACTTGATGCTAACTTATAGCTTTAGGTCTACCGTAAGTGTAAAATTGTGGAGTTTCTCTTAGGCACTGGATCCGGCAATTTGGGTTAAATGTAATTTAGACTATGTTATGGCATGCCTTCTAGTTTTTTCGTGACTGTAAAAGAATAAATCAGAGGTATGTAATCGTTTTGTGGATGGTTTGTGCGGAAGTTTTAATACAATTAACTTACTACTTCTGCACTGTTTTAAGAGTGTTTGCATGACGTCTACGGATTAGACGGATGTAAGTTTCACAAATTGTCAAAAAAGTCCATAGGTTATCATTTTTACCGTACGAATCGAAAATCTATATAGAACTTTCACTTGACGATTACTGGGGTATAACTGGGGTATAACATAACTTATATAGAAGGATGTAGGTTGCTTTCTCTAAAACCCTGTGAAAACGCCGTCTATAAACCAACCTTAATTTTTTCCATAAAATAATTTACGGTCTCATTTTCTCAACCTCTCCTCCCTTCCAGAAGACCGCACCCTAATATAACCTAAGGAATCTGTCTCTGACACTGTATACCGAAAACTGCAAACACCAATCACGAAATAATTTTTACAATAATATACAGTTTACTATGGAATAAGTCGCCACTTTCTATCCGCTCCTGTGATAACTTACCGTGATTTAAACTCATGGTATACTTATTCCTCAATGCCAATCGGATCAAGCAACTCTTTCATGAATTATCTGAAAATCCAGACATGATAAGTCACCGACCACCTTACATCTAGCATATGAGTCCGCGGCTCATATTGCAGCCCTGTATATCATTAACAACTTACGCTACTTTCCTTCCTCACTAGCCCAAACAACCGACCATCGCTATGCTTGTATATTACACGCAAAAAGAGACCCCATTTCTTTTTTCTCTTCCTTTTTCCATTTATATGCTATGTAGACATGTTCTCTCGATTCAGCGAATATGGCGCAAACCAAATTACCCCATGACGGATGTCCACAGAACCAAATATCTTACTGCTAATGTGCATCAGTGACCAAAACCTATAACATATTTTTCCGATTCGGCATATATAACACAGATACGTGTTTATCTGACTGTCAGCCATGAACAAACCCCAGCACCTCACAATGGATGTCTGCCGAGCCTAGCATCTTACTACTAAGATGCATAAGTGACCAGAACCTAGACACTTATAGGACACTTCATACTACTCAAAACGTCGAATATCTACTTCTGTCACGATGTAAACCTTCGATATAGCGACTCGAACTTACCCTGAAATTTACCTGTGACACAAGGTCATTCCGAGGTCTAGTTCGTGATTGACGCTACATGAATAACTAATTTAAAACGTTTATTATTTCATTCTCTCTACATATCACAGTATAAGCAGTCTGTGCAACAATTAAACACTACTATTGTCGTATGATTTTGTTCATCTTGCCTGTAAAAATGGCTTGCTCTTTGTATGAGGAAATAAATTATTATTATCATCATCATTATTATTACTACCCACATCTAGTACGTGTTATTAACTAGCTGATCATGTGGCTTTGACGGGTCAGTTAGGTAGGGTCTTAATGTAACTTGTTAATCTGGTTAATCTGCGTGAGCTAGCTAAGCCAAAGCCATCTCTGATTTTTCTTCAGTCCGTTGTTTTCATTACGGTAGGTCCTATATGCTGACGATAAACTTTCAGATGACCTGAAATAGTCCGCGACTTGTAGTACCACAGAGATATATAAGCATTTTGAGCGTATCAGTAGGCGTTAGTGTAAATTGTTGTAGTAGTTAATTCTATCTGCTGACAGTATGGAACGAGATGAGAAATGCAAGACATCAATGAACTGGACTTTTTGGAACTGTTTGGAATGAGTTTTCAGACGGCTAGTTCTAGATAAGACAAGTAAATAAAACTTTGGCCGGCGATAAACATCCTTAGATAATACACGAAAATAGACAGGAAAAGTCAAATATAAGAATATATATTATTGGTACTAATATATATATTCACACTGTCGAGTAGGAGTTTACCTTTTTGGGCAGCATTTTGTAAATAGAAGGCCGTATTTGAAGTTGTTCGCGAAATTTAACAATTCGAAAATATAGTTTTCGGGACAATGCTGTCACTACGTAAGTAATAAATAGAAACTTAAGTTCAAAATCAACATTAGAATTAGACGATTGCCAAAATGGTAAAGGATTCCTTTCTCTCCTCATTAGCGAAGGTAATTGAAAGAGTTATCGCCGATTGTTTACGTAACCATGTCCTTAGTAGGTCCTTACTATCTGTATCTTAACGCAGCATTCTACTAGATAGGCCCAGTGATACCAACTATCTGGCAGTTAGGCCTTGTCAGCAAGAACCAATTATTTTACGCATTCTCCTCTTCTAGAATTTTTAGCCGGGTAGACCATCCAGGTTCTACCAGGAAATCGTAATCTATGGGTATTAGCAAGTTTCCAATGGAATGTCAAAAGGACCTCCAAAATGATTTCTTGCAGCCATAGTCTAATCAGTATTTCCTGATTGGCTTACAATGACTAGATGAGTGCACAATCTGCTTTCAAATGACCTTCCTTCTAACTTAAAGTCAAGAGTGTTTTTATGTAGATGTTTTCTAGATTCGGAGGATATACTTAAGATCTCTCTGATATCCTGATTCCTAAGGTGATCTTAGATTAAATACGTTTGTGTGCTTCTAGTACATTATTTGCTTTAAATACCAGTGTTCAGATACATCCTACATGCACATAGTCGGTGGGTCTGGTGTCATCCTCTTAATATCTAAAAAGTATCTAGGTGCAACCCTGTGTAAAACTGTAGTGGTATCATTCCACTGAAATTCTGCAGCCAATAAAGCCTACCCAATCTTGTGGCTTTATTTGTAACTTGAAGCAACTTGACTCCTCATTTTATAACAACACTCTTTCATATACTTAAGACCTAACATAAAAAGTTCATATATCATTCCTCCACACCTAAAGAAGGATATCGCTATATTTAATGATCACGTCAATAAACTAGCCGTAAGCAGCTCTACAGTATTAAACGTACATCATCAGTAGTACAGAAGGGTTAGAAAAGATATAATACTGATGTTTCAGAACGATCATGACCCTTCTTTAACAGATCACTGGCAATATTCATCCTTAAATTAAACAGAAAACATCTTTGTAGGACAGAATAGGAAGGAGGGTGCACAAAAATTCGTGTTAACATTTTTGTAGTAGGGACAAACAAACTGTAGAGCTACTTACCTGATGAGGTAGCGTTGACACTTCGTCTGGACGGGACAAACGGAGGCACAATCCAAATTTATTCCGTTGGGGACCGATCGACTATAGGAGTAACCCTTTGGTCACGACCATTTGTAACTCTTAGTGCAATCGGCTTTTCCGTTTCAGGATAAATATAACAAATATCGTACTGTCCATAGCTAACAACACTAACACAAATCTAGATGATCTCAAGGGGCGACGGATTGTGAATTTTCCCAAACAAACTTTGAAAGTTAGAAGGATAAAATGAAGGTAGTCCAGTTATATATACCATAGCAGAGAACAGTAAATAATCTACAATTGCGACACCAGAAACTCATCCGGAAAGTAAGACGGGACAGATATGTATGTTCAATTGACGACATTGGGTGCTGCGGCAAATGTATGGCTCTTATTTTGCTCTTTACGTTCCCTCCCTTACCCTATTCCTCTCGAAATGTATGTTTCGTGATGCAGTCAATAACTCCTCTTTAAAGTCAACTTAACCATGTTTTTGAACTGGTGTGCATTCTGCAAATATTTGTGAAGGCATTGTTATTGTTATTACTTAACCAGTACATGTAAGTTTTCCTATAAACAACTATAATTGTTTGCTCATTTATATTCACAAATAGTATCAGAATCCAATAAGATAAAAGATAGTGCCACTCATCGTAGATGAATTATGTAAGTTCGAGGTCAGTGAAACAACACTGAATCCTGTTATAATTTTGCATCATTCCCAACACGATCACGTGCTGAAGGTGCCAACGAATATTTGATTATTTAAGATAGTATATCAGTTCAGCAGGCTCATTCTACCACTTTCGCATGAACCTTCTTTCTGTCTATTTATAATTTTGATTTTGCCTATTATATAAACAGTACTAGAGGACCAGATTAACCAATGTACCAGATTTAGTGGGCTCGGCTATTCAGTATTTATACTGTTGCTTTTTTCAACATAGTTCTGTATAAGCTAATCAGTAACACTGTCCAGTTATTTATTATAATGAACTAACACTAGAGACTGGCGAAAATAAACAAAGGGTAAGTTACGTGTAATTCAGTATATTAGTTGAGTTACACTATGTGGGCATGCAGACAGTTCAATATTCCTTGAATTACAGTTCACGAGGTCATTAATACCCTTGAATAAGTCGCAACATAAATGGGATAATAAGATGAACACTAAGATGATAAATCTCACACCATTATGTCAATTACCTAACAACAAATCGGTATAATTGTCTCAGTCTTGGTGAAGTTTGAGCTCAGCTCAAAGTGCTCAATGGTAACGGCTGTAGATTAGGTGTTGGAGACCAATGTTCAAATGCATCGAGGGTTATTAGTTTTCCGAAGATTGAAGCCAAACCTTGAAGATTGTATCTGAAGAAAGCCTACCTTTTAGAGACTGCCCTATGAAGATACTAATTTCAATTATCTTTAATATGTACCCCTCTTGACGGAGGACTATCTGTTTTATATTGCCAATATACTTACCATTGCCAGAAATTTTTAATAAAACTGCATAAAATCTGAGAACTAACACGAAATAAATGTTCACGTAGAATAGTGTTCTGCGAAACTTCGTCTGTATATAAAATAATGTAAGACAAAATATACCGTAGAGACTTTCAGCCATTTCGTAATTATGGATCTGATTTAATTGATGGTGGAGTTTGGTTTCAATATTCTCTGCATTCAGAGCCCATGAATTCTTGTCCCTAAGGCTGTCAGTGAGGTGCATTACGGTCGGACAAGTGGGGCAGTCGTATGTTATGTTTAATAAGAGTTCTTTACAGATTCCCAGTACTCCTTGATTCCCAAAGCCCAGATAGCTATAATAACATGAGATACCGTTTCGCAAACTTCTGATTGAAAGTACTACCAAAAATCGCAATATTAAAGTAAACCCTGAAAATTCCTGGATATATTTACGCTGCCTCGTTGATATTGATGAACGATAGAATGCAACTTACGCAGGATGTTACGTAAGTTGAGCGTTGCACCACTTCATAACATTTGCGAAAGGAACTAGGTAGGGCAAACGATCAATGATAAAAAAGAGTAACAAAGTTTCAGAAGTGTATTTTGGAAGTCGATTTCAGTTACTTTGGTTGTGAGCAACGTAAATATCTCATTTATATGATTATTACGTTTCTCTTACCCTATCCTCCCAAATAGTATATTTACTCTTAGCAAATTGTTTCTTACTATAAACTACAATTAATTAGTTGTGTACAAATTGTCCCTATTCACTACTGTTGTAACTCATACTTGATAACTTGACTAGCCGCAGACAACTTTATCGCTCGAACGCCTTGAACCCTCCTAATCGCAAATTCAGAAGACAAAAGACGAGAATACAGGAACCGTATTCCAGTAAAATGGAGAGTGAGTTATGTACATAATATTCGCATGTTTATAGTTTTCCGAAACAAAATTATCATTATAATCCACTTAGAAGTCTCAACTGTTGCCCAATCAGAACGCGCCACGTCGAGATTCTGGACGGTTTTATCGATCAGTGATTGAATGGAATGTCTCCGGCTCCTTTAAGGGTTCTGGATGCTTTTTTGAGATTTCTAGGAGCCATCCCAAAAACTATCATTATCTCCTTTGTTCTGCATTAATGTTAGATTCTTAATTGGTTTACTGTGCGACCTGGTTTTATGTATATATAAGGGGATGTGTGAAATATGATATGATTCTTTCTGGTTGGTCTATCGTTCTGTCCTTCTATTTCCGGGTTGGGACCGAGTGGGCATAGAGTAGACGCTCATTTATCAACTAAGCACACTCAACTGACGTCTGAGATATCAATCATCATTTTTTAGTCTTAACAAATAGTAAACCTTTTCAGTTATTTACTAAAACCATCAACTCTATTTCTATACCATCCTTAATCCCATGAATTGGTACACCCACATTAAGATGTTCCAATAAAATATCATCCAGAAGTAGTCTTGTGGAGTCCTAATCAAAATTATATCAAAGAACAATGTACCTACTCTGTTTAGTAATATCAGTTTTAGCAACTAACTCATAGACAGGTCAAAAAGAACGAAACACAATCTACGGACGGTTTAAAATATTTTCCGGAAGTTTTGTTTGCAAAAATCCCTCCGAGTAGCATTTTTCCATTGATATTCGTTACATTACACTTAAAAATTGTCTCATTTTTCCTAATCCTTTTAGCTGCATATTGGTGTATGGCACTAAATAAGATATTTTTATTCGATCATTTTATTCATCATTTTCTTACGTTTTTCCTGGATTTTTAGTGATTACCTTTATTTTGCTTTACTTGACACTGTGATTTTGACAGCTGCTATTTTGGCTTGTCCTCCTCTCTAAGTGTTGTATGATTTGAATAGATTTGTACATTTTTTGGTTGTTGCTTGATGCACGCTTCCAGAATTTAAGATGTTATGCTGTGATGCATATAAACATCAGCTTCTGAACAGATGGCACGTGATCTTTCCTTAAAGAATAGTATCCTATTCCGATTTATTTCCTGTAAATGAACTGATTATCCCAATTTGTGAAACAACTTTTGGCTGACCAACTGCTAACGATCTTCGTTTAGAACCGTTCCTCACCCACCATTTGTTTTGAATCTTGCCTGTGTAAGAACTATGACAATTATTCTTCGTTTTCAGACTGCCTCCACTTAAAAACTACAAGCACAAATGCAGTTGAAAAACTGAAACATTTTTAATGAATAAATTGTAATAATCTGGTTTCGGCCAAAGATATAGCTAGTACGTGGTGCGTGACAGAATGGGCCAAAAAGTTATCGTCACAGCAAGTATGTATAATGGGGATTTTTCGCACATGCTGGATAGTGTGCTCCTTTGTCGGCTTCCGAATCCTCCGTTTGAATAAAATCGATGTCATGAAAGTCATCGGGAACGTTTATTTACACTGGAGTAAATATTACATCCCCGGTGACGTAGGTAGCTGTTTATCATAGTATAACGTGCTAAGTACTCGGTCCGCTTAATGTGTGACACGAGAATGCAGACTAGATAAAACGACTAGATAACGACTGATCTCCCCATATCTAGAATCGAAAGACTTGTAATAAACCTTCGACGACTTACCACTAAACCAGGAATCAATAAGCAATGGCTTATTAAGGTACTAAGACTGCAAACACTGTAATCATGCACGTTGTAGTTAAAAGAAATCGAAAAGAAGATTCTGGTTTGAAAATGATTATTTTGATACCACTAATTAAATTCGTTTTTCCTTCTTATCTCATAATCTATGTCACCGTCTTTCCGATTTTATGGTCTGGACTTGCAAGGAATTGATCTCCTTTAAGCAACTTACTCCATACGCTGGCTTGGAACGTAATCAATGCACCGACAACTTACCGCTCAAGACCAGCTCACACAAATTGACTGCCTTAACCAAAACTCAAAATACCGGCCTTATCTGTCTGTGGATAGTCTCCATGGTTCGTTCTGTTCTCTCGCAGCTATTCCCCTAAGATTACAGCGTTAGGGAAAAAAAGCTCGCGGTTGTTTACTGGAAGTGTTTTGTAATACAAAATATACCTCTAGTACTGCAGTACTGTAAACTGTGAAGCTTGCTACCGTTGGCTTCCTAATTAATTAATATCTTCGTATATCGTCAATTCCATAACGGTAACCCTACTAAAACCCTGTTACAATTAAGCCATATCATTCTGAACATGCCTGTAAAGTGGTATGCTCTCATGCACAAATTGTTACTTGAGAATAAATTATTATTATTATTATTATTATTATTATTAGAACATTAGGAAATAAATACATTGTGGGGAGGGAAATGAGACTAAAAATATTGTCAGCCTATCTTCACGAGAATGGCAGGACGTAACAACACGCCTTAATGTAGCATAATGAGAAAAGTGAAACAATCCCTAAATTTGGTAGACAGGCATTACATTTTATGCAAAATCTGTTTAGTATATATAATTCCTCACTTTTACTATGTCAGTCAGTTTGTCTTGACTACACATGTAGCGAACCCTTATTGTTCTCTGACATTGTAGTAACCCTTATTGTATTTAGTTTTGGTCTTGTAAAGACTATTATTGAACTTTTATATACAAATTGATTAGCTAATGTGTTATTGTTGTTACGTGTCATGTTTTATGGTCATCTGTAGTCTTTATCTACATGAAGACCTCACTTTAAACCATATTGGTTAATCGTCTTGGCCATTTATTCCAGAGAATTATGTCTCAGCTGAATTGTCGTTGACGAAGCCTGGTCCCTACGTCTGTTAGGACCACATTGCTTTCTGAGAAAGTTGCTAAATTTATGTTTTCGGCTAACTGTTTATTGTTATTGATAGATTTATTGTACGAATTGCATCTATCTCTCTTGTTGTATAGGGAAAGGGAACTATCAAAGTTAACACGCTAAATTCGTATTTATTTTTTTAATGTAGTACCGCATTTGCATCAATAAGTTGGTTGACTGGTTATTCTGTTGAGGATACAAGCACAGCTCAAGAAAGGTGTCAGCATGATCCAGAAAAGGATTTTGGTTTTCACGCTCTACACAGATCTCACCTAGGGGTAGCTAAACTACTAGTGGATAGTGGTTAAAGGGTTTTCAGTTATGTTGTTTACAACCCTCTTTGTCACGAAAATTAAACGAACAAGATATCTGTTCAGAGCAAAACACAGTGGAGTACACACAATAGTTCGTAATAACCTGCAAAGGGTCAAAATAAGTAAATTATAGATAACCGTGGAGCCTCATGTCAAAAGTTTTACAATAAGGCACAGCGACTGCTAAATCTCTACAGGTAATATGCGGCTGTATTTCAGAAGCTACTCATTTGTCGCTTCAACACCTTGCTAATCGTTTCGCTAAACAGAATCAGCATGGATATGGTAAGCAGTATCCTCCTTCATAACCTAAAACTCTCTTCTGCCATCCAAACTCAATACCTAATAAACAGTCTTTGTCATTTCTGCTGAGTGAAGCCAGAAGCTTACACCTTAGTCTTAGGAAAGGACCAGCTGATTGCAAATGTCTGTCGCTAATTGCTAATCAAATAAACGAAGCTTAAAAACGGACAATATCAGTGCAGGTCGTTGTTCCCTTCTGTTGTTACTACAAAGTCCACTTCGCTACTCATAACCATAAATATCAACACCCAACTCGATTAATAGGTGTGAATTTCAGGAGCTGCAAAAACCGAACCATAGTTCTACATGGATGCTATGTGTTGTGGCACAACTTATACAGCCACATCCAATGCCTTAAAAGAAAACCACTACAGATACGTAAGAAGTAGGCACCAGGCGTGGTTATGAAGCTTTTGTCTGTACTCCTTTACTAACAACCCACTGATGAACACTCAATAGGTTTAAACAATCAGGAATCACACCAGATGCTCAACTTTCAGTATTACAAAAATCTTGGGGAATGGTCACATAAGAAAGTTCATCAATGAACCGTCAATTTCGAATGAAGCTCAACATGCCCACGTCCAGGGTAGATCCAGTACCACGAACTGCCCTTCCTCGCGTGAGGTAGACAAAAGAACTTCTGATATCACAAAATTCCCGTTTATGTGATCTTTCTTGACTACTCTAGGACATTAGACTCAGCACCACAGTGTCTTAATGGCAAAGTTCTCACAAATAAATTTCACTGACCAACTACCCCAGTGCTGCTAGGACTATTTTCAGGGCCGCGAGCTTTTTACTGAAGTATACAGAGGCCTGTTACACTTAAAAATGTCATCAAGAGCCTCCCAGGTAGATAAATTGGGTCTACTACTTTTTTCCTTGTTGATTATCAACTTTCCTGATGGAATATTTTCTTAAATCTTTCACATTACGGACTGTGTAAAAATACGGATAGCTATAATTCATGGCAATGATGTCCGTGCATAACAACAAGACCTGCTTAAGCTTCAACACTGGAAGCAAGTAAATGGCTTGTGACTCAACATTCAGAAAAGTTACACCATGTTCTTTTACACCCTGTAAGAGCAGAAATATGAAAACGTGTACGTAGCTTCTTCGTCAGCACAACAGAGTGAGATTTGTGTTATACTTTTGCGGATACTAAACACAAACGGTAATTACCATATGGATTAAGCCAAAGCCGCTGCTACACATTATTCCACCCTTAGGCAGCTAGTTATGCCAACCCTGGTAGTCTCCTTCTCACCTGCACGATTTATATCCAGCTCTGTCTTCAAATTCATAACGTCATCTCACCTCCCTCCAGAGCACAATGCATACATCCCAGGCAAAGACTATAAGCTGTATTTGAGGTATATTATATGGATCAACCAGAGAAAGTTTCAGAACCAGTAACACTTCCCTGGACTATCTTTACTTCGTTACAGGAGAACGAAGGGGACTTTGATAACTACGTAAAATATACTCCAAATGCAACCAAGTTTCTCGCTGTCTTTCCAGAGTGGCCGCTAACTATTGAAGTGACATGCGGCGAGAATGCACAAAGCAGCAGTGAATAGAAAAAAAGATTATTTACCTTAGACAGATTGTAGTCGGATTTGCAATGTCTATGCTTGCTGTCAAGAGAAGATACTGCTTCACACTCCCTGTTGAATCGTGATCTGATGGTGATACGAAACCAATAGCTTTCGGATTACAGTGTCCACTAAAACAAATATAGTTACCATCAGTAACAAATTCCAGCATAAGCATTTATTTTTGAGAATTACACACTAAGGAGCAAACATACTGGTAACGTTGAACTACCCCCCCCCTTACAAGTTGGCCCCATTCCGAATGACCTGTTTAATGTTATAACCTCTTCCACCCCACTAAACACTTTTAAGGATAATACTACTCATACCACGCCTATTACTATCACTGACGTCACTCCCCATTAATGCACTTGATTCTGACTGCCTTCTTTCATTTACTCATCTTACTATTTTACCTTACCTTCATTTCCTCTTTATTCATAACTCCTTTCATTAGCATCACAATCTTACAACTCGTAGCTCCAAACCAACTAACAAAATTTACAGCAGTGTTATAGCTCCTGTCTTTTCCAACCTTGCTGTTGTTCTACACATGGACCAACTCACTTTCAAGTCATACCTACCCACAAATTAGTCGCTACCACTGGAGGTTAATATGCAATCTAGAGACTGGACTTCCCATATCAGACGCTACCGAAAACATAAGACACAAGCTTAAAAAAATCATCTGGCCTGAATTAGCCAGTCGAAATGATATTAGGATATGGTAAAATTATCTAGGTTTGAAGGTTGTTTAACCACTCCAATAAATCTATGCTGAGCGCTCCATGCCTTGAATTTGCAATGTTCGATTATACGCGCGTATCTTGCTGTTCCTTACTGTAAGGTAAATTGCCTAGTAAAAAGTAGTGTAGTGTATGTGTATTATTATTTTTTCCCGTATACCTTCCAGTAGCATGTCAAGGTACAGTCATATATACTTTTCTATAAGTATTATGTCATGGAATATACTTTGTAGTATATGTAGTATATATATATATATACATATATATATATACTACAGTGCTTTTTATCTGAAACAATTACATTAAGCACTTTCTAGAGTTTAACTTTAGTATTAAACTTAAGTACATGAGAATACTATTTATTGACAAGTATTACATCATACAACTTATGATTTAAACTAACATAGCGTACTCAGTTCTACTGGATATAAGTGGCTGGTATAAAATTTCACACATGAGCATGATTTGACTGATGCTTCCCTCAACCTGTTGACTAGAGGCCGCTCTGGTCCAAAATATGGATATATATCGATTTGTTATGTTGTACGAAACAAACATGTAAGTTCAACCTAAAGTTAAATTGTACAACAATGCATTGGGATTATTACAGCATACTTATCAAATCCAGACACTTCGAGTTAGCGTAAAGTTTGTTAACATTATATTTTGCTTTGAAATCGCCTAAACAAAATGCATTGTATCCACAATAATTTGACAATCTACTTCAGGATTGATAGTAGAATACTGAGAATCGCCGACAGCATGGTGAAGTGGGCGCATTAGTTAATTGTAAATTTTAATCCAAATAGACAGCAGTCAAATTTATTGGTATTTTAGTTTAGCTAGGAGTAACCAACCGTTCATCTCTTGCTTGATGTTAATTGGTCAAATCAACAAGGCTGATATAACCATCCTACTTCAGTGGGAGTAATTAAAGCTGGATCTTTCCAGAATTAGCATTAAGTCGTCTTACTAATAAAACGTTCTTTCGTTTAGGGCGGCCACAACTTATTAGGTCATTACTATTATTAATTCGATCAGTTAGAATGACGTCTAATCTAGTAAAGGATAGCATTCGCTTTCCACATGGTAAATATCAGTACAGCTCTTGCTTTCATTTATTCGATTATCGTCAATCCAATGTCACTCTTGAAAAAGTTACTTGTTTGCTTAATAGGTGGTTGAATTACTTTAGTTTATCTTGGTTTATTTTCCTTGTCCTTCTACCCCATTACTCTTACATTAAAGAACTTGTAACCTATTGTAGTTTATAGCAGGGGATTTTAGGTCATTCTGTCTATCCTCCAGTTAGTGGTTCTAGTATATTTTCGTAAAAATGGACCTTCCGGTTGCTCTATGTGGTATCCGCCATCCTAACCATTGTCTTGATATTTGTATCGAATTGTCGCTCTACATTGCAGAGGGTAATTTAAAATGGGATGTTTTCTGTTGCAGTTGCCCTTGTTTTTGTTCATAGATGCAACAGAAAGCTGCCTATTAATTTGACTAGACTACTACAAGTGTTTTATGCTGTCCGCTATGTATAACAGTAATTTATCACTACATCCTTTCAACTTACTGTGTTGTACCTAACAAACCACGTGAACCTCTGTCGTTTTTAACTAGATGATAGTTGTCTGTCAACGCTTACGAATATTTGAGTATATCGTTTTAGAGAAGCATGGGTTACATCTGTTTGAGCAGAAGTCTCCGGGCATTTGATCAAGTGAACGAACATTGCTGAATTACACTACATTCTTTTCCACAGCTTTAGATCAATGCACATTTCGACACCATTTTTCACCACAGTATAGCTTTGTCTATTATTTAAAATAACTTGGTTTTGTTTTTTGTTTTTAGTACTCAGATATGCCACTTCCTAAACATACTGTTCAACCGGTTAAACTAAGTCAGGTGGTTGTGCCAAATGGCATAGACAATGAGTTAGAATTTGTGGTTAACTCCACTGTCTGCAATGTCATGCGACAGATAGCGTCAGTTAGCCGATTAGCTAATAATATGTTCGAAGAACTTACTTCTGATTTATCTGGACTCATTGATCGTACTGTTCGTCTGCAGAATCGTTTGAGTAAGCTTCAGGAAGATATGCAGATGGCGCGTAATGGAGACGAAGATCTTACTGCTGGAGTTCAGGAAGTTGAGCTTCCAGTGTTTGTTAGCAAAAAGCCAACTGACAGCCAAGTGAGTTGGTTTTTACGCCTTTCACTTTAAACAGGTTTTAAATCGGAATACCATACCTCCTTCAATGCAGTCACAATATGATCAAGCCGAACCAGCTCCAGCACTTCAACAAATGGACGCCCTCAGAGATGATAAGAAAACCAGCATGAAGTTGTATTCAGATCCTAGCTTTTTCTTTGATTTATGGAGTCAAGAAATGCTGCAAGATCATAAACACAAAAGAGCTGCTAAGAAGAAGGTATTTTTCGTCGAAGTACTTCTTAATCACACCCTTACCTCTAATTCATAGTATATGTATGTAGTTGCACCCCTTGTTACTCAAGCTAGGTCTACTAGGTGTTTATAAATCAACCTTCCTCCTGTAGAAAAGTGTTAAGTAGCATTTATCTCGTGCGCTTTTATGGTTTCAGCAACACCCATACCTTAAATAAATAAGTATGATCTCGTTTGTCTTATAAACGTACGACTTAATGTTTGTCATGTGTTTATCGAGAATCCGTAAGAAAATCCTTTTTACTAAACTATATTTTGTCTCTGAACCTTAGCACTATTCACTTGTATCCCCTATATTTTTATGGTTACCTCGATGGCTTCAGGAGGTAAAAACTGGATGCTTTACTCTCCTAGTTCATATTTATTTCAGCATCATTCTGTAGTTAAGAAGTTATATCATACTTCCAACCACTGTTTTATCAGTTCTAATCCGCCTAAACTTAAATATCCTACCTAAAGTTCTCCACCAAAAGATTACAGTTAAAACTTATGTGAGCCCATAATATGTCCGCTTATAGTCATTCATCATAGTAAAAGGTAATGTCGTTTTGTTAAACTTACAAGAAAGTACCGAAAGAGGTAGTATAAAATTCTTCAATCTGCTCATTTCCTTATTTTTATTCAAAAATGTATGTTTTCGATCAAGGGAAATTAGATATAATACTTACCTCCTCAACAACGCAATCCAGTCTGATTTACGAGCCTGAATTTCTGGCGCATTTATGTGCCTATTTTTCTTGTATATCTGCTACTGAATGAAAATAGGGGATTGCAAGAAAATAAAGCTATTCATGTATTTCTCCCCCCCTTATTCTCGTTTTATTAACGCTTTATTTACTTAAATATCCTAATCTTGAGCTAGTAACTTAGTAGAATACCTATTTCAGAGACCAAAAGTAAAGGGAAAAGCTGCTCCTGTTAAAAGTTCACTTAATCAAGTTGTTCAGAAATCGCAGCTTGTCATTCAGCAGCCAGGAGTTGGTGGCCATAATCTTTCTACACAATTGTTCGAACATAACGGTTCTGTGAGTACCAGTATTCATGTGGATAGAGATTCTAGTGTTGTTAACGGCAAACCAAACCAACACCAGTTTCCAAATAATCCGTATTTCATTAGTAATCCATTGCCACCTCCACCACCTCCACCAACTCATTTGTTGACGCAAGTTGATAATGTCAAAGACGTTCTACGTGTGATGGATCAAAAGAGTGATTATCATCTTTCTAAACCTACTTTCAATGGTGTTAACCAGTGTCTATCAATTGCTAACCACATTAATAGCAACTACGATCCTTCACCAACCCATCAGATGACTCTTCCAGAGCCTCCTACGCTTCATACACATACGGCACTATCTCATGTATCATCACCACCACCACCACCACCCCTTCCTCCTTCAGCGTTCTCGAACAATAATCAATTAAAAATGCCAGGTTAGTTTAAAGTCTAATATGTTTCTGTTCTTTCATTCACAACCTGGTGAATATCTCATCATTTGTAGTAAATAGCTTCAATTTCATATGTTTAGTATCAGTATTTTATGTTTACACTTCAATTTATTCCCTATCTTCTAAATCTTTAGAATTATTCCTACTTTTCAGTATTTGGTTTCATTTTCAAACTTTTCTTCTTATATTTGTTTCACCTCTGCAATTGATATTATTATTTCTTTTCCGTTGCTTTCAGTTTTGCTAGCTTCGTCTCTCTGTGATGTGTAGCGACTTGGCGTGATGCACGTCTGTGCAGGATGTTTATGTGTGTAATGGTAAACCTCAACTCATAATAGTTGTATGTTCGTGTTGATTGAGGTTTCTCATGCTCTGCTTATGCCTAAAGATATTCTTGAAAAGTGCCTTAGTAATTACAATTACCTTTACATCTGAAGGCAGTCATTAGAGTCTACATTGGTGTAATGTTTCTTTATTATCAACATTTCCACTGTCTACCTATCCGACGAAGAAGAGAAAGTTGGCGCTGCCGCATATTCCAGCTTAAGGTATAGGTTCATGCTTCTAATATGGGTTTTTAGAAGATTGGTTAAAAATCCACTGTTCATTAAATCTCAGGAAGATGTCCTACTAGCCACTGACTATTCGCCATTATCTATTTAATAATCTTTTCGTTTGTTAATTTTCCATCATAATGTTGACATTGTGTTGGGGCGCAGACTACTAGCATGCAAATGTTCTATGTCCTCATTTTCTTTGTCATGCATTTGTATACAAAGTCTACCTCGTTCATTCGTATGATCCTTTTGATGGACACTTATTTAGTGACATAAGTTTTAATACCCTGCAGCGCTTCATATAGGTACGTCTTCCTGAGTTCTGTTTGCATTTACTTGCATATTGATCCGTTCATCTCTTTCTGGATATCTTATTTGTTTCCGTTATGCTTTTTCTGTTGGATGAAAAGCTCAAACTCACCTTGGTTTTCTAGATGTGGATAGAAATTCACCTTTGAGTGATGAAACTTTTACCAGAGATAGCTCTGCCCAAAGTGGAAATCGTGAGATTTCATCATCCACACAAATGCATGATGAAAAATATTCTCAGTATAATAGCCCTGGAAGTATGGAATCCGTGAGTCTTTTTGGCTTTTTTGTCATCTAAATCTATTAACGTGAAGCTAAATAAAATTATGTAGGTATATATATATGTATAATTCATGTTGTATCATCATTAGTTTATTTAATACATCACGGAGATTAGTAGCCTTCTTATTAGTTATGATTCATTAACTTCTTCTGGTCACTATTGTAAGCTAATTTAAAATAACACAAAAACCACTATTAAGTTCCTGTTTTGTTTTCATTAGGTACATGATGATTATGATGTCAGCTTTATTCTTAATTTATTGCAAATTCAACATGACATATTATTAGATCTGTAGTCTGGTCAAGCATCTTATTGTTAAGTTCATATCAGTTTTAGAAGCTGTTGTTTCTCGGTTTCATAAATTTTCGTGGTCTATTACTAACGTTGCATCGTTCATATTCCGAATAGTTTTTTCCCATTTCTGTTTCAGTCATCGCTAGTGGTAAATGATCTTCCTCCTCCACCTCCTGCACCGATTTTCGAGGAGAAGAATTTAAATGAACCTTGTAAACTCATCGGAGAGCCTACTGAATCTGATGTTTGTGACTATAAATCCACGTATTCGGTCCCCCCTCCTCCAATATCACCCTTCCCTATTCCGTCACCTCAAACATCACTTCCATGTCCACCTACTCAACAACCACCGCCTCCTCCCCCTCCTCCTCTTCTACTAACCAAAATAGCAGGACCTGACAGTTCAAGCGACCAGACAACATTACAAAATAAAAACAATCTCCCGCGTTGCAGCCTACCTCAGTGTCCTCCTGCTGATTTGCTTTCTGCTATACGTGCTGGCTTTCAATTACGCAAAGTAGGTGAACGAAACCCCCCTGACCCATCTAAATGTAGTCGTGCAAATAGCTTATCGACCCTGGGAAACAAACCCAAGGATGTACAAGTTAGTTCAGTTGATCTGAAGTCTTTTAAACTTCTATTGTTTCCTTTTATTCGTAAATACACTCCATTGCTTCGTTAAAGAAGGTGTTATAGTCAAAATAGTCAAACACATTAATGCTTATTGTTAATTAATTATCCTTCAAAAACTCCATGCTTTGTAAGCCCAGTGGTTTAATTAGTCAACTTCCTAATGAATCACACATTCAAAACTTCTCATTTTGTAAAATCCTGTCCAGAGCAATCATATAGTCACTTCAATCTTCATGCTTTGCTGATAAAAGCATGGTACGTGAATACATGTTTGATTATTGAGCTTCTTGTATGCTCTTAAGTTCGAACAATTACTATTTTTTAGTAGTATTTTTATTGTAGCTGAAATGAAATTCTGTCGTAAATATCTATCAATGGATCTTCGCTGAGATTAATTATAGTTATGCTACAATATTCACAAAATGCTAGTCTTAATCTATCGAAAAACCTAACTAAACTAACGACAGGATATAAAGGAACTGAATACTACTTCATGGCATAAAATATGACACGTATTTTTACAGTTGCTGTTTAAGCACTAACATTATTTTCAATCGTTACCTTTCTACTCGATTGGCGCCAAGACAGGAAACTACAAATGTCTCCTGCATTAGCTCTTTTTTTGGTTGCTCGGGTTATCTTTTTCAGTTATATCACCATCTCAGTAACTTATCGTCTTAGTTTGTAAGAAAGAGTAGAAGACTTTTTGTGATAAACACAGGCAAATCAGTTTCGCTTATAGCGTGTCTGAAATATTAAACTCAGTAACTATCAGTTGTCTGACTAATACTCGTGAACCGCAATTCCGGAAAGCCCTGATAATTTCAAACCTAGTTGTGGATTGTTTGATCGGTTATTCACCTTTTTTCAAGCTCCAGAACACATGAACGTTCTACTATATTGATGCTTTTTGTCTCGAAAGTATTCGATTATGCATCAGTGTGTCGTTAAAAGTATACCTCAGAAGTACATAAACCTTGTGAAGGCTTTACTCTAACATAATTAGTGAAGTCAGATCTTATGTTTAACTGTTATCAGGATTGTCAGCCTCATGTAGTGTCCGCGTAAATTGCTCACTATCGCAATTTTTGTTCGATGCTATTATAAACTTACTGGATTTTCAGTGGTATGTAAAATTAGAAGACATTCGTAGCATACTAGTGTTCGATCATATGTATCTCCAAAATACCACTCATGTTTTTTTTAAATTCATTGAGGTAAACAGTGCTAAAGTTATACGTAGATTACTAAAGAAAGATAGTAAATCAGTTGATTAGGATGTGGATCTTTATCGAGTTAAGTGATTGGGACTTGTATTATGTATATTATCTACCTCGATTTGCGATGATGACTGACGTAGGAATAGGATGAAAGAAATCTAAAGGCAATGAAACCAAGATGTTATCATTCTATGCAGTTGGTGAATGTGGACTTTTTAGCTGGGTTCCGTGCGATTATTATAACCATTGATTTGATGATGACTGCGTAATGTAGTTCAAAATCCTTCTCAGCGACACAATTACATTCACTCTACCTACCTCTGCGCTTTAAAGTTATTTTATATCTTCCGGAAAATTAATTGTTTCTCAGACCATACTATGTCTAATTTATTAGTGGTCACAGATGTTACTACTATAGTATTCATCTTAGTTTTCTAATGAGATGTTTTAACTTCAATCGACGCACATATTTGCCACGTTCTACACCATCCACGAGTGATGACCAGTCGACTGATAATCTCCATTTTCACGATCGTATGTTTTGAAACTAAGAATTATTTAGTAATATATTAATCATAGCAAATAACTTTCTAGTTGCTATATAGCAGTCATTTTCCTGGTTAAAGCACTTCAATACCGACTCATTCGAACCCTACACCATCTACCGTGTTTTGTGAAGTTGGGTAGTACAATTAACCCTTTCACAAATTGTGTGACTGAAAACTTAGTACATAATCATGTACGTGGTAAACACTTTGTTTTTTATAGTGTAGTTGTTTAAAATAATTGTCTTTTTAATGGTGTACATGTATTGTGATACAGTAACCGAGTGGTTAAAACAGTTTTTCAGCCACTGCGCTGATGGTATAAACGTTGCCCTACTAACTTCGGTTAAGAAGGTTGCTTAGTATTACTATTCGTTACGTAATATATATGGCTCACTGTGATATACGTAAACGAGTTACACTAGCTAATTAAATCGTATGGTATTTAACTAGTTCAGTTATGATCGGCTGTGTGCTAATTTATTTATATTCTACTTGATAAGGTGTGCAAATACAAACTTTACTAACACCATGTTTTGTTTACGTACGATGGTTTTTTATATTCTATTTTTTATTGATTTGGATTCAACGTATGCAGTATGTAACTGAACTATTAGTAAAATTTTGGCTATCGTTAAAGTAAATCATCAACGGTTAACGTTTTATGCAAATTAGTTGAACCATTTATTTAGCATTCTCTTTTAAGATGTTGTTAACAAAAGATTCACTGTCATGTGTTTTCTCTCAGAATAAGATTACGGGTCATTTGTACTAGTGTATCACCTTTGTTTTTGCTCAATATTATTGTCAAAGGAACCTAATTTTCTGAAAGTCGATGTAATAATTTACCTGCCTACCTAAATTTAGTTGTTACTGGATTTATATGCTCCTCAATATGACTGAAAATTCCATTAGAGTAGAAGCTCCCTTTTCGTAAAGTAAAAACACGTTGGCAGCAGATTTAAAGTTAGCATCTAAACAAAATTGTGGAATAAATTTTACTAGGAGAAATATGTCGATTACACATAATGTTATCCAATATAGTTTCCAGTATTAATTTCAACAACCCAAAAACGTAATATATGCTTTAGCATTCGAACGATAGTCAAGAGCAACTTTTTTCAAATATCGAGTCTTACGCTTTTTCAAGTAATTATGTCCGTCAGTTAGTCGAGTACAACGTAAAGCATGGCACATATCCACATTGATCCAGGTTACCACTCTGCAGCACACGATATTTGTGATTATTGGGTAAAATTGCGTGCTCATACTGTATTATAAACAGTAATCCTAGAGCTGTATGCTTTGTATTGGTAAGCCGAATTGTACTTAACAAAATAACTTCGATTTAAAAAATTAGAGAAGGAGCAGATCTATCTGAATTGATTAGCAAATAATAACTTATAGACCCTTTTTGGGTTGTCAACGATACTCTTTTAACCCAAACGTATTTTTATTACACAAACTGTTTTGATTTAAGCTGCCACATTTTACAATAATGCAAAATTCACCAAGGATGAGAAGTCATTTAATTATAATAAAGATGGTGGTTGAAGGGAAGAAGAAAAGTGCTACTACATTTATAAAGCTAGAGAAAGTCAGTGGTGAATTCATGTTTCGCTATATTCGATTTTGAGCAATGGTTCATATATTTTCTAACCACTGATTTGTTTCAACTGAACCACTCAATTCAGGAGACCTTCATATCTCAGGCTCGTCAACGTCGTAATATAGTTATATGGCCACTGTAACCATTTTCAAGCCGATGCCATTTTAGTCATCGTTACGCGATGAGGTAGACGTTAACTTGATCCACATGGCTTTATGACATGTTCGTAATTTTGCCAACTAAGTCAACTTCATTGTCTATAGTTTCCATCCTCATGCGATTTAGTAATACCTAGTCAATTAGTTGGTTTTTTAATTACATTTTTCATATCTGGGAGCCTCATTTTTTACATCACTGTAGAAGGCTATTTCTTATTGAAATAGTATTGTATTTTCGAATTACTAGTTTTTCTCCGGAGCCGACTAATACAGGAGTGATATTTTGTATTATGTTAGTGTCTATTCATCCAATCTAATTACTGAGAGCGGTTAATTATTTTGCTTATTTTTTACTCCTAGGCGATTTATGAAGCTGTTAGGCGTCGTCGGGAATGTATGGAAAATAATTCTTCCGAGGATGATGATGACGACAAAGACGTCGATAGTGATTCTTCTGGTTGGGAAGACTAATTTATTATGTCCTACTAAAAGCATGTAATACAGTTTATATTTTTAATCAATTTTCTGTTTTCTTTTCTGCCTACTAACCTACATTTATTCGACTCTTTTAATATTCCTTCTATGTATGTATATCTTACATACCTCCTTATGTCTTTCGATAATTTCTAGTTGTGGCTTGCTAATTTTCCTCGACTCTTCTCTGTAATTATTCATTTTCATCCGTTGTATATATATATATATATATATATATATATATATATATATATATATATATATATATATATATATATATATATATATATAATTCAGTTTACACAGGTTTATCTAATGTCATAATTTTCAAATAGTAGGGGTATTTTTCCTATTCGTTTTCATTACCTCGAAACTTCAAGACAGCTTGAATTTTGACAGATTTTAAGCGTTTTTTCTTGTTTTTCTTTTTAACCTCGGGCCTTTGCTATGAAGACCAAACAAATATATTGATGCTGTGTCACAATAAATCTGTCATTGCTGAAATCACTTTTATTAGTTTTATTAAGAAAATTGACCAGTCGTAATGCGTGATTGCCTGTCACATTAGATCGAAAAATGTCTACGATCATTGGAATACAATAGACTTAAACGTCTTTGTAAAAATCCAAGTCATTTTTATTCAATATAGTATTGACTGTCTTCTGTTTTTGCGTGTGTACAACTTCAGGGCTGATTTTATTGATTGATGTATATCGTTGTTACGTAACTTTTGTAAAGCGAAATTCAAAGTCCAGTTATTTACATAATTGTGTCTGTTAATTGTTCATTATAATGCACTAGCGATCAAATTATTATGACTCCTATTTCCGTTCATTTCTAGTTCACTTTCCCCACCTACTGTTCGCTCTCTCTTTCGGCGTAGAAATATATTTACACTATTATATCTATTCCGGTGATTACGGTCAATTTAATTTTACTTTCTGTTTTAATTGTAGTGAAATGAATTATGCCTGTTTCATTATAGCGTATATATATATATATATGTATATATATATATATATATATATATATATATATCTGTTTTCCCAGTTGTTATTTCTTTCCGAAATGTTTTGGTACCATACGTACATACGAGTATGCATGCCAATCTTTCTTTTTTCATTTATGTTTTGGTAATTTCTGCCACATTTTTAAGTAAAATATTTTTGTCTGTAATGGTAAACTACTCGCTTCCGGATGATTGTTTGACTTATAAAACGATTGCTTTTCAGATGTTTTTTCTTTATAATCTAAACATGGATAATGAATAACTGACTACAGTTTAATTTAACTAGTGGCTTTTGCTTACTGTAGGCGATATGTAGTTTTCTTATTTCTCGGTCGTATAGCTTTCGAAAGATACTGTTTTACCCTTTATCATTGAGTTGTTTTACGTTTCAACAGACATGCATTTACAAGAGCACAATTCAATAACGTTGAGCATTGATGAAGTTCAATTGAACCGATTTCCCTAAAATGTGCATTATCATCAATTTTATTTCTGGGTTCGAAATTATTGACTATCTCATTGTTAGTAGTATGCTCGTCACTGATATAAATAAAGTTGAGTTAGAGATGTTGAATAGAAAACCATGCTACTTAAGCAGTTGGTTTTTGACTGTGATTGTTAATTTGTGAAGTCTACCTCTTGCCTGCAGATGATGGTTGATTTTGGATGATACAAATTCCAATGAAGCCTAGCACTGTAACACTATAGAATGTCTTTACTTTGAGTTAAAATAACCTTGAATTGTAATAGAAATCACGATTAAGCTTATGTGATTGTTGATGTACCGATAAGTTGCTTAAATTATCAAGCATCATACACATTATCTCGGGATCAATGTCTCAGGGCGTCTTTCCAAAATACATTAAGGATCTTTGTGCATATTATTGTAGAAACGTCTAGAATTATCTTATAGTACATTTGTAACTTTTTAGGGGAATCAGGCACAAACTGATCATTCTTTGAACTAGTGAGTACCTGTAGCATGCATAATCAAGTTTAGGATGGAAAAGCAACTACGAACCTAATTGGAAGCATGAAGTGCTTAAAAGCAACTTATAAGTATGGTTCTCATCACGTTTTTCAAAGGTTTAAAATTTCATGGTTAGTCTTTCAGCTTCGGTAGTAAAGTCTAGTTTGGTCTGAAGCTAAGTGAACTTGTTATTCAATCTTCCTAATTCAACATAAGGAAGGTATTCTATAGGCTTTTCTTACAAAGTTTATACCTATATTTTGTACGTTGACAAATCTGGTTTAAAGCCTGACACAAAATGAATGTAGCTACTTATTTAGAATGTTTTATCAATGAAATACATCGGTTTGATTTACGTCATAAATGTGCCTACATTTGGTAATGAACACTGATTGGCTACTGCCATGAAATACTATGTGCTCTTACATACTGAATATCTGCATACATATATAAAGGTAAACTTTCAGGCACTGGGGATGTAAAAATATCATAGTTGAGTTGATCGAAGAGCATAATCACTTCAAAAACTGATTGATTGTTGCCTGACTTTTAACCTCTAAATCACATTCAGATCTCATGCCACTGAAGTTGTTTTAAATAACCAGACATTATTATTTGGCAGTATGTAACTGAGAACCGAGTACTCACCAACTCGCACTGTTTCAAAGTAAATCAGAGCCTCACAGTATTTTACTGAGTCAAAATTTTCATGAGATACCACTTAGTTGCTGTCGTATTCGAATTTCAGTAATGTCGCAAAAAGTACGTTGATCCTATTTAACAATCTCATTGTTAGTAGTATGCTCGTCACTGATATAAATAAAGTTGAGTTAGAGATGTTGAATAGAAAACCATGCTACTTAAGCAGTTGGTTTTTGACTGTGATTGTTAATTTGTGAAGTCTACCTCTTGCCTGCAGATGATGGTTGATTTTGGATGATACAAATTCCAATGAAGCCTAGCACTGTAACACTATAGAATGTCTTTACTTTGAGTTAAAATAACCTTGAATTGTAATAGAAATCACGATTAAGCTTATGTGATTGTTGATGTACCGATAAGTTGCTTAAATTATCAAGCATCATACACATTATCTCGGGATCAATGTCTCAGGGCGTCTTTCCAAAATACATTAAGGATCTTTGTGCATATTATTGTAGAAACGTCTAGAATTATCTTATAGTACATTTGTAACTTTTTAGGGGAATCAGGCACAAACTGATCATTCTTTGAACTAGTGAGTACCTGTAGCATGCATAATCAAGTTTAGGATGGAAAAGCAACTACGAACCTAATTGGAAGCATGAAGTGCTTAAAAGCAACTTATAAGTATGGTTCTCATCACGTTTTTCAAAGGTTTAAAATTTCATGGTTAGTCTTTCAGCTTCGGTAGTAAAGTCTAGTTTGGTCTGAAGCTAAGTGAACTTGTTATTCAATCTTCCTAATTCAACATAAGGAAGGTATTCTATAGGCTTTTCTTACAAAGTTTATACCTATATTTTGTACGTTGACAAATCTGGTTTAAAGCCTGACACAAAATGAATGTAGCTACTTATTTAGAATGTTTTATCAATGAAATACATCGGTTTGATTTACGTCATAAATGTGCCTACATTTGGTAATGAACACTGATTGGCTACTGCCATGAAATACTATGTGCTCTTACATACTGAATATCTGCATACATATATAAAGGTAAACTTTCAGGCACTGGGGATGTAAAAATATCATAGTTGAGTTGATCGAAGAGCATAATCACTTCAAAAACTGATTGATTGTTGCCTGACTTTTAACCTCTAAATCACATTCAGATCTCATGCCACTGAAGTTGTTTTAAATAACCAGACATTATTATTTGGCAGTATGTAACTGAGAACCGAGTACTCACCAACTCGCACTGTTTCAAAGTAAATCAGAGCCTCACAGTATTTTACTGAGTCAAAATTTTCATGAGATACCACTTAGTTGCTGTCGTATTCGAATTTCAGTAATGTCGCAAAAAGTACGTTGATCCTATTTAACAATCTCACTTTTGCAGGAAGTCATATGATATAAATAACTCATTTGTCTTCACAAAATAGAGAAGGATACTGTACAGTTATGTATAGAAATGCTTATCAGCGAGAAAGTTTCTGGAAGTTTAAATAGGCCTAATTTAAATACAGTGATTAGAATATAGAAAATCATCTTCCTACAGTAAGTAAATGCCAACGATAAAGTTATTGTTAATTACAGATGAATTGGATCTTTATATATAAATACTTGTTGAACTTTTGACAACATAATAACAAAATCCAGATTTAAGTAGAATTGGGAGTGACTGAATGAAGCTTAATTCAAATGACAAATTTTACTATCTGTTTGTTTATGAAACGGCGAAGCAACTGCCTGTCACAAAGCGGTTACTTCGTTCTTTCTACGAACTCATGAACTTCAGGAATTACAACTAGTTAAGCATCTGATTTTAGTTCCCGGTATATGTCAAATGCAAAGTGGTTGTTATAGCTGCACTGGTGGTGATAAAGAGCAGAAAGTATTTGTTTAATGTTGTGTTAAACAATGTTAACAATATCATTGTGAAGTCGCAGTTTAATTGTGTTATTTCGGGTGACTAAATGAGAGCAACGAACTCAGAATTATGTTTTAGAATACTGTTCCAATTATTTTAACTGTGGGTAGTGTAAACACTTCATCCTTATCACTGTTACGTTTCTCTTACCCTGTCCTCCCGTTTAATATATTTTCTGTTAGTATATTGTCCCTTATTATGAACTACAGTTAATTAGTTGTGTACACGTGACTTCTATTCACTGCCACAATCTCCTTTATTTTGTATTAATGTTAACTCCCTAATTCGCTGGCTATGTGGTCTGGTTTCGTATATATGTAAAGGAGTGTTTGAAATACAATATGATTATGATCCTGTCTTGTTGATCCATTCATCTTATGTTTTTCATTCCGGCTTGGGGATTGGTAGTCGCGGGGCAGACGCGCACGGGCACTGATTGATAGTTATCGGGGTCACACAATATTTGACATACGATTATAATTTGGGCCGACTATACCAAAACATAATAAACTGAATATTAAATACAATAGTGCAGTCAGATAAAATGTAACAGGTATGATAAAGAAAATTTATATAATAAGATAGAGTGAATCTCAGGGTAGCGCTTATTGGAACATAATTATTTCCGAACATATGAATGAAATAAATGGAAAGCTATTGAAGCTTACTGGAGGGGGGTCATGCCAATGTTATGTATACTGAAAGGTGATCTACAGACGTATTTTGGGACATGTCCAAAATTATCTGACAAAATATCCTACCGGTCCTTTGATGCATATGTTACTAAACATTCAGCGAGCAAGCAAGTGAATGTAATCGAGATTTGAGGGGATCTGAATGCTTCTCGTGTTTATAAGATACTAACCGAACACTAATAAGTGGTGGGTAACAGTATCTGAGTTTTGCTCTAAATGTCACTTTTAGAACTGATGCTTGCATATGAATCAAACCTATATCACTCGCTATCACATTCAAAGGAATTAACACCTGATCCACAGACTATAAATGTAAACGAAAATTCATCTTTTTAATTATTCATGTGCATACAGTTGAGATAAGAGAAGATGACTATTCGTGTTAAGAGCTTGTACACACATTCGTATATATATGTACATAGAGGATTAATCTCTTTTAATAAATGTGGATTGTAGCTACCAGTTAAGTCTAAGGTATGAGTTTCGTTAGATTCAGGATTGGTCAGCCTATTGTATCGGTAAGGGAGACCAGTCGTTTTCATTCTTCTCCTACAAACGATTGTAAATTCGAGAAGATTGTACTAGCAAAGTGGGTCTGCAGTCGTGAAAAAATGTGAACACCAGTTAATTTTTATTCTCAATCACTCATTTACTCTCGTTTTTTAAGTGGATACCTGCAGTTGAATATGTCCCATTATTTGTAAGCAGTTGATGTTGTAATTGATTCCTAATATCTTTTCGATTTGATTATTCAAAGTGTTTTGTTTTCAACAAATTAATAAGTTATAAAGTTTGTTCTGTGTAAATGGATTGTTAACTTTCATTGATTTTTCAAACAAACATTGTGCAAGAATAATAGCTGTGTTTATTGTTTTGTTACATGCACATCAAGTACACAGGTTACCTATATTCTATAATGCAATACCATTTTCTTACTATTATATTACTTAATAAATTAAGCGGATGTACTATGTTTGGTAGCCTGAGATGCATTTCATTAGTTACCCGTATATGAAAGTCATTTTAATGTCAAGTATAAATCACATAAGACTAGTTAGTTAAAAATGTTTTAAGTACATCAATCGGTTGACAAGTAAATATAATTACAAAATAAAATACTACTGTCTAATAAATAAAGACAGTTGCGTGAAAATGAAAAACCTACTTCATAAAAAACTGACGTTTATTTTCACTAATAGGAGCTTTAATTGTATAAGTGAAGAACGCTAACCTTATTGATTTATAAATTTCAGTCACTTGGTAATTATTTTATAATCCGACAAGTAATAGCTGTCAGTTTAAGTATTCAAATGTCTATATATAATAAAAAGCTCCTTTTCTGGCAGACTTAAAATTAGTTATACATTATCGATTATGACTCAGTTGTACGGAAAAACTTGAGAGTAATTGACAATTATTTCATTTTCTGATTCGAAATTTATCAACAATCTGAATTCGAAAATCTACATGATACTTCGATATGACTAAATGTGAAAATGTGGACTATTGTGGTCGAATGGTGTTGTGATCATTGCATGACCAAAATGGTCCTAGGTTTGAAATCGATTGTGATCCTGAGGTATGTATTACCTCAAAGTCTCTAACAATGATGAAATAAATATCTACTGCTCTTTGTTTTTCAGTGGCTTTTAATTACTGGTTTAAATTAACGTTCAGTAGGACAATCTCTTCAAACCACATTCATTAATATCAACTCATATTTACCTGAATTAAATTTATTTTACTTACTTTGAATGGTTTTCAAGTAGTCATACAGACCCATATATTTAACAGAGTTAATTCTTCTACTTAAAATTATATATGATTGCGTACTTTTAGAAAAATAAAGACCGCACATTGACCGAATCTTCAGACGTTAGTGACACTTCAAAAATACTCAACTGATGCGAGATAATCGAATGTTTTTTGATGGTTAGTGTTACTTATCTGGATAAACATGTCATTCAGGACGCTTTTTATTCTAAAGGTAAACTCTGAATTAGTGGTGCAAAATCACTCTGGGTTAAAACAATATGTACAGAATACATTCTATATGTCCCTCTTTAAAATCGATTTGCTTTCTATATACATTATGATTAATCAAATTAATGTCTTCTTGTTGGAAGTATCTACATAAAGTTTATGAGTGGTATAGTCTCACAGGATAATTAAATCAATTTCTTCAGCAACATATAAGCTATACTTTTAATAGGAATACTGTACGCACCAATTTAGTCCACAACAAAAACGTGATTAAGGTTGAATTGTCGCTGGCAAGTGGAACTCAGGACAGGGGTTTCGTCCTATTTAGGACTTGTCAGCTGGATGCAGTTGCATCTGAGTGTTGATATCCACTCTCGGACTCAAACGTAGTCCGTTACTGTCAGACTCCACCGTGTTCACGACTAAGTTCACACAAGTTTGCATATACAAGCTAAAAGCATTTGTATCTTCTCGTTGATGTTATGCACTGAACTCGATTCGTGATTATTGCTATATATTCAACATGAGTGAAGCACACTGATGCTGAGGTGTTTCACGAATATAATTAAAGTGTGGCCATCCGGATTCACTATCTTGGTGAGAAATGGGACTGGATTCAAGTCCTAGTGTGAACATCAGCATTAAAATAGGTCAGTACAGCCGACAAGTCAAATAGATCAGTTCAAAATATCAAATCTCTTCATTATAAAATTGGGTAATGTAAGCATTTTCATTCATATTTCCACTATCTGCTCTTCATTTTAATTCACTTTTCATTTAGAAATGGTCAGATATTAAATTAGAGTATCTGTATTTCGATTCACAGAAGTCTTTAATACACAATTCATTTTTGAACACCTTGAAACCAATCAATAACACTTACTTAATGATTACATTCAACATTGCTTTGACGTATTGCCCACAGGTTGAAGAGGGAAATAATTTCTTGTGTTATTACTTTTCTGTTAAAGTAATTAGAAATTACTGAATTAAGGAACATCAAGCAAATCGTAAGGTTTAATTTGTGATAAAAGTGTTTGTCCAGTGAAATAATTATCATTTAAATATTTTCCATCAAGTATATGCAGTTAACTGAAGAACAATATGAAATCACAAAAGGATATTCAACGTTTAGCATGGAAGTAAAAACAAGCCATGTATTGGATAGGTTAGAACTTACTTTGCAAACGTAGTCAGTTTAGACATAATCAACACTATTGTAGATTATAATAGCTCATTGCCTAGTTTCAACAAAACTTTCAAATTGTTATGTTTAATACCAATCACCTAGTGAGTAATTTTACAAGATATACCTTTACAAAGTACGCTAATCTGCTTATTGTCCCATTTAGGAATGAAAATGACATCGTGCGAATGTAAACACACAGAATGCCTACACATCACTATGTCGATTATGTTGAAATCAAATATTAGTGCGTTTGTGTTGCACTTTCATCTATTCAAATTTACATCTCATGTGAATCACACTATTAATGAACAACTGGATAACAAGCGCACTTTCCGAACACAATCGCTTCAATATTTATGTACATCTATATCCGAGATATTCGTTCCATAACACCATATAGTCAATCTGTTCACGGTTTCACATTAGAACAATATGCTATCTATATGGTTTCATTTACTAAGCAGTTTAGCCTTAAAAAAATGCTTATGTAGATATATTTATTCACACCAAACACTTCATGTTCACTAATGTAAAGCCGAATGTACACCATGAGTAAGTGATAGGTCATATAAAACATTGAATATTCTTTAAGTTAGACTGTATCATTAACAGTAGCTTTCTAATCAACATTGTTCATCTGATCGATGGGCAATTAGGAGGAGGCATATAAAGATAGTTGAACATGTTTGACAGTCCAAAACATTTTAGTCAAAACGATATTTATATTATTGATTAATACGTAATTAATGGCAATGTGTCATCACTCGTTATTTTCTAACTCGGCTACATTCAAGATACTGAAGAAGGTAATCCTGAATTGGGCAGAATTTTCACGTTATTTAGCTCATCGAATTTCATAAACAGTTTTTTTAATTATCTTTAAAAAATCCTTCTCGCAATGAGTCATAGAAAACTAATTGTCAGTGATTATTCCTACTGTAAACAAGTTACTATTAACATAAATGCAAATCCATATGACTCATTCAGTCGTTTGTTCATAAACAAACGGTTTGTTTATTCCCAAGTTTTATGGTACGCAGAAATGTCTACAGCCATATGAAAATTTCATAGACTGCCTACATACCTGGTCGAGCAGAGTAATCAAGCTCTTGAACAAGTTTGTTCTCAGGTGAATAAATAAACATTTGAGCAGAATAACATGCATTCCATTTGTTTCGTTAGGTTCTCATTAGCTACTTATATCATCTCATATATTAATATAATAAAAAAGGGATTTATTATGTTTATAAAATAATGTTAGAAGTAAATAGGTGTGTAACATTATCATACTACTTAGAAGATGAAAATAAGTTTAATGGAACTGAACAGTAACTGTTTCAACTGAATATAAATAATAAGCAAAAACAATAGAGAACGGTTGAAAACTATAAAGTTAATGATTCTATAATGTAAAAACTAAATAGAAGTTACTAGTAATTATGAATAATCTGATTTAAGATAAATCACTTGAAAAATATAAGACTATGAAATTGGAGAAAGCTGATATAACTAAAATGAATGACAAAGTTAAACAACAAAATGATGATAATCGCAATGTTACTATGGAATAGAAAGATTCTTTTAGAACACAATAGTCAAGTTTTAGGTGCTTAATGGTTATGACATTGACAAATTCTAAAAAGAAGAAAATATGTTTATTTTCATTTTGAGAGATTTTGAGTTAATAATCTAATGCCCTGAATCAGGCAGTCTAAAAATAGCACTACTGAAAGAAGTGGAATCGGCGAATATATGTCATTATTTCTATTCTAGCAATTTAGCTGCTTAGGTGGATGTGCGAAAATTTAGAAATCATTTGGCTGTGGATTTTTGAAGCTCAGTAACTGAAAGTTTGTAA
The DNA here is from genome assembly GCA_034768735.1 of Schistosoma mekongi. Lineage (NCBI taxonomy): Eukaryota > Metazoa > Platyhelminthes > Trematoda > Strigeidida > Schistosomatidae > Schistosoma > Schistosoma mekongi. The sequence continues at coordinate 25,856,148 of CM068305.1, forward strand.
AGAAACAATCTTCAGGACGAACCTATTAGAGTCACGCCTTCCTGGGAATATTATGCTAAGAATCAGTTAGTTGTCACATCCATTTGTTCAAATAAGTAGAAATGTTTAAAATGTCTTTAATCACTATCTTCATCGAATTAAGATTTTACTCGTATTTAGTTAGTTTATGTTGAAATATAGACTGCCTGAGCAAACGCCTTCGGTTAACTGAGGAATTCGGTGGTTATTATGACTATATAGCTTATTGAATAACGCTCTTTATCTTAAATTGTTGGGTGACATGTTCTAATTTCAGTGTGATTATTAACCCATAGTGAAACTTTAAACTTATTTTAGGTTATTAAACCAATCTGTTGATGGTAGAAATTTATTTGACAGCTGTACAATTTAATAATTAATGTAGATATTTAACTGTCTTAATTTTATAGTTAGATCTAATTCATCAATACAGTGTATTTGTTTATATTATCTAACTTGTATACATTATTGTAATGTAAACAACACACGGAATACATGCACATGATTATAATGGAAACTGTGTGATTAGTTTTTTCTTATAAAAAATAGGGCATATTCACTGATTTTCACATAATTTCTAAGAATGTTGTAAAAACAGCGTAAAGTTTATCTAGTGTTACGTCACAGACAGAAGTAATAAACTCTTTCTCAGATTAATTCACTGATTTTTTTCATTTTAATGTTACATCTCAAGTTCCTTGATAACATTACATTTTAGAATTTACCAAAAGACTTGGGTACATTTCTAATATTACTAATAAAATGTTCAATTGACAAATCAAATGTGCAATTTACTAGAAGGAAGAATTGGTTGTTTGACGCTTAAAGTGATAAACTTTTTCCGAATGACTGGTGTCGCTTTCCTACTGATATTGTTTTCAACTATTGTGATATATTTCTCATCATGATAACTAAAAACAGTTTTATCTCAAGCTGTTACCCGGTGGGGAAAATTCTTGATAATAATGTCATTAAATCATGGGTTTGGTTAAGATTTGTAGATGACACTTTTGTCATTATCGAAAAGACTTATCTGAGAACTTTCTCAAAACGAATCAATCTCAGCATATCAAATTAACTTAAGAAAGTGAGGATGAACACAATGAGTTACCACTTTTAGAATGCATAGTCAAAAGAAATTTGAATGGAACTCTTAGTCTGAGGATTTATCGTAAACCCACATATTCAAATCGATATATCGATTTTAATTCAGCACATGCACTCAGCGTAAAAATGTTCTTGTCTCTAAACTTATTCAGAAGAGCCAATAAACTAATTACGTCAGAAGATGACAAGTAATCTGAATACAAAAATATAATCAGCATCTTACAATTTTTCAATGAATATTATGAAAAATTTACCAAAACGAAACGACCTATTACCAACTAATAGTAAATCAAATGAAATATCATGGATTGGTACACTCGTTCTACCTTACCGCCACGACATAACAGATGAATTGCAAAGGATCCTAAAACAACATGGAATCCAAACATTATACACAACTACCAACACTATTCGAGGTGCATTAGTTAAAATAAAGGACAAGATCCGTTTCACCTCTAAACAGAATTGTGTCTACAGGCTAGGTTGTATCGACTGTGATGCTTTCCATATTGGAAAGTCTTCTCGAGAAATCAAAACTCCTGCCAAAGTACATGAAAGCTACACTAAATGATCTCCTAATAATCCTGTTGAACTTGAAAAACTACAAAGTAAATCAGCAATATCAGTACATGCTGTTTATCACAACCATAAAATAGATATTAAAAATATCCGAATTATTCAGAAAAGTTTTTCCGATTATAAGGAATGACGAATAGCTGAAGCGCTGCACATTTTGTTAAATCCAACTGCACTTCACCAAAGGGAAGGCCTCTCTATTCACCCAACGTGGACTCTCTGTCAAACTGACCACAATTAAAGTACATTAAATTTCATTCACGTGAACATACATACAATTTTTTCTCACATATTCGCATATATTCCTTTCACATCACACTAACATATGCATATATATCTCATTTCATATCACCTTGACCAAACAACTTGACATGATACGATCAAACAAGCATTTTGATTGTACGAACTTATTTTTTCCATTGTATTATTTAATCTTGCATTAATTAAATTCGGTTATTCATTTCTCTGAAGAAGCGACTTGCACTAAGCCGCGAAAGGTTAGAAATTTTAATTTCTACTCATTGGAATTTTACAAATATATATCACTTATTTCATATTTTCATTAGTGTCTAGTTTCTTAATTAAGCTTGCTACGAAAGAACGCACATTAATTTGTAAAGTTTGCATTTCCTGATTATCTGTTTTATGGGTTGCAATTAGTATACATCCCTTCCGATCTTTCTATGCCTTGGGCTGATCTTTTCATTGCAAACCTTCACAAAAATATTCATATCAAATGAACAGGTTAGTAGCTATCTGCAGTCGGTAGCTCATTAAAGAGAAAGGTAGTAAATTCTCCTAATTTTTTGAATATCGCCAACAGAATTCATATACACCAGGTTGCTGAGCTTTGAACAGAACGGTAAGTGCTTTATGGATTCAGTGAATGGCCTCAATCCTACTTTACCAAGATATTTTGATGTATCAAAGTTATATTACTCAATATTTTGAGTAAACGCACTAAGTTTCATATAGTGGTTAATAGTGCTTTCATTTTTTGATGCATTAAAAGTTCGCTTTTCCAATAAAAATGTTTTCATGGCGAAATAGTCGTTCTTCGGTTGGTGTTAAAAACTTAGTTTTTCAAAATGATAGGAAGTACAATTGCTATGATAACAAGTTAATTGATCTTGAATGAAACTTATAAAAATCATTTTCCTTCTTTTCGGTATGAAGTGTCTACCACATGCTAAGAGTTGTTAATCGATGACTTAGAGTTTTATTTACTATACTTAATTATTATATTCGAATCTACTTTATCTACTTAAAATAAAGTGACTGTGTAATAATAATAAACTTTACATACACTCAAAATCACGTTCATCTACCGGTATGTATATTTATCTTTCTGGGTTAAGTGTCTCATTCATGCATAAAACTAAATCAGCAGGATTTTTAGTGGTAAAAACACTGAGATAAAGTACTTACTACAACATGTTATCCATTAGTTTGCTTTCCGTGGTAATTATCTGAATAATCATAATCTTAAGTGGTTTAAAAGAATTTCATATTGTGTAAAGAAAAGTAATGATGGTCACCTTCATTCATTTTTTATAATAAAAATAGCTTCACTTAAAATAAGGTTATAAAGATTATATATATATATATACTACTTACAAGTACTATTAGTTGCAAATTTGCTTTTCATAGTTTAACAGTTCGTTTTTCGGCTTTTATTATGTATTTTTTTAGAGTTCATGTATGATTATTTATACAGGCTGTTTCTTATGGTGAAGGACGATAATTCATAACTACTGATATATAAATAGTAGCTGTAACACTACTCTGATTATTTAGTTTGAAAGTCAATAGAAAATATGTAGTAAAATATTGTAAGTGAATGAAATGGGGAATGTTTCACTTAAAATAGTTTCTTGTAGCTTTATAAGAGTCTATTGAATTAATTGTTTCAGTAAATTTCAATTACCAGTCTTTTATATCCATTTTCCAAGTTACACATTTCATGTACGCACATTTATGATCACTTATAATCCTACGAAATAACAATAGTCGGTATCAATCCTATTAATTTGTGAGAAAGAATAATTCTTTCAAAATTTCATACAAACAGTTCACTTTACCTATCTAAGCAACCTATGAATGACAGTATTGTATTTCAGGTGATCTTGGTGTGATTCATTTAAACACTTTTTCTATAACAACTTACAGTTTGTTATATTAAGTTAGTTCACAGTACTCTTATTACATCTGACACAAGGAATGAGTCATATATCAGAAAACGTAAAAATCATCTTCACTGTTTCTCTGAGACCATAGTTATTGTTAGTACATTCAAACGTACTAAAAATGGATCGATAAAGGTATACTTATTTCAATTGATAACAGACTGTTAATCTCCGCCCCCCCGGACTTCTGAGTATTTATACGTTGTACATAGTCTGCTCCATTAATAACTATCTGACTTAAGACCTGTATGAAATAATTTTTCACTGTATTTAGAAATTAATACGTTTAAAATGTGACTTCTTTTCCCTTTCATGTAAACAATGTCAGTAAATTTGAGCATCAATTCGTTACGTAAACAGGTAAGTGATGAATACGGTCTATTGTCAATCACAATAGGTGTTAGTTGAGACTAGATATATTGATATATTTAAAGGATTCAAGTATTGAATTTCTTTATGTTGTTATCTATGGTATATTAATTTTTAAAAATATATTATAAAGTTATCCATTCACCATAGAAATTGACGGTAAGTTGCATGTTATTCATCTAGGTCATTTTGTAAAGAATTAAATGACAGATTATACTACTAATATGCCTTTACTATCAATAACTCATTCTGCAGATTCTTCACTTTTTGATTCAAATTTGAATAAATTAATGAAAGTCTAGTTATTTAATGTTTAGTTTAAAGCTTGGTGTATTCATTGTTGTCTAGAAGAAGGGATTAAAACTACAGAAGTGGGAAAGATGAGGGAATAAAGAAGCAAAAAATAATTAGAGGAAAGAGAGAATAGATAGAGAAAAGAAATGTAAGAAGAATGGGAGGGAAAGGACGAAGAACAATATTGTGGATAGTGATTAGAAGAACAAAATAAAGAATTTAATAGAAAGTGAGTGGGGAGGAGTCAGAAGAAGATGAAGGAAAAGTATCGGTCTAGCATTAAGAAGATGAAGAACATGATGAAAAGGTGATATCATTCTGAGCGATTTGAATGTATCTTGAAAGATTTTAATAGGGATTTGAATTGTATTGGTTGCATAAATAACTATATAACGTATTAACCAAAAGTGCAAAGTGTTTATGTGAAGTTAAACAAAAAAGAATCAATTGCAAGAATGATAAAAATAAAAACAGAACAGAATAAAATTGAGTCAGTTTTTATTATCATTTTAGCCTTTTTATGATAATTGTTTGCTGGATTTCTCTAGCATAGCATCACTTCTCGTAGTCAAATGCATAATATCTTCCTGGCGGTATATAAGATTAATGTTCATTACAAATTAATATTGTTTGAGTACCAGTGTAAATGAAGGACCATTAGATAGCTGTTTTGTCCTAACATAGGATTGTTGAGCAGTGCACGTCCATGATCCCTCCAAATAGTCGTATACATGGCGTTCAGGTCCCATGGCGAAAGATTTGCTACTGGTACTACAGCTAGCATCCAGTAACAGAATTTCCACTTCCATTAATTTGTAATACATCGAGACGATTGACGGTGAGATCGAGGTTGAACACTTCTAAAAAATCTCATACTAAGACGAGACATTTGTTCAGTATCACCTCGGTTACATAGGTATCCAACTGACATCAAACTGTGACAAACACAATCAACTGAACGAAATATCTGTTCCCATAAAAATGTCGTCATTCAAGTAAATGTAGTATATTGTGCCTGAACGATCAGTAAATTTTACAAAATTTTATTTAGTAGTGGGGACAGTTTCAGAGGTTTGAGAATTAAGCTGACACCTTGATACCTGCTAACAAACGTAAGACCAGCAACACAACAACAGGTAGAGCTAAGCTATCTCTCGACACCCCAGCCCAGCTAACTAGAGAATGGAGTCTAACGTCAGCAAGAATCGTTGATTCTACAGGCAGCTTGTTAGACTAATAAAAAACACTCAGCTCAAGAGTATGTGTGCACTAAAGAGAGCGTCCTTGCAAGTGTTACAAATAGCGCACTAAAATAAACAACGGATCAATAAGATCTAGCGTCTTGCTAAGTGGGGAACACAAACTGAAGGTGAAAATGGGACATTTTGACGCGAAAACGAAAAATTTCAATTTCCACAAATAAGTTGCAAAAATAGTAGGTTTACGAAGAGAATTTTGGGGTTTTAACATTTCTAACAGCAGTACTATACTAGGTGAAACAGAGATCATGTGCCTTCTCACTCAATCAATGCCTGTTACCCCATGTAGAGTATAGGCCACCCATTAGCATTCTCCAACCAATTCTGTCCTGGGCTTTCCTTTCCAACTCCTCCCAAGTGCTCTTCATTCGCTTCATGTCTGTCTCCCATTCCTGACGCAATGTGTTCCTGGATCTTCCTCTTTTCTTTTGGCCTTTAGGACTCCAAGTTAGTGCTTGTCTTGTGACACAGTTTGATGGTTTCCTCAATGTTTGTCCAATCCACCTCCAGCGTCTTTCCTTACTTTCCTCCTTGGCTGGAAGTTGACTAGTTCTCTGCCATAGAAGGTTGTTGTTGATGGTATCTAGCCAACGGATTCGAAGTATCTTAAGCAGACAATCTTTTATAAATACTTGTATTCTTCGAAGAATACTTTTCATAGTTCTCCAAGTTTCAGCTGCATACAAAAGAACTGTCTTCACATATGTATTGAGAATTTTGACTTTAATACTGACTGACAATTGGTTTGAGTTCCAGGTGTTTTTCAGTTGTAGGAATGCTGCCCTTACCATTACAATCTGCGCCTTTACATCTGCTTCATACCCTCCTTGTTTATTGAATATGCTGCCCAAGTATGTAAAGATTTCTACATCTTCCAGAATCGGGTTAGTGTTTGTTGTTTTGTATCGAAGGATCTTGCTTTTCCCTTTGTGTATGTTGGGGCCTACTACTGCCAAGTCTGCTGCTATATTGTTCGTCTTCATCTGCATTTGATGCTGTGTTTGGGATAGAAGAGCTAGGCTGGTCATCTGCAAAGTCCAAGTTATCTAGTTGCATCGATGTTGTCCATCGTATTCCAAGAGTGTCTTCAGATGTTGAGGTCTTCATGATCCAGTCGAATACCAGTAGAAAGAGGAAGGGCGATAGTAGGCAGCCTTGTCTGACACAGGTCTTCACTTCGTATGAATCTGTGAGCTGACCTCCATGCACGATTTTACAATGTAGCCCGTCGTAAGAATTCGGTGTGATGTTAACTATCTTTTCGAGTACGCCATAATGTCGTAGTAGGCTCCATAATATTCTCCTCTCCATGCTGTCGAATAATTTTTCGTAGTCCAGGAAGTTCATGTAAAATGGTGAATTTCATTCAATTGATTGTTCATCAATGAACCGTAGAGTAGTAATTTGGTTGGTTAACTATCGGTCTTCACGGAATCCGGCCTGTTGATCTCGGAGTTGGACGTCGACTGGGTCCTTCATTCTGTTCTGTTGGAGACTTTTCCTGGTATTGAAAGTAGAGTGATGCCTCTGTAGTTCTCGCAATTGCTTAGATCTCCTTTTTTTGGTATCTTGATGAGGAATCCTTTTTTCCAGTCTGCTCGCATTTGTTCTTTTTCCCAGGCCTTCCTCAAGAGAATGTAGAGTATCTTCGAAGTTGCTTCCATATCGGCCTTCACTGGTATGTTGTCTGGTCCTGCCGACTTACCACTCTCGATTTTTCGGATGGCCATTTTGGTTTCTTCGACTGTTGGTGGGTCGCTGCTTATAGGGAGATCCGTGGCTGCTGCTTCGATGACTGGTGGGTTCAGTGTGGCTGGTCTGTTCAAGATTTCTTCTAAATGTTCTACCCACCTGTTTCATTGTTCATGCACTTAAGTGATTGGTTTGCCAGCCTTGTTCTTGATTGGCTGTACTGGCTTACTGAATTTCCCAGCTAGATTCTTCGTTGTATCGTATAGAAGCCTCATGTTTCCTTCTCTCGCAGCTTTTTCCTCTGTCATGCTAGGTCCTTAACAAATTTCTGTCTATCCGACCTGATGCGCCTCTTTACTTGCTTATTGACATCGGTGTATTCGGCCTGTACCTTGGCTTCCTCTGTTCTTGTTCGGCTGTTATTAATCGCTATCTTTCTGTTCCTCCTTTGGTGGATCTTATCCAGAGTACCAACAGAAATCCATTCTTTTTGGTGATGCTCCTAGCCACCCAAAACCTCCTGACATGTTGAAGTTATTGTTTCCTTAATCTCTTTCTATTTGTCCTCCATATTAGTTCCATCTTTTTCTAGTAGATCTTGAAATGCCTGGAACTTATTATTGAGAGTCATTTTGAATTCGTTGAGTTTGTTAGTATCCCGGAGTAGGGCTGTATTGAACCTTTGTAATACTGTTGCTCCAGTTGTCCAGTGCGTCTTCTGTTTCAGTTTCATTTTAGCCACCACCGGATGGTGGTCTGAAGGTATATCAGATCCCCTCCTTGATCTTACGTCTTCCATGATCCTTCTAAACTGCTCATTGATGCAGATGTTGTCGATTTGGTTCTCCGTAAAATAGTTCTGCGAAACCCATGTAGTTTTGTGTATACGTTTGTAGGAGAATATGGTACCACCTATAATCATTTTGTTGAAGGCACATAGGTTTGCAATCCTCTCACTGTTTTCGTCCCTTTCTCCCAGTCCAAGTCGTCCCATGATGTCTTCATACCCGGTGTTGTCCACTCCAACCTTCGCGTTGAAGTCTCCCATCTGAATGGTCAGGTCCTTGACTGAACATTTTTCGACGATTGAATGCAGCCTCGCATAGAACTGGTCTTTATCGTCTCCTTGGCTGTCGTTGGTGGGTGAGTAGCACTGGATGACATTCATTGTAATCCCTTCCTTCTTCGCCTTGAAGGATGCATTGATGACCCTGGATCCATGAGGTTCCCATCCTACAAGAGCCTTGGGGCAACATTAATGCTACTCCTTGTGTGTGTGGGGCATTTTCGTCTTCGTGGCCAGAGTGTGAAAGCACATTTCCTGAAGATAATCGTTGCTGTCCATCTTGTAACCAATACCTTTCGCTTATTCCAAGTATCTTTAGGTTGTATCTTTTCACTTCTTCAGCTAGTTGCATGCTTCTCCCTGTCTCCCACATCTTTCGGACATTCCATGTATCTAAATTAATTGTTCCTCTGGTTGCCTCCTGGCTTCCGAAGAAACTCGGCTTTCACCATGAGGCGTCGTAACAGACCTTCCAACTCCCAGGGGAGAGTTAAAATAGTTATAAAGGTTCTTACTGGTTAGCGTTTTTTTTAGCAAGGTTGTTGTTTTACGGGATGAGGTTGCTAACCCCATGCCCAACCCTCCTCTTTTATCTGGGCTTTGGACCGGCAGTAACCCTAGGGGGCTTCGGGCGGAGTTCATGTGCCTACTAATCTCTTACTAATTGTCCAACTAATGACAGACCATATTATTATACTTCATTGAAACAATGTAAATGAAACAATTTTGTTGGTAAATTCTTAGAATTCACGGGTAGTTTAAGTGTAGCATTTATTAAAAGGAATGACTAATTTAGGCCATTTTCAAGAACGCAATGTAAACCAAATTTTATTGGAACAAATAATGTAGGAAGACTGAATAAACAATATCACCATTTCTATTTTTACTGGAGTAAGATTTATACAAAATAACACAATGACATACAAAGTCATTATTGTTTACATGAAGAAAAAGCATAAAGAGTAATGTGTAATCATTATACGAATACTAAAACAGGGTTTATTAAGCTGTAATGAAACTTTACTAACCTTCAAATGTCTTTATACTTGCATAAGTTTGTACTTTAGATTTTCAGTAATAATATAATAATCTGCAACCAGGTTTACAAATTCCAGAAATCTATAAAAGACAGAAAAGCCATACTGAATTTAACATGTCATTAGTCATATTCCAGTTTGAAATTCTGTCGAAATGACTAAACACTCATAAGTATTATTCAATATGTAAATCATTGCACAGCATCATGTTGTTATTATTTGTTAATAATATTGTCAGTACTGTTAAGTAAGACTTCATATAAAAGTCAAAATATACTGAAATCTTATCTGTTTGATCACTATTTAGATGTTGCAAACTATGACGAAATAGATTTTCTCGTACTTCGTGGTCGTTTATAGTTTATCAGACATCATCACTTTGTAATGGAAATTATTTTTAAAATATTAGTTCTCAGAATGACGTCACTTGACAAAAGTAAGTATTTAAAGATGTATACTCTATATATTTGTAATTTAAGTTGAATAGGTCAAATTATTTGAAGTGATTACTATCCAGACATTTAGGATTCGTGGCTTCAGGTTTTGTAGCAGACATTTTTAACATTCGAATTTAACAAAATGGATAATTTAAACCTAATGGCTTTTCTTATTCAGACTGAATTTTTGGTGAAATGTTATCCTGACATATTGAATGCATGCACTTTGCCTGTGGAATGAACTAAAACAGGAAAGAAGTTTCTATTTACATATAACTTCACATGGCATTGATACTAAGTCACTATTCAAACTGCAAGTTTAAAGTGTAGATCAATGTATTTAAATTCAGTCGGTGAATGGTATTTTACTCAAAAACGAAACTCACAGTTTATTATTCTGTTTAGTTTCAATGATGCTTTGAATATTCAATGCCAAAATATCCCCAACAGCTTTCAACAGTTCCCTAGTTTACATCAGTTATTTATAATACAGTAAGTTTAAACAAGAATGCATTTTTATTTAAAATAAAAATTATGCAGATTTCTTTATTACATTTAAACAAATATACAAGATGATATGCATCACATAAAATACTTTTAACAAGAAACAGAGTTAACTCGATTGTTTTATTTTCAGCAGGTGTAAAATAAGTAAACATTTTAACAAAGTAATAGAGAAATTTTTTTAGAGTTTTTCAAGCCTATACTTCTATTTTCTTTGTTGTTTAAGCTAGTTACATGGATTATATACCAAGTTGTTATGTAAATTATTAATTGCAAACTGTTCCAACACTTGTAGTACTGAGACTATGACTAGTTGAAACATTTTTTTTAATGTTTAAAAACATTTTAGAGAATCTTGATGTAATACTATGAAACACACGAAAACATTTATGATAAATGATAAAATCAAGTATTTCTCTTAATGAATTTACATACCATAAAATGTCTGATATATTATAAGCAAAACCTGTGTCATATTTAATGAAACCAACACTACTTAAACGTGCAAGTAGTAAAAATGTACATTGTGTTGCAGCAAGTATATTATACGATATAGCTGATATAAATAAAAGTAAATAACGATGCATTAATTTACTGTCTGTTGTATCAATTTTATCCGATTTATGCTTTTTTAATTGTTGACGAAACTTAATAGCAAATGCTATATCAATGATTATCAATAACGTTGTTTGTATAGGCCCTAAATTTGAAAGGAAGGCATGATGTATTTGTATGTAAACATCAGTGAACTTAACCCAACACTGTAAACCATATCTTGATGGTATCCAGTTTACCTCAGTAGCAAAGGGCAGCATTAATAATGCACTAATAACCATGAAACCTCCATAAACGTACCAAGCATAATGATGACGAAATTTTCTCAACAATAATGGTTTCCATATAGCTAAACACCTGTCAAACGAAGCACATACACGCATATTACACATAAATGTTGCTGAGAATGAATACATGAAGCGATGAAAACGACATGCTTCTGGGGAAATGTTTTGAAATGAAAAGAATTTAGCTCCATTTGTTATGTATGGTAAACCATAAGAAGGAAATTGCCATAACCATGTAAATATAATATTTGCTAATCCGCTAGACATGCATATTCCAGAAACATAAATCAATTGACGTGATGCTTTTTTACCATTTATTATCACAATAATAGCAATGAATAAGTTAATTGTAATGCACGGTATACTAACCACTGGTATAAGATAACCAACCAATATACCAATTATTTTTGATGACAAGCACTTTAACTGTTGCGTATATGAATAATTTTCTTGAAGTAACAGACAGTCTTGGAATATTCTTTGTGGTCTTTCAGAAAATATCAATTCACTTGAATTCATACTCATGTTAAGTAAACCTTGTCAATAAACTTTAATATATTTTAGTTGGTGAATAGTAATCTTTCAGACACTATGAACTGAATACCTGTTGAAATTGCATCATATAGCATTTCACTATATTGTTAACCAGAATAATTATTTACTGGAATTAACTTGTGCTAAAACATGCTATCTAACATAGATTATGTATTCATATCATTTTACAAAGTTTGTTTTCATATTAAGTTCTTTTACTAGAAATAGTCCATGTATTGTAGATGATCTTAATAAATCATAAATGTGTAAAATGGATCATAGTTGAACTAAAATAAATAATACAAATCGATTTACTTTTACTAATTGTTTCAGTTATGAAAATTGTATTAGTGTGTAATTTCATTTCAAGAATAAATATAGCGAGTTGATTACAGGTGTAGGCATGTCGGATAAGCATTTATATATAGAACGTTTCAGATAAGCTGAATAGATATGAAATTTTTTCTTCATAATATTCATCAAGTTACTGTGTAGGCGTGTTCAAAATCATTAGATAATGATTAATTAACAGACTTATTCCCTATTAGGAAAATTTCACCAATTAAAAACGTGAACTAGTAATCAATTGTATTAATATTGAATTCATTAAAGAATGCAATATTTCAATAAAATGATAAGCAATAGATAGATAGATCGGAGTTAGATAGATTTGAGATAGACAGTTAAAAAGAAAGATAAATCGAATAACAAGGTACATAATAAAAAGGAATTTGTTTCCAAAATAAAATCATAAACATTAAGCATTTTTCTCTGCTTACCAAAGATTCGACAATAAATTAAGGGTAAACTACTGCTTCGGGTTGCTTTTGTGTACATTTACAAGTTTGCTTGCTTCAGTGGAACATATTATATTGACATCACAAAGTGAACATTTTTTAGAGCCAACTCAGTTCATGTTCATCCACCTCCCCCCCCCAGAATCGTTCTTTAGTATCAACTAAGTTGCGAAAAGAATAAGCTCAATGGGATCATAAATTATTAAGTTATGCACTGCCTAATATAAAGTAACCTGCCAGTTCAAGACTGATCTTTATGTAACGAAGCACTAGATACAAACATTACCTATCGTTCATAATAAACGCAATCATCCGCATATGTTTCTTATGCGAAGCTATCAGGTAGATAGTTATTTCTTGCATTTTTCTGATCTGTAAACATATATATACATATATCTTTTAAAATCATTACCAAATAACTGGTGATGTGTTAAATAATAATTTTACAAGTTCAATTAACAAAGCAGTTACGACATGAAGGTGAATAAGGTAGTCATAGTTTTGAAAGCATGCAAATGGAAAGTGAATAGGTTGGCATATTATTGATTACAAAATATTTAGTGAGAAGTAACTGATAAAGTGATTACAAGAAATCTGATGGTCAAATACGTTACGTAAGAATTACGTAGCAATTAAGAAGTAACAAGTTTTCTGAGGTTATGAAAAGAATTCTATATCGTGATAATAATAATAATAATACCAAAGACAAGAAAAGAGGCTGTACAGATTTCTTATGTACACACAGGTCCTGTTTACGAAGGTGGATACCGGTGGCTTACTCTAAATGTAGAAGACGTATGCGCAAACCATATTGTAGATTAGTTGAGCCTCAATAAATGATTTTAAAAGCTCTCCTGGCGTCTACTTCATCTCCTGTGTCAACTAAATGTACAAGAGCTGCTTACTTGCTGTAGCTGACCATTACTCAGTCAACCTGGGAGATGCTGAGAAAATCTATGACGGACTTGCCGACACGTGTGCCCAATGTGACTGGCTCCACGGGAGCAGACGAATTGGTACATAGGCATAGATGAGGCGAATTCAGCGAGTCTGTCTTCAGTTTCTGATATTATAGTAGGATGGTTGTAGAATATGGTATGCAGTTTGGCTGCAGTAAACGTCTTCTGCACCACTTGTTCAAGTCAATAATAATAATAATAATAATAATAATAATAATAATAATAATAATAATAATAATAATAATAATAATAATAATAATAATAATAATAATAATAATAATAATAATAATAATAATAATAATAATAATAATAATAATAATAATAATAATAATAATAATAATAATAATAATAATAATAATAATAATAATAATAATAATAATAATAATAATAATAATAATAATAATAATAATAATAATAATAATAATAATAATAATAATAATAATAATAATAATAATAATAATAATAATAATAATAATAATAATAATAATAATAATAATAATAATAATAATAATAATAATAATAATAATAATAATAATAATAATAATAATAATAATAATAATAATAATAATAATAATAATAATAATAATAATAATAATAATAATAATAATAATAATAATAATAATAATAATAATAATAATAATAATAATAATAATAATAATAATAATAATAATAATAATAATAATAATGATGGCCAAGACAAGAAAAGAGGCTGTACAGATTTCTTATGTACACACAGGTCCTGTTTACGAAGGTGGATACCGGTGGCTTACTCTAAATGTAGAAGACGTATGCGCAAACCATATTGTAGATTAGTTGAGCCTCAATAAATGATTTTAAAAGCTCTCCTGGCGTCTACTTCATCTCCTGTGTCAACTAAATGTACAAGAGCTGCTTACTTGCTGTAGCTGACCATTACTCAGTCAACCTGGGAGATGCTGAGAAAATCTATGACGGACTTGCCGACACGTGTGCCCAATGTGACTGGCTCCACGGGAGCAGACGAATTGGTACATAGGCATAGATGAGGCGAATTCAGCGAGTCTGTCTTCAGTTTCTGATATTATAGTAGGATGGTTGTAGAATATGGTATGCAGTTTGGCTGCAGTAAACGTCTTCTGCACCACTTGTTCAATTCCTTGCGACGTGATTTGATCAATGTTGTCATTTAAGAATTGTAATTTGAGGGAAATAGGTTTTTTGGAGATAATTTCCTTTTCTGATTTTGCTTTTGTAGGCATTATATGGTTATTTATGTACTACGGTGAGTAAGCGTTGATGCTGAGCATGTTGTGAATGATGGCTAATTCTTTTTTCATAGTATCTGCAGGACATATGCATCTAGCACATTATGTCAAACTTTTCACTAAATTTATTTTGAATGTTAGTGTTATAAAACTGTAGCAATGAGTATATTGACATACAGACATTGGTTTATTATATATACTTAATTTTAATGTATCATCTATTCTTCCAGTTAATAAGATGTCTAAGAAGGAGATGTTATCATTACGCTCTTTTATTAAAGCACAAGTGACTAATAGATGAACGCTTTGACTTTTAACAGACTAAACTAAATATGAATTTAATATCACAAATTAGTCGGAGTTATATATAAATATACTTCTTGGTTTTCAGTGGTTATCTAAGCGAAGAAAGATACCCCCCATTTCCACTGAAAACCAAGAAGTATTGTTCAATCATTTTGTTCAAGTATAAAACTCTCCAGCAGTGAGCATCCACAACTCCAACAGGGGTCGAACAGGTCCCAATATATAGAACGAGTTGGTGAATAATTTGAAGAAACTGTGCAAATATCAGTCTCATTTCGTCTCTATATGTGATTATGAGCTTAAAGATACGTACCAAAGCAGTTACGTGCTAGGAAAGACGGAAATCACGTTTTTTTTTTAAATGTCACATAATTTATATTTCTCTTGATGACTTCATTGGCGCAGATATTTGACTTTGGAGAACTTTTCAGCTAAATATTCAGATCGGTGAAGTGAGCATATTTAAGACCGGTTGCCTGAGATCTAAATCTTTTTCACCATCTGTTATCAAGCATCTCTCTTCGTTCATCGAACTATCTTTTACACATTTCGTCCGTTCGTATATTCATGTTGACTACTTACTACATTTGAGTAGTATACATCATAACAAATATTTTTCGGTGACATCGTGTAGTATTGTATCATCGTTCACGTTTAACAAGTTACATGACGATAATTATTTCAACATTAGCATTTATATTTTACAAATAACCTGGAGAATTTATGTTCACTTAGCCTTGACACGTAATTTGTATTGTATCCATCTCAGAACTGGCTATTTTTGTGACTATCAATTATGGACTCAGTTGTAGAACCTGATGAACATTTATCGATAAGAATATTCCTACTTTAAACGTCTTCGTGTTGAAAGACATGGGAATTTTTAAACAATTTTTAACTGTTATCCTTTTGTTTAGCATTTGAAATTATTTTTTGATTTAATACATCACGGCGATTACATACATTACAAATTTCTAGGATTTCACGTTTATTTGTTTGCAGTCACTAAACAGTTGTGTGCTTGTATCAATGTGCATTTTGACGTTCATATATTCTGTTTTCATCAACAAAAGTTATCATAATCTATGGCAAAGCTTCACGTAAGTCATAATTCATGCTATAAACCAGCACTTAGTTATTTCATATGCTCAATTTTCGTTAGTATTACGACGCGTTTAGGTTTCCATAGACGTCGCAATATCAGAGGTTAGTAAAATAAACAACCACTTTGTGACAAGTAGCAGTGCAACATTTTAAAAAATTCACCCTTCCAAATATGGGGTCAGGTGAGTTAGATGATAGTTATGTTTCAACATTAGAGACTGATTTAACGATCTCCAGTCTCCCCGGAAATATTATTACATATCGACTCATTTATAAATTTCCAGGATCAACAGATTTCATCAGTTTCCATCAACACACTATCAATAAGCATAAATACAGGCTGATGATAAAAATAACTTTGAAGTGATATACAAAAAAGACTTACATATTGAGATTTAACAGTTCTCCCATTCTTCGATATCAATTTATTTCGATGTGAAGCCATATATATATATCAACTACATCGCAATACAGTGACATTATTGTGTATTGAACATTATGCACGTATCTTCATTGCCTCATCATCGAACACAGATCATAAAGTTGACAAGGCGATATAATCAAGCAGCATCAAATACATGAATTAATTACTCATCATATAATAATAATAAAGAGAATATATACTAAGTAATGACTGCAAGTACCGAATACGTTAAGTTATTGAACAATATTGAATCACAATTAGCTACGTAGAGGTTATTGATTTCAGGGAACGGTAAATATTAATATCATCCTTATAAATTATGATATGAACTGTCTATCAGTTAACATTAAAATGTTTGGAAGGTGAAATTGTTATGTAGTAGAATTTTCTACATTCATAAATAAATTAGATGATTCGTCTAAACGTTACTGATGACAACGTAATCACACCTAACTCGACATGCATTTATGATGAATATAATAAAATCCATGAGTCGAGTAGAACTAATAACTGTAAAGAATATTTGAATTGAATTCATTTTGTGATTTTGAAACAATCTTATTATGAATACAGGAAGATAAAAGTTAGAACAGAAATGAGGAGAGGGAACTCATCGATTCGCTCTGATGAAAATCACGCGGGAAGAGGGGGAAGACGGGGGGAAAAGGTTGATACAGTCATAAACTCATTCCTGTTGCCATAACATTTGGTGCCTCAACATCAACACTATCTAAGTACAAAGTTCAGGTATTAGTCTTCTAGTTACAATGGCTTTAGTAAATCTCAACGGCACAGAACCGTATACCAAATTGACTGATTCAAACGTATGCATTTTATCTATTTCGTATCCAGTATTTAACAAATGTCAAAAACAATCAAATTATAAAAACGAAACTTTAATTAGATGCAGGTTCATAAAGTTATGCTCAATAAGTCATGAAGATTTCCGTCGTTTTAAACATTCTCCGTAACTGCTTTGGCACATACCTGTAAGTTCATAATCACATATTGAGACGAAATGAGACTGATATTTACACAGTTTCTTCAAATTATTCACCAACTCGTTCTATATACTGGGACTTGTTAGGTTGTAGAAAATATCTACTTCGTGGTAGTATTGGGTGTTTGAATGATTTTCTTAGTGACTTGCTCATCTATAAACATCACTTGAATGAATACTGGATTTTCTCGGGTTTATTGACTTCTGACTTTCGAGAACATTCATTTCAATATTTCTGTATATGTGTTAATGGGTAAGCAGCCTATCAAATATCTCTTTCCACTACGTACGAAAATTTCTATTTCAGTCTATCAATAAGGCATAAACTTATAGCTGAGTAGTAAGTCTCGACCCCTGTTGGAGTTGTGGATGCTCACTGCTGAAGAGTTTTATACTTGAACAAAACGATTGCACAATACTTCTTGGTTTTCAGTGGAAATGGAGATATCTTGCTTCATTTATATATATATATGCATTTTCCGTTGTTTCTTCAGTTAATTGTAATTTAGAATAATCGGAATGCATTGTTGCGTTTCTTATGTCAAGGCATGTTTAATATTTGACATGATATTAATTAGTGAAGATTTATAGCTTTGTTTTAATTTTATATAACTCACAATTGTATGCGTTTAATTTCGTTCTATTAAATTTTTACAGTCTTATCGTTTTGCTAATTACTAAGAATATTAAGAAATATTGCTACGCTTATTTGCACATTTTCCAATTCTTATCTATTTCTTGGCGAAACATCAAACATATTCGTGACCGTGGGCCGACTAGAGAATTCGAACGAAAAATTCCGCTCAAGTTGTCAGACGGAAATCTTTCAGATTTTGACTTTTCATTGATGGGATAGCATCGACGTTATGAAGCATCTCCCAATATCTACATGATGTCGTTCAGTATCCACTTCCACAGGAGTCATATATTTATGCATGTATCGACACATATAGCCTCACAAAACTTGAGCGAGTAGTTACCATGAAAAGATATATTCTTCCATGAGATCGTTAATATTTAGATGAAGTTGGTAATTTCAGTTTAACTAAAATGAAAAAGATCAGCTCAGTGGTTGGTAGAAAATAATATTGGGAAATCATCAGTAAACTACCAATCAGTAAACATAATTATGTTATACACACACACATCCCCTCTCTTTATACAAGGTGTGACATCCTCAGTAAAATGAATGTGACTTTACCTTTATAGATGAATAAGTATTGTGTGTCTGAACAAACCTAAAATAACAAAAAATAGGATAAAACCTATACTTAAAACCATATTTTATCTGTGAAAAATACTGTTACCTCCATCCGGCAAAATATATCCACTTAATGCAATGTTTTATTAATGAAAACATGAAATACTGAATGATAAAGAAGATTGATAAATTATATGTTCAACTAATAAGTTAGTTGATTATGAACTGTGGTTAATGATTAGGATATTCTTTTAACAAGAAACAGCAGCTAATACAATGCAATATAACACATCTACCTGGCCATTCAAGGAAAACCCATGGAGCTCTGAGGTAACTTGTAATAAATTATTAGTGAACTGGACAGAAGGAGCTTACGCAACTTGTGTAGCTTCAACACTACTAGGTTTCGTATCAGCATATATACTACCCGGATTCTTAATAATGTCATTAATCATTAATATTACACTAACTACAGTGTTGATCGCATCAAATCGTAAGACGAGGTCAGCAATCTACTTCATTGGTTCGTCAATATCAAATATACTCGTCACTATGGTATATGGTTTATTTTGGTATTACCTGACCAAAGGGTTACCATACGCTACAAGTGGTGATAAATATTATTTCTTATTGTACCAATCCGACAGTTCATGCAAATTTTTTCGTTTTTGGCATTCGTTTTCCTCAAATCTGATGTGTAATTTTCTATTGTGTGCAGCAATCGACCGTTTTCTCACAATTTATTTCCCAATCAAATTCTCAAATCTACCAAACAAATTCGCTTGGTATGCTTTTGCTACAGTGTGCCTGGCAAGCTTTCTCATGACAATTCCATTTGCGATGGTTTCCGGTATACTTGTAACTCGTGGTAAACTTCACTGTTGGGTTCAGCCAGACCACGTATACATCCTATTTTACAACGCTATTGTGACAAATATGGGACCTTTTCAACTATTCATTACAATCATACTAAACATTATGTTTTTCATTAACATACGCAAGCATATGAAAAAAATGCTGACAGTGAAAAACACAACTGTAGCAGATCGTAAACAAATCCATAGTTTGACATTTCTAATCATATTTTCTGCATCGTATGCAGTATTTGGGGTGCCACAAAGTACAGTATACATCATAAATAGAGCTACGGTCATCGGTTTTATCAGTAGTAATCCTGATTTGTGTCAAAACATTGGTGACATAATATGGACTTTATTCCTCTGCAGAAGTTTATTCGACATTGTACTGAGTTACTTTTACTTCCAACCAGTTCGAGAAGCATTTCTGTTAGTCTTCGGTGGTTTTCGAAAATCCAAAAATAATAGCTCCACCATCAATTCAACACATCGGTAGCAAATATAATAAACACAGATAAAGGACTAATTGAACATTGACATATAACCATATTCATAAATGCACAAAACAATCAGACTAACTGAATGTGTGAATTAACATGGATTCAGAGTACATCTGTATTTGATGTTTGGCCTGCAAATATAAGTCAGCGTGAGCCAGAGAAAATTGCTTTCGTCAATTATAGTTCATTTTTGATATTGAATTTAGAACACAGAAACACGTAGGTATAATTACTAAATTCCCACTCAATCCACTTAGAGGTTCATCCAACAAACTGTCAACAATTTGCAACATTAAAATACTCCTAAATTACTAACTGATACTTTCGCGCATTTAATCTAACATAGAATTGTCCAGTTCAATGATTGTTCAATAAACTGGATTGCTTGGAATCGTAGTTGTTGGCTTTATGATTTGAATAAATTAAACATATGACAGAATCAGTTAATGATAGATTAAAGCCTTCATTTAAACATGGTTGTTTGGATCAACTCTGAAAGTTAAGGTGATGTAGGTAGGCTTCTTAGGGTTAAATATATAGCAGGTTTCATGATATTATCACTGCTACAGCTTCAACTACTTGAAACCTTGTAATATTTTCGTTCAAAATTAGTGTTTCTGTCAACAGACTTTCGTATTTATTCCACATAACTTTTGATCATATTGAATAAGCCTCCCACTAAACCTACTTTATACTACACCGGACACTAACTATGAAGACTATGAAGCCCGTCTGTATCACTTTGAATAAAGCGGAGAATTTCGAGTACTTTTCACTTCGAAAGTTATGCAATATTTGCTATCAGGTGGATCATGATGGATTGTATTATTTGATTGTTTTCATAATTTAACGTGCAGGAAGTAGGTAAAATGCACATTATCGGTAGACGTTTCAAGCAAAATAATTTCATGCTACTATTTAAAGAACCGGAGGAGGGCTCACCCAACTTTAAATAAACAACCTCACAATGTATATTACAACCATTCTTTATTACAATGTCATATTTTGTTTCCCCTTACATAAAAATATAATGATGAAATTCAAGGCAAAAAGTACTACAAAACACCATAAAATAATCAATCATTTGAGATTCTGTCACTTTTGCACCTTAATTAAATGATGCAACAATGAATACATTGATCCTAAGTCTAGTTAACCGCTCTCACATTTGCGCAATCTTATGAAAACAATGAGTAGTGTTATGCGCCTATTTGATTGTCAATTTCACACTACACAATGATCATCCTTAAATATCCCTTAGAAACCAGGAGACATGGGCCAGCTGTTCCGTCCAATTAGTGGTTTGTAATGGTTTGCTTTTCAATTACAATTAATTCTATCTATAGTTTAATTGTTATTTAATAATAATAATAATAATAATAATAATAATAATAATCGTGTTGTGTCAAATTTCCAATAGTTGGAACATTTATTTATTGCAATTTAATTTTTATCATAATTAGTAAATGAGATGTTCATTTATAGACCTCGTATTGAAAAAGCCATTGATAATAATGAAACTATCGTGATTCGTATTGAATGTAACAGGTTAACAAATAAATTTACAACTAACTAACTAACTAACTAACCATCTAACTAAGTAAATAAACTAATTAACTAACGAAGTTAGCTCAAATCTTAATGTTTACTAACTCGTTAATAACGTTAGTGAAAATGATTAATTAATAAATAGCATCTATAATGTAGATATAATAAGGTGTCACGTTAGGAGTTCAACGAATAAATAAAACTACTTATTAGAATGTAAACGCTATCTATTGAATTTATTAATTTATATAGGAAAATGTTTCCAACTTATAGAACGATAATCTAAATTCACTTAAACATTGACTATCTTTCTAGTTGAATAGAATGCATAACACGCTTTCTTATCATGAACTAGATTCAATATTGGAATGCAGGAATTCCCGAGATAAGTGAATCCCGTGTAGAAAGGAGATCAATATTCAATGAAAGACTATTTAACACTCAATATCGTCTTGTTTACATTTAACACTTATAACGTAATATACATTCGTTGTTAAAAATAAACCAAAAGACTTCATATCTATACAGTAATTATTGCTGACGTGTAATTTGCACTTGGTAAACGTTTCTTAAGCTTTAGGATTGTCTGTTCAGATAAATATTAGGCCGTTCAGAAATATCTGTGACACGACCGATTGATATTTTCCACCAGTCTACATCGTCTTATGAAGATATCACTCACCATATTCATCCCATATTGTATTCTAAATAATTATAGTTCACGACACAACAGTATTCCAGAGCAAACTCATTTACATCTACACTTCATTAACATGATCGTGTACAAACAATTTTTTATTTGTTCTGTATGATCTCATAAAGCGTTTATCTAAGCTTATTTTCACATTGTGAATATATGGAGAGCAGTTGTGATTAAAACGTGACAATCACGTGGCATATCGTTTTGTAGACCTCGTATTAAATTGGTTTTTCAATCTTCTGTAACTGTTTAGTACATCAATACGATGAATCACACATATATCCTATCATGTGTCTGAGGTTCTCAAGCCAAACCTACAACATACAACTTATTCGCGAGTTAATTTATCTTGGCATTTAATTGAAGGTGTTCCGAATACAAAGTTTATTTAAGTTTGTGAAATGAAACCTAGTGAAACCTGTAAGTAGCCTATTATGTATGTCATGTCATTGTGACTTAGGCGAGAAACCAATAATATGTGATTACATTCCAACACGTAATAAGAATTACAGCGACTATGTTTCATGACAAATAATGTGTAGTAAATTTCCATGAATTCCGAATCATATTCTTTGACTTCATTTCTCTACAGGGAATACTATCTAATATATATAGAGAATTTTCTACACAGAGAGTTATTCGGTTCTCAATTCTCTGTAAATGTTACATTCCAATTGTATGTCTAAGAATAGAATTAGGGATTGCGTGCATTTAAATTTAAGAAATTTAATTCTATTTCCAGGTTTTCGTAATCGGGATTTCTCTAAGATTAAAGTTTCGATTGAAATGATTCTTCCACATAATGTAAGCCGATCGGAAAGATTCTAAATAAGAAGTTAATCAAACGGAAGTGTGTCGTTCAACTTAGACCATCAGGTAAAGTAAAAATAAGACCTGGTTTCCGCAATATTATTTAATCACAGAACTTAATATTCTTCATATACACCCGCTGACATGTTTTTTTCCCCTAAGCATATAGAACCACGATAACCGTAATCGGCCGGTCACCAATGTCAGTATAATGAATCGCATTAAATGTTGAACGTATACAGTAAATGTAAAACATTTAACATGCAAATGTGTGCATTTCATTTTACACAAAATAATTAGTGATTATAAAATATTCGTTTAAAGTTATGTAACATCCGTCTCTAATGACTGACTGAGTGAAGGAATCAATGCCTTGTTTATTACTATTACAATATTTGGTTGGAATTCAACAATAAAAATATTCATGAAATTTAAATATTTAGTATTATACTCCACTTTTGGTTACGAATCTGAATACATTCACAAAAATTGTATTTACAATCATCCATGCTTCCATCATCACATCTTCTTATGCATACAACAAATTAGGGAGAAAATATGTTATAAGAGAGATAATTAACAGCACCTCTTGTACATGTATGCAAAATAATCAGTTGATCATTTATCATGTGCTACTCGTTCATTCTTTTAATGCCTTAAAATATTTCATGAATACAACAAAATCAATTATCTGACGCAAACTGTTCAAACACCATGTATAGTGTGCAATATCAAAAATAATCTCTTCCATAGTGTTACTCATTTTAAGGGTACTTACACGTAGTATTATATATGCAATCGATTGTGGGATTGCAATCAATGCATATGTTCCAGATAAAATATAGACTGAAATAGTTACTTCATTTTCATGGTCAATGCTCTCAAGAGGTTCCTGTGAATTTTGCTTTCTATCTCCACAACGAGTACATATTAATAATGCTACATTGAGTATGATTAAGATAGTGGTTTGAATGGGCCCGAAATTCGACACGAGTGTATGCAGAACTGCAAAACGTTTTGGTACCCAACATTGAATTCTGTACTGATCATCATACCAGTTGATCATAATTGCGAAAGGTAATATAGTTATTATGCTGATAATTAATGTTACGCCACATGAATACCAGGCGTAAAAGTGTAACCGTTTTCGGAAATATCTCGGGAAACAAACAGTCAACAATCTATCCATTGCACTTACCACTAGCAAATTACATGTCATTGTTGATGTGAGTGAGTAGAAGAAACGATGCAGACGACAAGCTGAAGGGGATAGACTGAAAATGGAAAAGAATAATTTGCCATTCGATGCACGCGGTAATCCTCTTGTAGGAAATAACCATAACCAACCAACAAACACATCTGTTAATACTCCACATGTAAAAATCCAAAACATATAGATTACATGACGTGGTAATTGTGATCCCTTTTTTATCAAAATGTAGAACAGGACAAGATTAAACGTAATTGTTAGTACGGAAAGAAGTGGGAATATGTAAGCTGACCATATACCAACGACACTGCCAGAAATGCACCTAATCAGTTTGACACGTGTGTTTATCAAGTCACAAAATCCATAACTTCGTTTCCTTAACTCCATATTTATCGATAGATTATTCGCATCCATGTAATTTCAAGTGTAATTCGATTCGAAGTAGCAAACTTTACTATATGATATTAACAATCTATCTGTACACAAAACAATGATACATTGAATTATATATCGAAGTGTGTATGCCTTATCGATTGACTGAAAATACTAAACAGTATTAAACTTGTTACATGAATATGAAGTATACATGGGAGTGACAAATATGCGTAAGGTAGATATAGAGAATAGGATGGATTATATGACATGTTGCCATGTAAGTAGAACGTAATATGGATTCACTTGAACTAGAATGTAAACACACTCGACCCAATACATGTGATTACTTTGTCAACATGCCATATAACCACAAACTAAATGATCATAATCATTTATAACTGTATGCCACTCGAGTATATGTGTTTTGCATGCCTACATTCGGTGGATTATTTTCAGGCACCTAACACTTTACTCGATATCTTTATTTTCAAGTGATCCTACATTATTTTGAATTACTGTCCACATTGAGATTACACTTTCATATCTAAAACCATTGTTCTGATACAAATGTTGATAACTCGAAAGCTGGACTTCAACAATTCACAGTGGATTCAAATGTCAATAAGAAAGTAATTAATGATTATGACTACGAAATACTTTCTGTATTCAAAAAATTAATATTTCACCACACTGACGGTCACCACAGAAATGTCTGGTGTTCATGGTATTGATGATTTGTCCTAATATCTACCATCAGTATGGATTTAAACGCTAAATACGTTGGAGAAGAAAACAAAGAAAAAAGTCATACTTGATTTCCAGTTTTGCTAACTATTATAACAATGGTTCGTCACTTCTATCTGAATGGTTATAAGAGTGACTTTTATGTACGTGTGTAGAGATGCATCATCATTTGTACATATGTCAGTCCTTAAGTGTTATGTCAGAAAAATTACATTTATGTATTTCATAAGCTTACTCAGTTACTACGTATAGTTTCAGTATGTAACTGAAATCTCATTACAATATGATGTTGCATATTTTGTTTACTATATCTTAAAATGGGATCAACCCATTCTTAAATTATCTGATTACTTGAGTTCTTCACAATTACTCACTCTCCTTAAACATTCTATGCTCTATGGTTTCTAGATAAAAAATCTGAATTCACTCCAATCCATTGAATGTGATATTCATAATACGTATTCTGTTCTTAAATCATATGTTGGTTTAGATAATAATATCATTACTGTATACCAGATATATTATTTATTTCAATTCTACTATTTCTATCTTATGAATCTTTTATGTTAATTATGTGAGTTCATTTTAGAAATGTATTGGAGACATAATGTTAGCTTGTTGATGACATCAAAAAGGAAATTATCAAAACACATTAATGTGTATGCAAAGAGATGTCCCGCGGTAGATTCATAAGTATTATTGACAAACTTACCGATTTAATATCTGTCAAGTTTTATTTCTTTCTCACGAGCATATACACGACGTGTACATCCGTTGATTTTAAAACAGAAATCTATAAGTATTTAATTAACATGTGCATAAATTATCGGCAAATAAAACATATTTTTAATGCAGTTAGGGATTTGAAAAGTAATATAATTAACAGTGAAGGGAAATTAAAATTTAATAACTGGATAGTCAGAAAAGAAAAAAAGAGTCTAAGTAGATTTAGGTCGAATGAAAGTAACATTATAATAGCAGATATCACCAGTTTTACAGTGTTATGCATTATATGTCTATTTGACCAACTATTGTTAATATATGGCTACTGCACCAAAAACGTTTACTAATACTCAAATCGTACTGGCCAACATCCATAATTTCATAAGAGGGTTGTCTCCTTATGTCCATTCGTTTAATATTGTGATGAAACATTGATTTTTACTGCAAACCAGTACAGTTTTCCAAATTAGTACTCGACTGATATGAAGAATGATAGCATTTACAATCAACGTTTAGAGCTAATAACACGTGACATAACATCAACACAGGGAGTCCAATCAACATGCACATATAACAAGCAAAACTGTCCAACGACAATATTGAGTATTAACGATTACAAATCACAAACTCTTTCCGATAATTTCATACACATTTATCATATGAAGGTCTCGCTGAACTCAGTAGTCCAGTGGAAATATCATCGACGTGCAAGGTACTGGGTTTGAGTTCAGCGTGGCTATCAACACTGGGATGCAGACAATTCTAGATAATCAGTTAGACTAGAATGAAACTCTCGTAGAGGTTCATGCTTATGATGATCCTTTAGTACATAACAAATTTTTTGTATGGATAAACAAATTTTCACACCATTCCTAATTCTTTAAACTTACCGTCACAATTTGTTCAATGAGAAATAAACAGAATTTGAATTCAGTTCACTGGTTTTCAGGTGTATGAACTATTCATTCCGGAGAAACATCATCTCTTTTCTGAAAGCTGCATAGTAATTATTGTGGAAACAATGTTATGGAATTCGGTTCACACGTGGTTACATCTACTGAGAACTTATCCGAAAACATGGTAACGTTGGTTGTGTGATAATCGTAGTTATCGACCTCTGGTGATAAATACCCGAAAATATGCATATTGTCCAGTGATTTACGAGTAAACACAATGTCGTATTGTATTAAAATATCACAATGTATTCATGGTGAACCTTTCCATTAGGAAAACATTCTAGAACCGTAAATCACATTATATCATATGAACCAAAATCGGATGAGATTAAAAGGCATTTAAGCTGTTTGTATACTTCCCAACACTCATCTAACACGATGTAGATTATTAATGGATATTAGTGATTGATTTACTGGTAAAATAGCAATGAACAATTCATGGTGTTTAAGATGTAGTATGATTGTGGTTTACGAAGAATCGAAGCAGTCTCCCCTTTTTCACAAAACGATGTGACATTTTTTAAAGGTTTCCAGACAGTATATATTGTATAATCGCAATGTTTCATAATCACGTTACATAGTTCTTGATGCTGATAATTATAAAGATATGCTAGTAGTTTGTTCGACTAACTAATTTGTCCTTACTGTTATCTAAAAATGTTGTCAGACAGATAAGGAACCGTAAGTGAAATGAGACAGTAGAAGCCGCATTATATTGTAGATTCTCAGAATACAACGTATTCATTATTTGAAGTGTAATTCTATAAATCAGGTATTCAAGATAATACGAAGCACTCTTTCTTATAAACTCTAATCAAACTATGCACACCGAAGTTGAAATCAATTGTTAACCCTATTGAGTAGCAGAGAGAACTATTAAAATTCAACAGTTTGTTACTTCAGACTGGTTGAAGTGATAAGCTTTACTAGTCAAATAAGTAAATAACTCTAAGCTGAATACAAAGCTAAATAAATGTTTGGTAGAAGATTGAGTGATGGCATTCAACAGTAACATCTTCAATTAATCAGATCTCACTAATATGTTTTTGACAGCTAAGAAAATATCTACCCATCAACAAATTTGATTTACACATCAACCAACCACTAACATTGATATATTGTGTATTAAATGTCAACCGTTGATTATATTCAGCATTCCTTTTAGTGTCACCTATTCAATTTCTTTGAACGTTTCTGAGGACTTGAATCAATTCCATAATGTATGCCGCTATAATGGGAGGTTTGATTTGATTCGTGGTAATCGTAAGGCTATTATTCACTTGTGGCTTTAAAATCGCCTCATTCATTTACTTATCGAATGTCCATTAGGAACATTGAATCTGCGATCCTACAAGTTATTCAAAGAAGAACAATTATATGGGAACTCGCTCCAAATAATCTTTAATTACATCGTCCCTGTCTTATCTCAAGAAAAGATTTAT
This sequence comes from Schistosoma mekongi, assembly GCA_034768735.1. NCBI lineage: Eukaryota > Metazoa > Platyhelminthes > Trematoda > Strigeidida > Schistosomatidae > Schistosoma > Schistosoma mekongi. Next base: position 25,884,969 of record CM068305.1, read on the forward strand.
GTTGAACTCTTGTTGTTATGTTGATTGTTCACATGATTGTGTGTTGGTGCTGATAATGTATTCATGCACACGCACACACATACAAACAGATAAAAGTGAATAATTATTCTTCGATTGTTGACATACGTTAACGTCTTTTACTGTTTCGTTGAGTAAACAATACTAGTGCGTTCTTATTTCAGATAACTAATATCACATTAGCGTCACTGACCATAGTAACCATGTGAATGAACTCAAGTTTTAAATTCGCCACTTCTCTTGCAATTTTGATGAAACATGATTGAAAGGTAGAGTATGCACTCATTATTATTATTACTATTACTATTATCATTATTATTATTATTATCGTTTGGATAAATATCCACTTTGAATGGGTGAATAAATATGTTCTTCGATTAATGACTTATAAGACGTTAGCTGTTGTTATGCATGAAGTAGATGACTATCTTTTTTTCCTGTTAGTCAGAAGATGGTGGAGAGATAAAATAACAGTGAATGTGATTCGTCTAGCTAAATTCACGTGTGTTTGTGTCGTTTACGTAGAGACATCATTTTGTTTGATATTTATTTACACGTGTCTTCAATTAATTGCATAGTATGATAAATGGTAAATTTATGTAGGAGTAACAAAATTGTTCGTTTAGAAGACTATCGATAATCAACACGAGAATAATTGATTCTTCATTCATATTTTTCAAACATTGACTTGTCTGTTAAGCTAACAAATCAATATTAAGAAGCCTTTTACTGATTGAAAAGATAGTAATTATAAACCGTCTCTTGATAGGTGACGTTGGTTACGTTACAATGTATCACATCTAACTATTGACAAACTTACTTCTTTCCTGTAACCGATATGAATTGAATGATTACCTGAGTGTAGATTGTTAAAGCTGGAATGTGGCAGGAGGGGTTGGAGAGGGGAAGGAGTCTGATCAGAATGATGAAAGCATGAGTCTGTAGTGCACGATAATGACACTTCCGTCTTCCAATCAGTTAATATTTAATATTCACTTACATTTAAGAAGCGAAAAGCGATTTCAATTAGTGGCGGCATACAGAGATGAACTGTAGACAGTTTGATAATTAGAACCAGAACTTGAAGTAATACAGATTTGAATAAGTTGCAAACCAATTCAATTGGAAATGATGAATAAACTACCTGATCTAATCTAAAAATAACCGATACTTTAAACAATACACTAAACTCAATAAATCTTCTATTCATTTCTGTTTTCTATTTGTTATCTGAATGACATTGACTTCCAAAATACATGAAATGCTACTATAAACACACCCCACCCCCACAATTAAACACAACTAATTGCTTATCGGTATACAAAGAAACCACAAGTGAATTTAGAAATTGAACAATTACTTAACAATCCTAGTTGTAGAATGTTATCTGAGGTCTATCTACAATCACTATGACATTTGTCTTTTATTGAGAACTACTGTGAATTTAATTGGGATGGTTTACTCCTCAATAAAGTAATTTCAATGGATTTCATTTGTATGCATCTTCACACTTCGTGCATCCGTTAGTTTTTCTGTGGGTGAATACGTTGTACTGTAATTATTTGTTAATCATTTAATTCACTAATTTCCTCCATACTTTCAACGATATCGTAAATACATCTATATATGAAGCATTACTCGAATTGATTATCATTGCCTTCAAAAGTGAATCATTTGTTAGCGATTTAATTTTTGGAATAGCTCAATGATATCCGATAGGTTAGAACAGGATCTGTGTTCAGTGTTTAGTGAAGTTGAAATCCGGATTACTTCAGCCTGATTATCGTATACTTTATAAGAACTATATGTTGACAAACAAACTGAACTTGAATGTTAGCTTAAATATATCTTGTTTAAAGAAACTTCACACAAAAATCAGTTGAAAACAGACTTAGTTTGTAGATATAACCGACAGAATCAATGATCATCTCTGAACTCGTTATGGAATGAAAAACAGATATCGTATGACAAGACACTAAGCAAACACGTACGTTGCACGTACGATCAAATATCAACTTAATCCTTATTTACTGCTATCTGATCATTGTTTTGGGGTTTACTCTTCAAAAGAATTCTTTTCAATCAGTAAAAGGCTTCTTAATATTGATTTGTTAGCTTAACAGACAAGTCAATGTTTGAAAAATATGAATGAAGAATCAATTATTCTCGTGTTGATTATCGATAGTCTTCTAAACGAACAATTTTGTTACTCCTACATAAATTTACCATTTATCATACTATGCAATTAATTGAAGACACGTGTAAATAAATATCAAACAAAATGATGTCTCTACGTAAACGACACAAACACACGTGAATTTAGCTAGACGAATCACATTCACTGTTATTTTATCTCTCCACCATCTTCTGACTAACAGGAAAAAAAGATAGTCATCTACTTCATGCATAACAACAGCTAACGTCTTATAAGTCATTAATCGAAGAACATATTTATTCACCCATTCAAAGTGGATATTTATCCAAACGATAATAATAATAATAATGATAATAGTAATAGTAATAATAATAATGAGTGCATACTCTACCTTTCAATCATGTTTCATCAAAATTGCAAGAGAAGTGGCGAATTTAAAACTTGAGTTCATTCACATGGTTACTATGGTCAGTGACGCTAATGTGATATTAGTTATCTGAAATAAGAACGCACTAGTATTGTTTACTCAACGAAACAGTAAAAGACGTTAACGTATGTCAACAATCGAAGAATAATTATTCACTTTTATCTGTTTGTATGTGTGTGCGTGTGCATGAATACATTATCAGCACCAACACACAATCATGTGAACAATCAACATAACAACAAGAGTTCAACATAAATCTTTTCTTGAGATAAGACAGGGACGATGTAATTAAAGATTATTTGGAGCGAGTTCCCATATAATTGTTCTTCTTTGAATAACTTGTAGGATCGCAGATTCAATGTTCCTAATGGACATTCGATAAGTAAATGAATGAGGCGATTTTAAAGCCACAAGTGAATAATAGCCTTACGATTACCACGAATCAAATCAAACCTCCCATTATAGCGGCATACATTATGGAATTGATTCAAGTCCTCAGAAACGTTCAAAGAAATTGAATAGGTGACACTAAAAGGAATGCTGAATATAATCAACGGTTGACATTTAATACACAATATATCAATGTTAGTGGTTGGTTGATGTGTAAATCAAATTTGTTGATGGGTAGATATTTTCTTAGCTGTCAAAAACATATTAGTGAGATCTGATTAATTGAAGATGTTACTGTTGAATGCCATCACTCAATCTTCTACCAAACATTTATTTAGCTTTGTATTCAGCTTAGAGTTATTTACTTATTTGACTAGTAAAGCTTATCACTTCAACCAGTCTGAAGTAACAAACTGTTGAATTTTAATAGTTCTCTCTGCTACTCAATAGGGTTAACAATTGATTTCAACTTCGGTGTGCATAGTTTGATTAGAGTTTATAAGAAAGAGTGCTTCGTATTATCTTGAATACCTGATTTATAGAATTACACTTCAAATAATGAATACGTTGTATTCTGAGAATCTACAATATAATGCGGCTTCTACTGTCTCATTTCACTTACGGTTCCTTATCTGTCTGACAACATTTTTAGATAACAGTAAGGACAAATTAGTTAGTCGAACAAACTACTAGCATATCTTTATAATTATCAGCATCAAGAACTATGTAACGTGATTATGAAACATTGCGATTATACAATATATACTGTCTGGAAACCTTTAAAAAATGTCACATCGTTTTGTGAAAAAGGGGAGACTGCTTCGATTCTTCGTAAACCACAATCATACTACATCTTAAACACCATGAATTGTTCATTGCTATTTTACCAGTAAATCAATCACTAATATCCATTAATAATCTACATCGTGTTAGATGAGTGTTGGGAAGTATACAAACAGCTTAAATGCCTTTTAATCTCATCCGATTTTGGTTCATATGATATAATGTGATTTACGGTTCTAGAATGTTTTCCTAATGGAAAGGTTCACCATGAATACATTGTGATATTTTAATACAATACGACATTGTGTTTACTCGTAAATCACTGGACAATATGCATATTTTCGGGTATTTATCACCAGAGGTCGATAACTACGATTATCACACAACCAACGTTACCATGTTTTCGGATAAGTTCTCAGTAGATGTAACCACGTGTGAACCGAATTCCATAACATTGTTTCCACAATAATTACTATGCAGCTTTCAGAAAAGAGATGATGTTTCTCCGGAATGAATAGTTCATACACCTGAAAACCAGTGAACTGAATTCAAATTCTGTTTATTTCTCATTGAACAAATTGTGACGGTAAGTTTAAAGAATTAGGAATGGTGTGAAAATTTGTTTATCCATACAAAAAATTTGTTATGTACTAAAGGATCATCATAAGCATGAACCTCTACGAGAGTTTCATTCTAGTCTAACTGATTATCTAGAATTGTCTGCATCCCAGTGTTGATAGCCACGCTGAACTCAAACCCAGTACCTTGCACGTCGATGATATTTCCACTGGACTACTGAGTTCAGCGAGACCTTCATATGATAAATGTGTATGAAATTATCGGAAAGAGTTTGTGATTTGTAATCGTTAATACTCAATATTGTCGTTGGACAGTTTTGCTTGTTATATGTGCATGTTGATTGGACTCCCTGTGTTGATGTTATGTCACGTGTTATTAGCTCTAAACGTTGATTGTAAATGCTATCATTCTTCATATCAGTCGAGTACTAATTTGGAAAACTGTACTGGTTTGCAGTAAAAATCAATGTTTCATCACAATATTAAACGAATGGACATAAGGAGACAACCCTCTTATGAAATTATGGATGTTGGCCAGTACGATTTGAGTATTAGTAAACGTTTTTGGTGCAGTAGCCATATATTAACAATAGTTGGTCAAATAGACATATAATGCATAACACTGTAAAACTGGTGATATCTGCTATTATAATGTTACTTTCATTCGACCTATTTCATCTTTCCACTTTTCTTTCTCTAGTCTTTTTTAATAATTATAATGGGTGATTTTATTACTTTTAATACTGTTTTTCTTTCGTTGTTATAAGTCTCACTTCTGCTTGACAAATTTCTCCGATTGAGCTGTTATTATCACTATGTGTAGTCTATTCCTTCCTTTGAGCAATCGTTGTTGAATACGGATTTCCACTCTGAATTTGTTCAATCTTGGCCTTGAAACATTTGGTCATGCCCTCTGAGATTACTGCATCTGGCGGGAGTGAAATGATAATTCGAATTAACACTTAAATCATTATTTATGATACTGAATATCAATATAATGTCACCCCGTGTGTTACGATAGTATGTGGGGAATATTTTTCAGTCGTTTTAACGCTTATCGTAAGAGAGGTTTGTAAAGTGTGGTATAAACTTAGTACCTACATGTCGAACCTGATCAAGTGTCTTGACATCCTTAATAATAAAGATACCTGTTGCTGGGATGCAATATTCAAGATGAGGTCTCACGTACGTAAGATATTAAACCCGTTAAATATCATGATCGAAACATGTGAATGCTCTACAGAATGTCCAAAACACCCGAGACCCTTTAGCTGCTTTCTGTGTTGCAGTATACAGTGGTTTTCAAGTAATCACTTACTATTTCTCATAAGTCCTAAAATTCTTCTACCCGTAGAAGTGGTGCATTATTTAGTGTGTATTGGTAGCCATTACTGTGTCTGATGCGTATTAGTTCACTCGTCTCCTGATCTTTGAGACTATTGAACTAATTTGTCTACGTCAGATTGAAGACCAAACTGGTCATCACCACAACATATTGTTTTTCTAACCTTTGCGTTATCAGTTAATGAAAGTGTCGATGATTTTAGTTGTGGTGGCAAATCATTAGGGTAAAGCAGGAGTAAAAGTGTACCCAAGATAGTACCTTGGGCTGACGCTTCTTGGTACAGGCTTCCATTCAGAGTGTTCCGTTAATTCGGAGTCTCTGATTTCGCTGGCATCGAAATTCCGTTACCCTACTTTGAATTGTCGCTGTTACACAGAAGTTTATTAGTTTCTGTAGAAGGCCAACATGGGACACTTTAGCAATTGCATTTTTGAATGCATTTGTCTTTAGTTAAAGAAATCTGTTGTTTTATGGAGAAATAGGTTTGCATATGTATCATTCTCAACTTGCTGTATTAAGATGATCAGCAATAGTTTGCAAGTTAACTGACTCATATTCACTGAGTTCTTGTAAAATGACCAAAATTAAACAAACTGAATCAGACTTCTTTTGTGAATAAGAGATAGTATGGTATTTAATATACCACTAGATAGTCTGATTGCATTCCTCGTTTTTTTTGTTAATGCAATCCATCTCAACGTGATCGACGCCATGTCATCTAGCATTTGTATATTTATGATAGAGTTATGAGTAGTCTCATTCGTTTCCCATTGAAATTTGTTGATTAAAAGAATACGTTGTAAAAGAAATTTGTTTTCATGCAAAAAATAAAATGGGCAGCTAAACATGTTTCTGGTAGGATTATCTGTATGTTGTAAATACAATCAAACTATTTCTAGTGGATTCGGTGATTAACTTTGCGTCATTACATCAGATTAGTCTTATCATATCGCTTACTAATAGTAGTTAGTGGGAGTATGTTTTCATTATGATGTGTTTAATGTTTTTGTGTATGCATCTTGTCTACTGAAGATAACAGATTTTCCTAACTCATTTAATCTTGTATAGATACAGTTACTGACATCACAAATTGTGGGTTATGAACTCATACGAAAATTCATTTGGAGAGACGAGTGCAGCATCGCAAACAAATGAAGCAACCAATCACAGTGAACGAATTAATTTCTATGACATGAACAAAAGCTAAACGCTTAGTAATTGCAGAGATGATTGTCTTTCTTCTCCCTATTTCGTTATATTATGAAAATAACACATGAATGTCATATAAGTAATATGTTTGTCTTTGGTCATATCTTATAAAAACTGCATTCCATGTATGAACGTCAGGGTGATCGTCTATACATCGATAGTCACTCTACTCTTCCACTTTGTTCAGTTTCAGCGAATAATGAGATCATAAAAGATAATGATTGCCATCACTCTTTATGTATCAATTACACACAGCAAAATCCATCTACCACATAAAACACTGTTGGGCAAATTTATCTGAAGGCTTTAAACAACAAGCTAAATAAGATGAATTCAACAATGCAGAATACACTTCCAAAGACAACTTCATCGAATTTACATAAGCGTATAGCTGCTAATCTGAGAGAGCGTAAACGCATGCGACTTCTTAATCATGCATTCAGTGGATTACATTCTTGTTTGCCTAAGGAGTTACTATATTCAAGTGCATTTTTTGGTCGTGTGAATTCGTCAATATGCACTTCATTTGCTCGTAATTACCAAAGATTTAATATGCAGTTTTCTGATGTACTTGTGGAAAGGCAGTTGACAAAATATTCTTTAAATCCAATGAACTCATATTTTGAAAAACAATCTATCTCGAAATTTGGTGTTTTGAGAGCTGCAATCAACTATATCCATATACTAATAAAGACTTTGAATGATCTGAACCACGATTATTCACCTGAACCATCAAATTATGCTGTTAATCAGGAGCGATCTCTTAAGATGTCAAAGACTAATGATTATGATCTTTATTTCTCATCTCCTATGAGTTACTCGAATAAGTTGCGTGTGAATGAGCTCAACGAAGTGTTGACGAATGTTGCATTAATCAAGACAGGCAAGTTTAAATATTTGATGGTCTTTTAAAATATCATTAAATTGTTGTTTCTTTTAAGAAAATTTGATATGCATCCATTATTCTGATTTATAAATCTAATGTGTAATTGAAATTCAATTCCCTTCGTCTATTTAGTTTATCGTAAATAAAAAAAAAGACATGGAAATTTTTGTATAGTTAAAAGGCTCGTTTCATGAAGAAATGATATCGTCGAGAGACAACTCCTGAGTGTGACTCTTCAATGCGTCTTATGCACAGAGTCATAATCCAGTAATCGGAAAACGAGAGGAGTTGGCTACTGATTGGCGCCAAACAAACTAACCTATATTTTGATAATAATCATCTTGGAATACCTAGTTTTATTAATAAAATCTTCATTAATTTTAGTCTTTGAGACATTAGGCGATTTATCTTTCCTCTAAACTGCCTAGGAATCTTTTGTTAATCGAATTAATAATGAACGTACTGTTATTACATGTACTCGGTTCATCATGCAACTTATCACTATCCTAACCATAGTGACAAAATATGTATAACAAATAGCGAATATGATCTAGAATATGTCATATTACATCATATTTAAAGATGTAATCTCTTTCGAAGTAGATGCAAGCAAATACATAAGGTTTCAGTTATTTTGCATCTAAATACCATTTACCTTTAAAGTTAACAATTTGTATTTTGTGTACATTAGTTAAATAGCATTTTTGATATATGAATGTTGACAGTGAATTAGTTTATGTTTTATTCAATAATATCAACGACGATGTTGAAATATGAACTTGTATCTTCCATCGTCTTATTAGAATGATTAAATCTTTGGGAAGATACTTGCTGAAAAAGTACTCCCGTTTTCATTTTTAGAAACAATAAAGGGTACACTGTATTTAGCCTAAATAGCATACAGGTTTTCAATGTCTACATTTTATCATCTAACGCCTTCGATCTATTCACATACAAACTAGGCTATAAACTTAATTACGAATATGATCATTTGAATATATCGGTTACAATTTTCGACTACATATCAAACATGTCGATTGTTATATATTAGCTCATAGTGAGCACATTTGTTTACATGATGGAATATCGAAATTCCATTCGATATTCTGTTTCCTAGGTACACACGTGTTTCTTACCTGAATTGAATACTAAAATGTTTAAAAGAGAACTTGAATTGAAGGAATTTAATATTTTCGTATAAGTAGTAGATTGTATAATGTCAAAATATTTCACAACAATAACACTTTGATAAACAATATCACATTATTTCATCATGTGTATTACTACTAAGTCTATTGTCTGTTATCTTAAAAAAAATATAATAACACCGAATAAATTCTTAAAAACAATCCAAAGTCAACACCGACATGTGCACTAACATCAAATGATTGTTATTTTGCCTCATTGAGATGAACTTATATCATTCATCTACTTTCTAGTTGTCTCAAAAAAGTGATTCACAATTAAATGCATACACATGTGAATAACATATATAAATTATCAAATTCACATTTGACCACTGAAACATTGTTAAGATTTAATAACTTAACGATGGCAAAAGGCTACGTTATTGAAGTTCAAACTCGGACACTCACAAAAACAATAATAATAATGATGACAATAAAAGCAGCATTGAAATTAACCATACAACGTGAGTAATATGAGAAAAAATTTCGTGTACTTTGTGAAAGAACAAACCAAATAACGATAAAGTTAACATGAATTGAAATGACTGAGTACACCAACTTTGATAAATTGTTCCGTATCGACTAGTATACGGAAATGAGAAAAAAAATTTGTATTCCAATGTGTTCTTCCAACTTATAAAGTTGTGTTTTGTGAATACATGTTAATGAATAGGCCACTCATTAATTATTTATTGGACAAGAGTGAATGGAACGATATGAATGCATCTGTTGGGTGGCAACTTTCAGACGACACTGAGTAACACTGATTTCCATTATCTTATATTAAGGAGCATAATAGTGACAGCCGAGTTAAATTACCTCTTCGTCCTCCACCACCTCACTATTATTATTATTATTATTATCATCCTGGCCGCTTTATCAGTACTTATCAGTTAACATTAACTCACAGTTTATACCATGTATTACTTCTAAAATTAGGTACAAATTCCATCCCCATATTCGTCAGCTGGCAACGCGAGTCCCAAAACGAAACAACAGACTCAACACACAATGAACCACCTCTACGTCTCAGTCTTCACTCAAATTGCCTCAACAGACCTGATGTCGTTGTAGTCGAAATTGGCGAGTCAAGTGGTGTCGGTTACTCACAGTGTAAACGAGTGCCAACTCCTAAGCATATAATTCGATGCAAGCAGACATGGTGGCCAACAGTACAAAATCTGCATACTTCTGTAAATAACTCGACGGAATGCATTCAGTTCACTGTTTCATGTGAAAATAAATAAACATTTTGTATATGCAAACTTTGCATTTTCAATTCACATATTACAAATTATTTGATGCATTCGATGTTCTTCTATATGTAGATGTGTTGAATAATCGTTTTCCTGATGAAATGCATCACTAATATAACTAATCTGTGAATATTAACACTCGCTTGCAAAATACTAAACATTGTGAAGACACGCTTCCATATGGATTACACAATATTTAATCGTATCATTGTTGAATGTTGTTTTCCATATGGTTTCTTGATTTACAAATGCATTGTATAATTCGATGATGAAAGCGTAGAACAGAATACATAATAAAACAAACACAAGTTAATCACAAACTCTTCCTCTCCGTTGTAATACCAAGAAGTGAGTGTAACAGAATGAAGTGGACTCACTTATTTGTCGGTTTCTCATCAGTTACATACAACCTAGAAACATTCACATTGTTCATTAAATGCAAAGCTAGTAAACTCACTTGATATCAGAAAATAACTGAATAGGTGTAGAGTAGACATACAGATGTAGATTATGGCTTAAAATCTAGAATGCATATCCTTGGTACGGTTTTAGCTTTATAATGAAGTAGAGAACTACAATTAAATTTTTTTGAGAGGAGGTATGAGAAGAGCAAGAATATAGCATTCATATGATGAACATCATTATTTGCATAACATTAAATGCAAAAGGGAACATTGTTTATCTTATTTAGGCTGATAATGATTTAAAATGGTTATGTAACCAATTAGTGAATCTGAATTTGAAAAATCAAACAACAACAAGAATCATGGAATAGAACTAATTCATTTTTCATTGATTGAATAGTCACACAATGATATTGCCAGGGTACCATTTAAAACCATGGAACACTGGACCGCTGTTTGTTCTTAGTGTGAGACGCTTTAGCAGTGACAGCCCCAGATCCCGAACCAGGAGCTTTAGGTTGATGAACACCACCTGGTGCACCACCAGGTCCGCACCCGATAGTAAAATTTTTACTCCCATCAGTTTGTGATATATAGAACGATGATTATTATGGAATTAAACTACTATCCAGTGCTCCCTGGTTTTCAATGGTACCCTGCCGACATCAGTTTGTAACATGTTCAATCAATTAAAATACTAATTCATGAAATATAACCTTCTTAAGTGAATCATTAATTTTCGTAGTATTGTTATTATAAATAACATTATTCATACTTTATTCAGCCAATAACTTTGTTTTGAAAACAAACAGCAAAATCATGAGGTTAGGAAGAGAATACCATTTATTTAACATAACTGGAGGGTATTTATATGAAGTTGAATGAAGAGAGTGTGACGTAACAGTTATTTATTATGATGAATAGTAATAAATAAGTGATTATAAATAGCGTAGTTGACAAAAGATATATTCAAAATAACGTCAGGAATAATATTCGCCCGGATGAATGGAAAAAAAGTAATGTAGACACAGTTTATGAGCTTATTTTTTTCTACTATGGCAGTGAGAAGTCAACCAAGTTTTTTTCTGCATACAGAAGTCAGGTTGAAAGCGTTAGATGACAGTAGCCTCTACAAAGTGGAATAGAAGTGGTGTCTTTTGTTTATTGATTGTTTTGGAAAAATCGATAATATCACTACGTGTCAACTATCAATTAAATGGTTGGTTATTATGTTCACGAATATGTTCCTTCATTTTGAACTCAAAATACGTGGAATGTGTTCAGAAGGCCCAGTAGAAGCCCCTCAGTCAATCTACCTTACATACTTGCTATCACGAGTACATGTAAACTGACAAATACATTTGAAGCTAACTTCACAGCTGTGAAGATCTAATTCGGTGGGTTTTGCGAACACTTGATCCTGTGGACTGAAAACAATTGGGCTTCATGAAAGCCCCTTTTGAGTGCCACTTGAATTCTTTTACCATTCGCACCTTTGAAAGAAAGACAGATAAAATCTAGTCTTTTCTGTACTGTGGTATATTTAAGTTTATTTTTGGACATTTTTCTCAGACCTTATGATAGATTTCCTAAGGTACTCACTTTTATATAACATTTCTCAATAGATAAACACTTCCTCTTCTTTTGCGAATGGAGCAAAACTTTCTATCTCTGAATTAGATTGTTTAATGTATAAAGTTTCTGATAGTAATAATGATAACTGAAAATTCAGGCCCCTTGCTTCTAATCAAAGCCTACGAAATACGATGAATCCACATTATCTGCCAAATCTGATTATACTTCCTCAAATTTATGGAGGGATTATCTTGCATTAGAAAGTGAATTTATCATGTAGATGCAAGATTGATAACCTGTATCATGCAGTCTAGTGAAATTAAATTTTTAGAAGAGTGAAATATGTCCAATTTAATCCCTTCCACCGATGGCCGTGCTTTTCCCTTTGTGATCAATCAAAGTACTCTGCAGAGAAATCTATGAAGTACCTACTCACGTTTTAATAGAAAAGCGGGTTTTAAGATATACGTGGCTATTTGCAGCGTTTATTAATATCGTCACATAGTCTTATATGTTTATTTCAAACACAGAAACAGGTAATCTTTTATGATTTATTTGTTTGTATCGGGCTGCAGACAGAAAAGGTTTATTAGACAACTATAAATTTATGGAAATGTAAACCAGTTATTTGATTATCCGTAATAGGTATCGTAAAGTGAATGATTTCTATGCCGAAAACACATCTGTCCGTGAATGATATCCAGTATTACAACATTTATCCTAATTACCTTTGTATGAACAACTTATAAGCAGAAAATAATCGAACAGAATATCTTCAGTATGTACCCTCGGGTGTTTAAGAAATCACAACAATAGGGTCTGTTAAAATTTTACTATTCGTTTTACATAATATCAGGTTTGAAGCATATACAGCCCATATCGTCGATTTTAGGAGAAAACCATAGAACCATTGATCATAGTGTCAACTTGCATACCTAATTTCGGTTTATATCTTTTTACAACGTATGTAGATTGACTTAGTTAGAAATGCACAACATGTCTGTAGCTCATTAAAGTTGAATTAGGTCACTATTCTTAGAGTGGTTGCTGATATAATCAGATGGTGTTTAGCTGTGATTTTGCATACGATGGTTGGTAAACTAAAGTACAAATGAAAATGAGTATTAAACTGGATAATTGCAAAATGAATGCAATATGTGAAATACAACTTAGGGTAAAAATCTATTAGCTATATCCTGTTTGAAATTTATACTAGGAAAAATCTTTCCACTGAAAATAATGCAAGTAAGCACATTAGGAAAACAAAAAGAAGAGTCTACCAAAGATTTCATGGTCAAGTAGAGTAGAACGATTCAGTAGTATAATAGTCAAATTCCTCATCGGCACAGGACACCAAGCCAATATTTCGGAATCATTTAGAATGTTTAATAGACAGTCTTTCCAACAGTCTAAAATTTACTAGAGCTATCAGACGCCTTAAACTAAACTTGTGTGTCCAAGACGAGTTAGTTACCAATCTATATTTACCTTGATACTTGAATCATATTTCATTACGTCATTGCTATTAATGCTTCTTCAAATTCTGTTCCATTAACTATAATATCATCTTTCTTCAACTCAATTTCAATTTGCTACATCAATGTTAGTATTTGTAAATCTGTTCCTTCTAATTATGTCACTAAGTCACATTTTAAAATTTTGGTTCAAATGAGTGAGCTTAATTCACATCATTCCCAAGTACTGTCAAATGTTGGTTATTATTTTTTTTATGTAATCGCTTAAAACTCCGACTACTATCTTGTTATATGCTCTGGTAACCTTCTTGCATCATTTATATATTTTAAATATTATATCCAACATTCTCATTACGCTCATGTTTACCATGATCATGTATTTGAAATTTCAGTCAACCTCATCTTCATAAGCTTGTTAAACATTATTTCAAATATTAAATTTAAAACTTATTCCAAGTTGTATAAAGCAGATGCGAAACTACCGAAATAAAGTTAAACCACTTTATTCTGCTCAAATACTCGTTCTTACTCCCTCCACATTCAACTACTCTTTGAACCGTGGCTATTTCAAGATTCTATTGAAACTGACTTTATTCAACATTACATGAATTATCATAGATACAAGATGATAGTTAATTGAGTTCAAAGAGGTTCTATACAACTGTGAATTTTGATGCAAGTGATTGATTTGTTCATTTACATTGTACCCACTGATAAGACTGACATATATGTGTATATACAGTTTAACTAAGCAGATTTAACCTGACGACTAGGCTATTTAACTAACAAGTGTCAATATAAATAACATATCTATATATATAATACACTGTAAAATGCGATATATTGTGATGTGCTAGGTATTATCCTTTTGTATGTCAAAATCAAAGTAAAACTAATGGTAATTGATGGGATTACTCTTCGAGAATTAAAGTTTAATGAACTAATTAATCATGCGTAAGAACTATTAGAATGAACTGATATGAAAAGGTTAATACTTACGGATAGATCATAATACTATTTGGTTCGCTTGGTGACAAAAGTAGTTAAGTAAATTTTGTAATGATTTGGTTAAGTAAATCTAACCATTAGAGCTTCGTTTATCTCGAACATCATTCAAACGCTATTGAAATGCATGTAATAAATAGAGCCTGAATTTTGTCGGATTCAATTCTGTTTATATTTACATTATTTGACATGTCGAATATTGAAATCCCGTTCTTATGAATATACATGTGGGCTTTTATGCATGAATTCACCACCTGATTAGGTGTGGTATCTTAATACCTTAAACCATATGTTGGCTTTTCTGATTGGTGTTAAGGCTTTCCCTTCAGTATGACTTCTGTAATGACATTGATGCATAAAATGTGAGCTGAATTACTAGGCATAGCAGACAGTAAGCAATAAAAACTTATTTCGCAAATAGTTACTATTTATGGTTTATTATGTTGCCCCATAGTTTTCATATTTGTACTACCGAATAGAATTATTGTTTGTTGGTGAGATGGATAGATAGATTTTTCTTGATTATTGCTGAGTTCTTTAATCAGTTGTCATATTTAAAACAACTGGTTGATTGTTGAACTCCAAGAAAGTAGTGCCATTTCATTGAATACAATATCACTATCCTATTGATAGAATTCTTAGTTGAAAATAGTTCAAGACTCCAAAAGATCTTAAGAAACATCAAGAAATATTCATCAAAAAATGGTATTTCATTGTATATCAATGTTAAGTTTTAAAATTCACAAAAAGGTTTTCATAATGATCAGCCATCAACCTTGCTTTATAGAATGTTAAGTGCAAACTGCCATGAACAGTGAAGCCATTCACGTTTATAGACTTCATGTTTTTGTATTCTTAATGTAAATAACTAGGTAATCTGCCACAATATGACATAGTGGATTTAATATTCGAATATCGTTGATAATTAACAAACCAGAATAATAAATATTAAAACACCAGTCCCTAATGGATGAAGTTATGTGGGTATATTGCAAATGTTTATTAGGATGAACTTGTATATTCTCGTTGATTTGTTATAGACTGAAGCTGGTCAGTCATACCAATGTGCCCGTTGCACAAATATGACTGTCTGGACTCAGCAGTCTAGTGGTGAACGCGGTGGCGTTCGACACGAAACGGACTGAGTTCGAATCCCAGTGTGAACATCAACATTAGGATGCAGGTACATCCAGCCGATGAGTCCAAAATAGGACGAAACGCGCGTCCTGGATTCCACTTGCCAGTCACAATCCAACTTATATAATGCAAATGTTTATATTTGCTCTGCAGTTGTTTTCAAGTAAAATATCCATGATAAGTTTGTTGATTGTAGTCATAACCTGTACGCGTTTATCAAAATAAGGAGAGGTGTTTAACAAGTTAGAGGTATAAACAAAGTATTCTGTTGGTAACAGTGCAGTCAGTAATTAATTTTATTCTGAAGATGGGCGACAGTAACAATTTAAATCTTTGTAGCTTAGGCTTGTAGTATTTTGTTCGTTTTATTGAAACTTTATTTTGAAGGAGCCAATTATTAAAGTGGGGTAAGAAGTCAGAATTAAATGAATCTAGATTTTATACCTGTTTGTTCTTTTTTATAAAGCTCGAAACACCAGTTAAATTTTATTGGTATGCATTCTTTAGTATTCTAAAATTATTATTGTAAAGAAATTTATTGCTTTATACATGTACTCTGCTAAGGACGCACGTATGGTAACAGGGACTGACTGAAAACAGTCCTTAGTACAAACAGCAAGAGGATACTAAACTTTACGAAGTCAAGGAATGCCAGTTAGTAGTTTGGTGGGACAGTGAATGAAGAATTGTTTGTTGTCAACTAGCATTGATATTATACTTGTAAACTTGTATGCAGCAGACAGTAACCTTTAAATCGCTTTGATATTTACAGTTAAATAGAAGACGAGGGTACACGCTGTGTTGATGATCAAGAGTTATGGTATAAATTATTTGAAACCAAGAAATTCTACTTCATACAATGAATGTCTGTGACTAAGTCTGCATGTAGTAGGTAAATACACATGTAGATCAACATAGTGGATACTAGATGACAAATTATCCGAAACCGTTATTATTAAAATTAACTTGATACCTAACTACTTTTGTTCTCCTTTGTTTAACCAAGAAAACTAAGATTCAGAAATTTGACGATGAACTCATTTTATAATGTGCTATATATAAATAAATATATCAGGTGTGCTCCTTCACTTGTTCTTAAGGAAAAGGAAATCAGTGAATATGTGGTTTTTTCTAGCTATAATAACGGAACAACTGTAAAATCGAGTGTAAATAATACTTGTGTCAAACATTCTAAACAGCCTTTTGTATTACTGTATCACAGTTAACATCGCATTCAAATTCTTATGGTTTTTCACTGTTTTTTTTATTATACTGTTAAGTTGAGTTGCATTTTACTTTGATTTATGTAGTGGTTTTACATTTCGCTCATACCTCTAGTTGTTTACGGTTTGATCCAGGACAATAATATACTTGATCTAAAATCAACTAAGAAACCTTTCTGCCTGAATGTACAATATGGTAATTGTTGAATCCACAAGCCATGAAGTAGCAATATAAGCAATCAGTCGGAAATGTCAGTTTTACTCTTACGCTTTAATAAAAGGTTATTACCTAATATCGAAACTGGTGGGGATAAAGTAATTTGTATTATACTAAATAAGTGGATGAATTACTGTCTTCTCAACAGTTCATGGTCATTTATGTTATACAGGTAATAGATAACCTATTTCTATAGTATAGTAATATTGCACTCTAATCAATTAAATGATGTCATTGAAACGACTACACCTTTATCACACAATTCAGGGGAATTAGTAATTTCAAAGACCTAGAACCTCATTGATCATGTTTGCAGTAACGGCGGTTATAAAGAATAAAATAAATATTTCATAAATGGCTACTAACTTCACTTCAAATTGCCTACAACTGTAACCATGCTGTAATTCAAATTGCTGATAGGAAACCAAGTGCACTGGGATTACGTAAATTTCAGCTTTAGGAAGCAGTCTGGAAGTAAGGGATGTATAGAGATTTTATTGAATTAAGCACATTTTTTAGCAATTAAATATAGTCTACTGTTTAGATTATCAGTAGCAAAGGATGGATACACAAAATTTATGGACTATTAAAACCACAAAAATTCTCAGTGATTACAAAGGAAACAGAGAGACAGTCCGAGGAGAATTCATCATCTAGATATGAAGGATTACTTTATATGGATTAGGGAGTTTGTTAAATTCGATTGTTATTGTTGAAATACTGCTGCTACTACTACTGGTAATGATAATAACAATAAATATAGTAATGATAATAATAATAATTATTATGCTGTAACGATTGACTTGTATAAGGTATACGACAACTGACATAATATGATTCTTAATCAGGATGTGCATACGTTGGTGACATGATGTGACAAATTACATAACGTTCAAGTGTTTGGTCAAAGATTGAGTAATACAATAATGATGCCAATTAAGAGAGAATTTGCAAAATAAAGTGAGCAGCGACCTGATCTCTCTACATAGCCAACGAAGAAATGGAACTTTTGATATATGATCCTCATTAAGAATAGTTACCTCCTAAAATGTGTAGACAAGCACGCAGCTATTAGAATAAATCGAAAGAAGATCCAGAGAGCAAGTAAAAAACCGCTGTTTATGTAGCTATCATTTGGAGGTGATACATCCAGCTAAATGCTGATGCTGATGTTACGCAGAACATTCCGAAATACATTCATCACAGAATAGCTGTAACCAATTTTTTCTATTTACGTGATTGTAAAACGAAGACTAATGGACAAATTACTCAATCTCGCTAGGACAATGAAAAGTTCAACCGCCTCTTATTAAGGCATAAACAGAAATTTGAAAACATAGCGATTCAATAGTTAACCTTCAACTCTGTTAATAATAGAGATGACCTACACAACCCAAACTTTTTCTTCATTTATTTGTTTACTTTTTTAATTAGTTATAGTCATAATTTTATTAAATTCGCAAGTATTCGTCATCAAGAATCTTCTGATTCTGTGTTATACTGTAGGATGAGATTGTCCTGAGTATTCTACAACCGCTACATAAAGCAATTATGTAAAATATCGTTCAACATTCGATTATTAACGTTATTTGATTCCTAGACAACTTATTCTTTATTGATAAACATTCTGTCTAATCTAATTCGACATTGTGTCAATAATTTAAAATAATTAAATTAACCTGTTTGCAAGCACTCGATAAGAATGCGTCAAAATACAATAAATTCATTGTAGTTTACTAGTTCTATTATTACTAGTTTTTCTATGTATAAAAATTGCTCATGAAAATTTCTCTCAATCTCGTATAAATTTAATCTCAAGTTTGATTTTGTCTGCCTAGACTAAATTATGACAGCAAACGATCCCAGTTAGCTGACATTGACAAACAGAAATATTTCACAAAGAATCATTAGTCATGATCACTTTAGTGAAACAATTGTATGATAATATGAGTGTTTAGAACAACTAATGCAACATAATATGAAAGATTGCTGATAAGACTCGAATAGTCTTGTTAGCAGAGTTCATCACAAAGTATTTCGGAAAACCAATTGTGATTAAAAATTAAATTTGTGAATACACGGCACTCAGTAATCTTACTCAGAAATCTGTTCTCATTCAACTAGTCTCCTATAAGATAGTCATGACGATTACCTTAAGATTATTTTGATTATTATTAATATTCACTGTAAAAGCAATCTCATTCAAAGGATCAAATCAATGATATGCTTAAAGTTTATGGCATCATTATGGTAGGAAATATATAAAATAAGTACATTTTGCATGTACATTTACCCTGTTATATTATAACCCATTTTAAATCTAATATCGCTAGTCGAACATAATTAGCTAATCGTTAAAGAAACAGGAATCACTGAAAACCTATCTTGTATTAATAAGGGAATTTTGTATTCAAAAAGAGATTAATAGCTAGTATTAAATTACCGTAGCGGCAATAGACTAATAATTCTATATTCTGTCCCAACTACACAAGCCTGAAATTTATTGAGTTTCATTCTTATATTATGTTCCTTGTTTTTATATATTCATGGCAAAACATGCTCATATTAACGCGTTCACTAGAACTCTCATTGAACCGTGAATCTTCGAAAAATCGTTAAATCTATTGTTGTGTTGAGTAACTAAATTCTGAAATATTCATTCAACCTATTTCTAAATACTCTAAATTCAACTTACTTTCAGTTTCAACTTCCAAACAATCAACCAATATCAGTTTAAAATGAACTGCTAATCAATGTTCCCTTTTGCATTTAATGTTATGCAAACAATGATGTTCATCATATGAATGCTATATTCTTGCTCTTCTCATACCTCCTCTCAAAAAAATTTAATTGTAGTTCTCTACTTCATTATAAAGCTAAAACCGTACCAAGGATATGCATTCTAGATTTTAAGCCATAATCTACATCTGTATGTCTACTCTACACCTATTCAGTTATTTTCTGATATCAAGTGAGTTTACTAGCTTTGCATTTAATGAACAATGTGAATGTTTCTAGGTTGTATGTAACTGATGAGAAACCGACAAATAAGTGAGTCCACTTCATTCTGTTACACTCACTTCTTGGTATTACAACGGAGAGGAAGAGTTTGTGATTAACTTGTGTTTGTTTTATTATGTATTCTGTTCTACGCTTTCATCATCGAATTATACAATGCATTTGTAAATCAAGAAACCATATGGAAAACAACATTCAACAATGATACGATTAAATATTGTGTAATCCATATGGAAGCGTGTCTTCACAATGTTTAGTATTTTGCAAGCGAGTGTTAATATTCACAGATTAGTTATATTAGTGATGCATTTCATCAGGAAAACGATTATTCAACACATCTACATATAGAAGAACATCGAATGCATCAAATAATTTGTAATATGTGAATTGAAAATGCAAAGTTTGCATATACAAAATGTTTATTTATTTTCACATGAAACAGTGAACTGAATGCATTCCGTCGAGTTATTTACAGAAGTATGCAGATTTTGTACTGTTGGCCACCATGTCTGCTTGCATCGAATTATATGCTTAGGAGTTGGCACTCGTTTACTCTGTGAGTAACCGACACCACTTGACTCGCCAATTTCGACTACAACGACATCAGGTCTGTTGAGGCAATTTGAGTGAAGACTGAGACGTAGAGGTGGTTCATTGTGTGTTGAGTCTGTTGTTTCGTTTTGGGACTCGCGTTGCCAGCTGACGAATATGGGGATGGAATTTGTACCTAATTTTAGAAGTAATACATGGTATAAACTGTGAGTTAATGTTAACTGATAAGTACTGATAAAGCGGCCAGGATGATAATAATAATAATAATAATAATAGTGAGGTGGTGGAGGACGAAGAGGTAATTTAACTCGGCTGTCACTATTATGCTCCTTAATATAAGATAATGGAAATCAGTGTTACTCAGTGTCGTCTGAAAGTTGCCACCCAACAGATGCATTCATATCGTTCCATTCACTCTTGTCCAATAAATAATTAATGAGTGGCCTATTCATTAACATGTATTCACAAAACACAACTTTATAAGTTGGAAGAACACATTGGAATACAAATTTTTTTTCTCATTTCCCTATACTAGTCGATACGGAACAATTTATCAAAGTTGGTGTACTCAGTCATTTCAATTCATATTTTGTGGTTGATTTCATTTATGTTATTATTATTATTATTGTGTATCTGTGTGTTATTGTTGTGAAATATTTTGACTTTGTACAGTCCACTACACATCGAAAAACACCTACTTTTCTCATATTTCAAGTTTCCAATGGTCATCACATAATGAATTTGTATGGGTTCAGGATTCTTGAGTTGCAATTTTGAATGGTTTGTTTGTTTATTTGAATATCGGCTGGTTAATTTCTAAATGTAGATTAGTGGAGCTCTAGCTGATGTGTGTGAGAAACACTCACTCTGCTATTTGTTCATTTGTTCTATCGGAATACTTATTTGACTACAAATTTCTGCTATAAAATTGATTCAACTTATACAGCAAAGGGTTATTGTTCTCGCTTTAAATCATTTGCTTAATGGCCCCGAAGCATTTCAAATTTTACATATCCTATTTTTGACTTTCATTGTTTACTAACTAAACAAGATGAAATTATTTTTACTATTGAAATGAAGTGAACGAAATGTATTTAATAATTTTTATTCTCATAGATTGTGTACTAGCTGTTTCAACTCTATTTAAGCGGTAGCCTAGATCAAACTATCACACGTTATTGAATAACTGGCCTGATAAATTTTGCTAAACAGTCATACGGCTCATAATTAACGTTTACTGGCAGCGGACAAAGAGGATTCTCATTATTTCGTTATCTGTAATCGTATTCATTTCAATAATAATTCACAACGCTTTTAATCGCTTAATATCTTTAACAAAAAGAATAATTTGTAGTGTTTATGAACAATCAAGCGTTTAATGTTTTTGTTGACGAGAACAATTTAAGGAGATTATGTCAAATTAATAGCAAGTCATGAAGCAATATTGACTTTACATGTGCTAACGCGTCAGCATGATCATATTGGATTGTATAAGTTTTGAAAAAAAGAAAATAGCTCCTGAGTGAATATTATATATCTTTAAACTCATATGTACATATATATATAACTATGAGGCGCGGGTATATTTTGATATAAATGTAAACCTAGATTGTACATCATGAACACTTTATTGGAATCATTTTGGAAGTTTAACATTATTTATAAAAATCTGTGAAATCTGGATTTGATATCTTAAGTTAACCTGGATTAAGTAACAACTGAAAACCAAGAGACCCTGGACGACTGTTTTGTACCAGTATGATTAAACAGTATCGTATTATTTATGCACCCTTTCTTGGGAACTAATCATGTATTTATGCTCAATAAGTTTGTAGAGAATTAGTAGCAGATTTGCTATAATCCAGTACTATTATTCTCTACAATTATACATATATACATATATATATCGGACAATAGAACTCATCGGACTGGAAATTCACGAGTTTTATCTTGTATTAAAATCAACTATTTTTCACACATGAATAATCATAAAATTTGTCACCCCTTTATTGTTATTTTATTATCATATTTCGATTAAATTATCATAATCATATCATTTTGTTACTATACTTTAATGGGGGTTTCGAACACCAACATATCGGTGTTTTAGGTGAAGGCCGATGTAGCAGCCTATGATAACTCTGAATGTGACACTTTATTTATTGCATATTTCACTTTAATGTGGAAACCTGAAATACTAATAACTTTCTTGTGGTTTGCTCGAGTTGATTACTTTTAGGATTTGTGTTTAATTCAAATATAATCCTGACAAACTAATTATTACTGACTTTTTATCCTATTGCTTGTTTGTGAGTCATTGTGACATCCGGTGATTTATGGACACATGGTAATCACATTATTGCTGAACTGAACGTGAATAAAATCTCATATAAGTAAACAACAAACTTCTGGAACTCGTCACTTGTACAATTAATATAAAATTTTCTATCTACAAACGTTATCGACATCAACGGCGGTCAGCTTAACTAAACAGAAAATGCTTATTTTTGTTATAAACATTTTCGAATCAATTACAATTACAAGATGTTGTTATGTTCAATTCACAAATGCCCCATGACTTTTCTATCAACTATTTGTCAATTAGGATCAAGTATTAATAGTAGCATGTAGAAAATCGGTTGTTGAGAATTTTGACAAGACTTATTCTAGATTTGTATGATGATGTCTCAACTGATTTAAATTGTTTTCACTTAGTTATTAACATAGAACACTTACTAGACAGAGAAAAACCAATTAGTTGTATATACATACACATATCACATTTCGAAGGAGCAACGCTCCTATACCACTTTTCTAAAGATTTTAGTTTACGTCAAGTGGTTAGGCTTCTGGAAAAATATTATCAATGCCTCCTCATGAGTAATAGCTATGGAACCTTACCTACTCCACGATAAATTAGTATAATGATTAAAGATCAAAACAATGACGGATATCGAGACATGTTTAATCTTTCCTTTTGGTTTAGATGTTCATTAAGCAGAATGATGTATACTGCTGGTAATAATCAAAGCACCAAATTACCACTTTATTTGTGAAACAATGTTATCTAGTCATCTCATTTTCAGCAACCGTTTGAATTTAGAATATATCGAGTTTTTTCAGATTTTAGTAAAATTGCCTGTTGTAAAACATAAATCCCCAGTTCATTTTCTTTTTATACAGGCCTGTTGCTCTACCAGGGTTACTGCCGGTCCTAAGCCCGGGTAAAGGAGGAGGGTTGAACATGGAGCTAGCATCCCCATCCCGTAAAACCCAAGCTTGCTAAAAAACGCTAACCAGATTAAACAACCTAAACCATTTAAACTCAGCTCTGGGAGTGGAAGGATTGTTTATGACACCTCATGATGAAAGCCGAAATTCTTCGGAAATCATGAGGCCGATGCCCCCTCCTCTGACAACCAGAGCAAATATTTTTATAGGTACATAGAATATTCGAACAATATGGGAGAGCGGGAAGACAAATCAAATAGCTGCAGAATTGAAGAGATACCACTTGGCAATACTCGGAATCAGCGAAACCCATTGGACTCAAGCTGGACAGAAAACAGTGGCTTTGGGAGAGATGCTGCCATACTCCGGCCACGAAGAGAAAAATGCTCCTCACACCCAAAAAGTTGCTGTGATGCTGTCCAAAAAAGCGCGTAATGCACTTGTGGGATGGGAACCACATGGACCCAGCATCATCAAAGCATCTTTCAAAACAATGAAGAAAGGGATTACAATGAATATTATCCAATGCTATGCACCAACCAACGACGGCAACGACGAAGACAAAGATCAATTTTACGATAGACTGTAATCAATTATGGCGAAGTGTCCAGGAAAAGACCTGATAATCCTGATGGGGGACCTAAACAGCAAAGTCGGAATGGACAACACCGGATATTAAGAAATCATGGGACGACAGCGACTGGGAGAAAGAAATGACAATGGTGAAAGATTTACAAACCTATGTGCCTTCAACAAACTCGTTATAGGTGGTACAATATTCGCCCACAAACGCATATACAAGGCTACATGGCTCTCACCGGATCATACTACAGAGAATCAAATCGATCATATATGTATTAATAAAAAGTTTAGAAGATCAATGGAAGATGTGCGAACCAGGAGAGGAGCTGACATAGCTTCAGACCACCACCTGGTGGTTTCTAAAATGAAACTGAAGTTAAAGAAGCAGTGGACAACTGGAGTGGCAACAGTACAACGGTTCAATACAGCCTTTCTCAGAAACGCTGACAAACTCAAGAAATTCAAAATATCTCTCAACAACAGGTTTCAAGCCTTACAAGATCTACCGAAAGAAGAAGGAACCACTATGGAGAATAACTGGAAAGAAATCAAAAAAGCACAAACGTCAACGTGTTAGGAGGTTCTAGGCCGCAAGAAGCATCATTATAAGGAATGGATCTCCACTGAGACATTGAGCAAAATTCAACAACGGAGGAACAAGAAGATAGAAATCAACAACAGCCGAACAAGAGCAGAGAAAATAGAGGTTCAAGCTGAATACTCGGAAGCAAATAAGCAGGTAAAGAAGAGCATTAGAGTTGACAAACGGAAATACATCGAAGGCCTTGCAACGACAGCGGAAAAAGCTGCAAGAGAAGGAAATATGAAACAGCTATATGGCACAACAAAGAAGCTGGCAGATAAACATGGTAAACCAGAGAAACCGATCAAGAACAAAGTAGGCAAGACATTCACTGAGATTCAGGAACAAAATAATAGGTGAGTAGAACACTTTGAGGAACTCTTGAATAGACCAGCTCCACTGAACCCACCGGACATCGAAGCAGCACCTACAGATCTCCCGATAGATGTCACTCCACCAACGATGGAAGAAATCAAGATGGCCATCAGACAAATCGAAAGTGGGAAAGCAGCAGGACCGGACAATATACCAGCTGAAGCACTCAAGTCAGATATCGACCTAACAGCAAGGATACTCCACGTTTTATTCAAAAAGATCTGGGAAGAAGAACAAGTGCCGGCAGACTGGAAAGAAGGACATCTTATCAAGATACCAAAGAAAGGAGATTTGAGCAAATGTGACAACTACAGAGGGACCAAACTACTGTCGATACCAGGGAAAGCCTTTAACAGAGTATTGTTGAACAGAATGGAAGATTCAGTGGATGCTCAACTTCGAGATCAACAAGCTCGTTTTTGTAAGGATCGGTCGTGCACAGACCAAATCGCAACACTACGGATCATCGTTGAACAATCAACTGAATGGAACTCGCCACTGTACATCAACTTCATTGATTATGAGAAGGCGTTTGACAGTGTAGACGGGAGAACACTATGGAAACTTCTTCGACACTACGGCATACCAGAGAAACTCGTCAACATCATCCGGAACTCTTATGAAGGAACACAGTGCAAAATTGTGCATGGAGGGCAACTGACAAATGCATTCACAGTGAGGACCGGAGTCAGACAAGGTTGCCTGCTCTCACCTTTTCTCTTCCTCCTAGTGGCTGACTGGATCATGAAGACCTCCACATCTGGGGGGGGGATGCACGGAATTGAACGGACAGTCAGACTCTTAAATTCGAACGTGAAGACAGTCCTGCTGTTTGGAGCTGAAACTTGGAGAATTACTGCAAACATCATCAGACGGACACAAGTATTTATAAACAACTGCCTACGCAAGATACTGAATGTCCGTTGTCCGGAAACCATCAGCAACAGCTTACTATGGGAGGGGACAAACCAACTTCCAGCCGAAGAGGAAATTAAGAAAAGACGTTGGAAATGGATAGGACAAACATTGCGGAAATCATCAGACTGCATCACAAGACAAGCATTAACATGGAATCCTGTTGGGAAACGGAAAAGAGGAAGGCCAAAAAACACGCTGCGTCGAGAATTGGAAGCAGACATTAAAAGGATGAACAGCAACTGAAAACAATTGGAGAGGATTGCTCAGGACAGAGTTAAATGGAGAATCCTGGTGAGCGGCCTATGCTCCTCAGTGAGGAGTGACGGGCGTCAGTTAGTAAGCTACGTATATTACAACACTGGATGAGGTTCAAATCAAACTACTTAATCGTTAAATGGCAGGGAGAATATATGAATCACGAACTCACTGAGTGTGTGTTTGATATCTGAATTACAACCAAATGTGTGGTTAATAAATGACCATTATAATGGTGATTCAAAGATGATCGAATCAAATGTTCAAATTCCTGTTTTCAATGCTTCTGTTGTTGATGCCTGTGTTTCACGCAAACTACATTCACTTCAATCACATAAAGTTAAATACTTAATGTTAGTCTGGATACAAATCAATATTTAATACAAAGAATATTTCTTGAATGGAATTCAATCAACTATTTTAAAATTTTATTCTCTTAGGAGAAGTCCAACTTATATAAAGAATCGTAAATTTTGTATGCGATAAGTTTCAATAGCTAAGTGGTCTTTGAAACTTCAAGTATTCTACAGAAAGAAGAAGAAAAGAAAATCAACTGGTATAGATGTAATCTTATTCATTAGTTCCCAGAATAAAAAATTAGTGTCTATTTACACTAAAGTGGGTTATTTTAACAATTAATGCTAACTTCATAACTGCAAGTAATTTTTAAAAGCTGCTATACAAACGTTTAACAATTTTTACGACAGTTTGTTAACTCAGATCAGTGATTCGGTGTTATATGAGTAAATGAAATTGCTGAAGTTTAATTTTTATTTTTCAGTATAAAAATGAATTCAGTATGAGAAAGAATTCCTCCCAAAGTGTCCATTACATGCGAATAGTTTTATGAGTTATGCACATAAATTACTGATTAAATGGCATGCCACTAAATAGACCATTCACCAATTGAATATGTCACAGACTGATGTTGGCAGGGTACCGCTGAAAAACATGGAGCACTAGACAGCTGTTTGTTTCTAGTTTGGGACTCCTTAGCAGTGCGTAGCCCAGACTCAGCACCACAGGCTTCAGGTTGACGGCCAACATACCACTGGGTTCGCGTCCAACCGTGGAATTCCCACTTCCATCAATTTGTGATATAACCATCTAAATTGAACTATTCAACAGTTATTAGAAAGCTGTCATAAGTTGATCTACTAACGGATAACAGTTATTTGCATGTGTATGAAATTAAAATTGATTAGGCAGTGCAAAAAAAATTTTCCCACTACAATCTACGGTCACCTCAATAATCAATTATGCTGAATATACAAGCCAAACAACAAAATGAAGTACGACCGTATTTCATAATTGTATTAAGGAAAAGTTCATCTTTTCTGTTTTTCAGAATCATTTTCTAATGACGGTACTGAGGAAGAAGACTTCAGTAACTGGTGATCGTGTGTATTTACATCACTTTTGTTTCAACATTTGACAATTTATTTGTTTATTTTAGTTTATGTATCTGATGGTCGGTGGGACCAGTTTGTAAGAATATATCAGATAATCATTCAACGTGAAACAAACGAGTATACTCTAGTGGTCAAAAATTTCCAATTAGATATGAAATATTCAAAATTTAGCCAGTTAGTCTCAGTTAATATAAAAGTTAATATAAAAATCTATGAAATGCTAATGACTTGAATAGGACAGTTATAGAAGCCCATAGAAAAGATGATTCCATAGTCCGGAAAAATAGTTACTGTTTACTGCCGTTTTTAAGTATTTTAACCGCGTTTTGTGCTTAACTGTAATACAGTTGAGAAGACTGTGTTTGTTTTTCTGTGGAGTGAAGGCGTTCAGTAATTTAAGTAATAATTTCCCTAGTATTACAGAACATTAGTGGACACCTCTAAATCTTTCGAAATGTTTAGTGCATGAGCAGACTTGAATCACTGCATACAATATTTAATTGTAGCGTTTGCATAGTTATTTTACTGTGACGTGAATTTAGATTTTTTTTATTGCAAAATGCTATTTTAATGTCCAATCTAACTGAAGACTGCCATTACTGATGGACAGTATTCAAAAATAACTAATATATTCATATAAATTAACCAGTAATACAAACTTGTGTAATACAAACTTGTCGGAGGTGAGACAGTTACTATTGATGACAATTGATTGTCATCGCATTATATCACTAATTGATGGAAGTAGTGATTCCACAATTCGATGACTTTCCGGTGGTCCAGGGTGTTAGGTGATCGCCAACGTAAAGCCCTTGAAGCGGGATCTAGGGTGTATATTTCTGAGGAGTCCCACACTAGGGAGAAACAGCTGTGCAGTACTTCTTGGTTTCCACTGATACCCTACAGATATCAATCTGTGACAAAATCAATTAACCTCCGAATATTTCAACAGTTGGAAGGTTATTGTAAGAATATACTAACATTGTATTAAAATGAAATGTTAGCCAAGCAGATCTTCATTTCCGTTTGCTGCCAAAGTAAGTAGTAAAAAAAGATAAAATACGGAGATAACGTGAAGTTAGGAAAACAGCAAAGATTGTACTTACGTGTTAGTGATCATGTACTTATTTGCAGTGTTTGAGTTCTAAAAACAAATACCTCCTAAACAAATCCAATGACCACCTTATTAGTAAAATTAATAACGTAATAAAGCCTATAATTACTAACATAATCTACTCCCGACTCACACCACATTCTAGTACAATAAGCTGTTAAAACTATTATTATTCATAAAGTCCATCATATGAACTTGACAAGCTACAATACTCAGGTGGCTTTTCTTGAAAATACTGGAAATAAGTAGATCTGACCTATTGATATTTACTAAGAGAAAAAAATTTTCTAATGAAAATCAAGAGATAAACACATTGGCAATCATGCATTTATATGATTGTTAGTTAATTACAAAGTCATACTTCTCACATTTGCAAAAACAATTATTTTATGATAGCTGTTATAAGGATTGAACAAATGAAGAACTACAGAAGACCAGGGAGTAATTGATAGTTACTTCATAGTAGATAAGGATTCTTCAGTAATACATGCATATATGAAGGACAGCATGATAATTTCGGACAAATAAGTCAAAATCTATCTGTCGTTGTTTTTGAATTCAGCCATTTTTAAATCAGGTGAGGCATTCACCCTGAGTTATTAATAGGTAACTACATCACATATCCATTAAGTAAGAATTCTTGTTAAAGCTTCGAGTAACTATCTTGTATTTAGTTACCAGTAAGTACAAAATTAAAGCAGTGAGCGCAGAAGTATTATTTTGGAAATATCAGCATATCGGATACGAGAATCATACGTGAATTAACAGTCCAGAGATGCTCTGTTATGAGACAGCTGCCCACTAGTACCTATTCCTTTCCATTGGTTTAGTTATTGGTACCAAACAATGATCTAAAGTAATTATCAACTTGATTAAAAGCTTCCTCCTTAGAACACTTATGAAATAGTTAAATTATTGGTGTTTATGCAGACATTTTTTAATAGTAATGATAAATGAATTGTGAGTCACCAGCTACAGATTATGGTTAACTAAAACATGACAAAATCTTAAGTTCCAGTTCTTGACCTCAACAATGGATATACAACTCCATACAAATGTTAGGGAGCTTTAAACCGTTTATTTTAATGTCATTCAGTTTCGGAATAAGCGATGTTAACCTCTGTAAACTTATGTTACCACTCAGTAGAATATATTACTGTATTCTAGAAGAGTGCTCTGTCATTTGAAAATAATTTTAAAAAAGTGAGATGAGCTGCAATTTTCTCTGTTATGATGATCTATAGGCTGGCTGGTGTGTAAGTGAGGCATTAGGATGATGTCAGAAAATCGTAATCATGGATTGTTTTTTTTATTTAAGCTCGTTTGATTATATATTAATTAAATTACAGTGATTATGAGTTAAAGGAAATCATCAACTGAATTAAATTGACAAAAGTTAACATAATTAATACGGATAAACATGTGTTCCCGTTGATTTGTCACAGACTGAAGCTGGTAGGTCTCTATTGCTATATGTGCAATCTGAGCGGATTGCCTCGATATAGATATTAATCAAAAATGTTATTTAAGTTGGATTATGACTAGCCAACGTCATCCAAGACGCGCGTTTTGTCCTGTTTGGGACTCATCAGCTGAATTTACCTGCATCCTACTGTTGATGTTCACACCAGGATTCGAACTCAGTTCGTTTCGTGTTTGCCATCGCATCCATAACAAATCAACGGGAAGATACAAGTTCATTCTAGTTACCTATGTGCCCGTTGCATAAGTGCGAATGTCTGGACTCAGTAGTCTTGTGTTGAACGCGAAGGCGTTTGGCATGAAACAGACTGAATTCGAATCCTGGTGTGAATATCAAAATTAGGATACAGGTACATCTAGCTGACGAGTTCCAAAGAGCACGAGACGTGTGTTCTGAATTCCTGTTGCCAATCACAATCCAGTTTAATTAGTGCCTATTTTGCAAACTGAATACAAAGTCACAGTGAATTGATTATTACAATCAAAACGTCATAACATTTAGAAATGGAGTATTTGTTTAAATCTAGATGAAGATAACAACTCAGATTGAATTATGATGAAATGTGATGTGAGTTTAACAAAATCAAACATACAAATAAATCAACACAAAGTTTCATGTTTGACTTCTAAATAATTATGTTCCTGGGGCATCAAACTCCTTCCCCCCTCCCCACAAACAGAGCAAAACATAAATAAACAATGAAACATCAATTACCATATAGCAAAACAAGATATCACTAAAATGTCGATACACGTTTATTATTTTTACGAGTAAAAATGGTCATAAATTAACTCATAATCATATAATATAATGCATTACTATTGACAACAATTTCATTACCGGTTTTCTTTTATTACTTTGCTTTCTTTCATAATGGACACTGAGTGCTTACTTTGATAGAAGAAAGAAGTGAACTTGACAAATAAATTAACGAAACAAAACTATACAACTTAAAATAGTCATGAAACTAATAATTGATATGTTAAAATGGATAGGACGAGCATGTGAGTAGCATAAATAACAATTTCAATAATGATGACGATAATAAGACTTGTAGCGGTAAATAATCCCCAAAATAAATAGTTACGTAGGTCCTCGACATTGATACTGACCATGTTTGTTTTAGCAGACACTTCTAGTTGAAGGCGCTCGGTCACGCATCATCACCAGATCATGTCACGCCGTACCGTGGAAAGCAACTCTCTCTCTAGTTTGCCAGCCTAGACGTTGCTTTTCCATTGCCGCTCTATTCACAACCAAATATAAGTTCTTTTCCACCCTTCGTGCCTTTTGATTTATTCTCATTCGTAAGAGTGGGTTCAATCGTTAGCAGTTCCCCTGGTAATACCGCAAGCGTAACTTGGTCATATATCGGGTGCACTTCAGACTGATTGATAATAATGATAACATTATTCTATGTGTGCGTGAAAACATGATATTCTGATGAAAGATATTGGAGTGCCTGATCGTTAAATTGGACACCATTCTTAGTATATAAATAAACTACATAATCATAGCAGTGCCAAAGGTAAGTGTAGGCAATTCATACGGTATGATATGCACCTTGATGGTTGAGTGGATGAAAATAACTATTAGAATTTCCTTTATTTTTTACGGTATTCAGAATTAAAAACCTACGTTGTTTTGATCGAATTTCACCAGCTTAAAAAGCAGTTATTGGTACATTCTGGATGTCGATCTAAGTGTAATCCCTAACGCCGATTAGATTCCATTCTAGTATGTGTAATATGACCCAAAACTACGATGTGATTAGTAGAATTCTGTCAGGACTAAATAGTGAGCAAACAGGTAATTGGATAACAGTCGATCTTACAGAAATTCAATAACAACTCGGACAGACCAGTTATAAGATTTGTGTACATGATACTGATAATACATGTTTGAATACAGTTGAGTATTCTTCTTCTCAGCATAGCAGAAACACCTTAATGATGTAGGCAAAGCAGTACAAGATCTGTCTAGATTTTCTTTTGCTTCGCTTTTAACTGTCAAGCATATAGTTCATTCTTTAATAATAATAAATTACATGCACCGTGACAGTCGCTCAGATGATGTTATGGATAAACTGTATGACTATATTTGCCTAGTATTGTATAATAATAGAAAAACTTTCACAATTTTATAGACTTTAAACCATTATTTCTCCCTTCTAGTGATCAAGTGAGTAGTCCGCACTCCATTTTCATAACAAAATCCACTTTTAGGCTCCAGAACTGAATCCTAGTTAGTCTAGTAGCCTAGATGTAATCATGTTCTTAGAGGACAATTATGCTGATGTAGAAAAGCTTCTAAAGCAACAGCATTTATTTTTTATCCTGGTCTAATCAATTTCTTGATTTGCATTTAGGTTTATATGCTATTAATTCAACGACGACAAAGCTTGATTGTTAGTGGGTACCATTTGTGTATTTCCGAGTAGTCCATCTTTTGTACATACTTAACAGATCTTTGGAAACTTCACAACTTTGAGATAATAATAATTTATTTGTAAAATAATTAGCTCCTATATACTCCTTTATTCATTCCTCTATATTTCGACTTGTTCTCACAACTTAGTCTCTCATACTGTCATTGCTGTTGTGATTATGTCGATATCTCTCACCGTGCTTATGTAGCATTATGGACTGGAGAAACTGACACTCGGTGATTATGACTGACTAGCTATATGGTATATTAAAGCCTATGTCTGGGACACGTAATCACGAGTTGTTACTCATACGGTGATATACTTTCGATACATTATTTATGTATACTTGATTTAGCATCTAGATGCTGTCTCATTATTGTGTTCTGTCACCTTTTTATATTTCTCAGTAGATAAACTAATGTATTTTGTAAACTGCCTAAACAAGAACATAAATAGGGAGTACGATAACATTGTTTTATTTATGTAAAGTAGTACACAAATAACCACGTGGCTTTTATTATAAATATTAAGCGTTGATTGTAATGCTACTCTTAAAGTTGTACACAAGGGCGAGAAAAGTAGCGAATATGGTTGATTCTAAACTGAACAAAGCAACTAAATATACTGAACAGAATTTCAACAAAACGATGTTGATAGGAAACTATCTGGATGTTCGAGAGATTTCTTTAAAGTCGATTTCACTTGATGTCAGATTTCTACAAAACACGTATAACTGCCTTCTTTAATAATTTTCCATCAATACATTACTGAACTAGGGAATCTTAAAATGAGCTCTCCCCATATATCTTCATACACAGCGGCATGTCTTAGAACGTCAGCAGGTGCACGTCAGATGCACTCCATGATGCCCACTTGAGGAAACTTTTTTCTCTTAAAATTCACAATCCTTTTATGTTGTACTCGTTTAGAACCTGAGATGCTATCATAAGTTACAGTTCCTAAAATGTGTCGCAGGATCGGGGGCTACAAATCTTCTATATTGAATTAGGTCGGCCGCATTCGACTTCTCTGTTTTCGTCATAAATTCATCTTCAATGTACATTCTGATGAAAAAATTATTAAACATAACCGATATTTAACCGGATTTTGTAAACTTTCTACTTGATTGTTATTATTAATTTTTAATGTATGTTATTGCTTAATGTGGACAAATAAGAAGGTCTATGACTCACTTAAAACCTACTTAAATAACTCCTAACATTTTTATGAAGTCTACATATCATTATTTTTAAGCCTTAGGAATGAAGTACTGTTTATCGAGTATTCACTATTAAGTGGATGGTTATGTAGTGGCTTATAGATCAATATTATAAATCTACTAAATTGTATTCTGAGCCTGAAAACTGATTCTCATTTAGTATATTAAGTTCTAAATGGTCAGTAATGATAATGAAAATTTATCTTTCAGTTCTTTTACGTGCTCAATTTAACTTTCTCTTGTATTCAAAAGAACAAACTAATAAACCACAATGACATTGTGTTGTTGGTTTATCGCGATTCAATCTTTAGTTTTTTATTACATAATGAATATAAGTAGTCTGAAAATAATCAATTGAAACAGAAGTTAAACAGGGAAGCCCATTAAAAATAACTCTATAATGTTAAATTCATGATGCCAATAAATGAGTTTCCAGTATCACTTGCACTTAATAAGAATATGTTAGTTGATCGTTGAGAATTCATGCTTTTAGTAAATACAACAAACTAGGCAGCTTTCCCATTAAGTTTTCTCAAAGCCACTTATTTAAAACTGACATCAAGCAACACCAATGGCAGGCAGAAACTCATCAGATAACGCTTCGTAGAAACGTGTGACATCGAAGAGATTTGTTATCGAAGGCTATAATCAACTGGAGGCAGAAGCGCCGACATAAGCGCTCCCCTCGGAATATACCTGGGAAGAAGTTTGAAGAAAACGCTTCAGCAATTCAAAATAGTTAAAGTCAATTACGTCAGTGAATACCACCAACGCT
The DNA here is from genome assembly GCA_034768735.1 of Schistosoma mekongi. NCBI lineage: Eukaryota > Metazoa > Platyhelminthes > Trematoda > Strigeidida > Schistosomatidae > Schistosoma > Schistosoma mekongi. The sequence continues at coordinate 25,920,184 of CM068305.1, forward strand.
TGTGAATATAAAGAATGATGAAGCAATAATAAGACTGAGCACGTCACACAGATAGTAACATTATTAGACAATGAGTCAGCGGAAACGGCAATACCGTCGAAAATTGGCTATCAATTGTCAGCCAATTTAGACGACTTAAGGATAATGGCTGATTAGGACGACGAATCTGACAAATCCCGCTATCATTATATGTATTAGATTGGTCGTCATGAACTGTCTAGCGAATTAAGAAAGTAAGATTATTTACAACCAGCTGAATGGATTTATCTTTCGGAACAATCCAGCTTGAACGAACATTTATGGAACTTTTTATTTATATACATTTCACCTGAGTGTTAGACACTGAATAACTGCTATGCTAATCAAAGTAACATATACTACACAGAAAACTAATATCATGTTTTAAAACTGCTGACATAAATAAAACAAATGAACAGTTTATCAAGTTGCATACAACGGTTTCCAATATTTAACATCAACAGACAAAATATTGTCTATTTAGTTTGAAAGCTTAATTAGGTCAAAACATACTAAGTATTAATAGTATTGATGTGAATAACACTGTACACTGTTCTGAACCTAAGTAAGCAACATCACATTATGCATTACTTGCATGCAGAATCCCAGAACTTATGTGATTGATCAAACAAACTTGCTTCCATACAGTTAGATATGGTATGAAGCTAAATTCGACGATTTGGCTTATCAGTTTAATAGTTCCTGACTAAATCAGAAAAACACATCAACCTCTTTTCATTTCAAAGCACTAAAAGAAGAATGAGATAGTTTTTACGTTGTCCTAGTCAAACTTAATAAAAGATCTGAAGTAATTAATATGAATAGATGTAAGTAAGATGTCAACTGTTTCTAAGTGATGTAAGTAAATTTATGGCTCATACTTAATGGAAAGGAAATGACAAGTTAAAAGGAGTGGTAAATTTTCATTTAATGTAACTGGTTAACATGAATAATACTAACAAGGAGGGATTTAGTTTTTTGAGAACTACTGGTCTTGAATGCCTGCATATATAAAGGGCTGTCTGAAATTCAATAGATAAACAACCATCCATCAACAATTTTTCCTATATGTTGATCAACAGAACATAATCTTGCAAAAAATTGCTGACAAAATTATGAAAACCTATTCAAAGGCATTCGTGTAAGTAACCGACTACGGATTTTTTTGAGTTGGTTGATTACTTATGTGACATCATTATCAAAGACTATATGTTCTTTTAATGAAACAACTATTAATGTCCTGTGTAACAGTATCTCAATGAATATTTTTTCCATTGGCTCTTCCTTCAGTAATTCTTAAAGATTTATTGTCACTATATGCTGATAAAGTTCAGTTTACACTTGAGGGTGAATATTTTTGTCAGACTGGTGAGGTTTCTGTACCATTGTTATTAGCTAGTATGTTCATAGCTGATGTAAAAAATCTGTTTAAAGGTTCGATTAAAACACTTGTCGTCATAGGCAGTATGTTGACTATATCTTAGTAATTTGTGAGAAAATCGATAATGCAGACAGTTTTCCACGTTTCCAAACAATAGTCGTCCTTCAAGTGAAAAGGAAATGGGGAACAGTCTTCAATTTCTAGATTTGCTAATTAGTCAGATGGAGATTGGTTAAAATAACGATCTACAGAAAGCTTACTTAGACAGGGTAGTATCTTGACTTTCAGGGATATTATCCAGTTCAGTATTAAAAAGGGATCAACCGTTTGTGTACGAATTATATCATTAAAAAAAACAAAAATCTTCTAACGGAAATATTGATGATGGATTATTTATCCTACTGACGTAAGACCTCATCTAGAATATTGCATTCGAGCAGATAGTGCATTCTAATCAACGATGCGGATACTATTTATCTCGTCCAACAAGTAGGTATTAAGTTAGTAGCAGGGCTCTCCAGCCTCCCATATTAAGGGCAACAAAAATGCCTAGACTTATTCTATTTGTCTTCCCGTAGAATGAAAGGTGACCTTATACTGGTATTTCGTATTCTAAATGATGGCTAGGCCATTAACTTGTCCTCCTAGGATAAATTATCGTCAAGGCCATCATGAAAAACACTTGAAACCACTATCTAATAAACCTAAACTAAGATTCCGCTTCTTCCATCAAGTAGTCAACGATTGGAACACTTGACTAGAACAAGTGGCATTAGTACCGAAAGTGGACACTTTAACGGAGAAAATGTATCTTAATTAAAAAACACTCTCCAAGAATTAACACAGGTCATTTGACCTACTATCCTTAAAATTGAATGGATATTCCAAAATGTTCATAAATTAGTGAAAAGGTCAAAGTATGATGAGACCTATTATGTTTCTAACGAATGTATATCACTATTACCAATAAGTGGTGATTTAAGCAGCCTCGTGTTTAAACGAAATCTTAAATCTGTTGTTAATAAAACACTTAATTTAGCCAATGTCATCATTAAATAGAGGTGGATTTGTGGAGATTGGTATTAAGTTTAGTTGCTTATTCTCGTTGCAGAATAATGTTAGTTGAGTGCGATTTAAATCTGGGGAGAGTCCAGTGGTAGAATTTCCACTCCATCGAGTAATTTGCAGTAATCAACGCAATAGTAATTAACTTCAGGATGTTCCTGAAGTTCTAGTGAGAAACTGTTACTAGTGGAGTTCAGACTTGTCGGAAGTGAGACGGTCATCACCAATTACGATGGATGATCGTCGCTCTATATTACAAACTGATGGTAATGGGAATTCTACCACTGAATGTTGCAGATAGAAATTACTTTCGCCGTGGAAACTGGATGCCTTAAGATGGGTTCTTCGGTGGAATTAGTGGTGTGTAAATCTAAAGAATCTTAATTGTCTGTTCAATGTTCCTTGGTTACCACTGGTACCCTACCAACATCATTCTGCGGCGAATGTAGATAATCAGTGTCACTATTATTGAAAAGTTTAAGTCTGTGATTCACGAAAAAACTAAATGGCGTAAGAGGGAGTTGGTTATATCCCGATGTATTCGTCAATTTATGTGAATGTGAATACATTTATATGTGTCGGAGTAATCGTCGTCTGAGCTCAAGGATAATTGAGAATATATCCAGATAAGTGCAAAAGTGAGTAGCCAACTAGGAGTATATGCCAAGCAACTATCACTCTATTGTCAATCATTCAATTAAACAGGCCACAAAACTGATATGAATTCATTGTTTGTGGTAGTGAACCTTAAGAAATGCATAACGGTTTGTTGCAGCCTTATCAATACGAAAGATTAAAAACATGTTATACTTTCACTAAATCTATCTGTGTAATAGCTATCTATTATCCAGAGTGTAGTGTGATTCACGTCGTCATTTTTGCTACCGTTATTTTCTTATCTTCTAATTTACCTTTATTTATTATATATAAATAAATGTCCTACTAAGTTTATGTGACCAGACTGTTCGAAATGCATCGCTCATGCACGTCACATAGCTCTTAAAAACGTCATCTTCCCATCATATTATCTAAATTAATCAGAGAGACTGATGTTTTTAAATTACGCACACAGTTATTGTAAACAACATGAAGGGATTCGTCTTCTAAGTCAAACTTTAATTGGTAAGTGTTACTCATTCGTAGTAGTGAGTGTTAAAAGGAATTAGTTACCACATCCTTTTTAAAATCACCACCAACCTTCTGCTGTAAATTTAAAACAACACACTACAGGAAGGTTAACGTGACTAAGGGGCGAATATGATTGTTTTCAACAGAAATAGTAACAGGTTCATTTGTTAATAAAATTGATAGAGTGGGTAACAAAAACAATTGATCATTTAACAATAAGTATGAGATTTTATATTATTCTTTAATATAACTGTTTGTCATGAGTAAGAATAATGGTCTAAGTAGAATAATACAAATTCATTTTCTTTGATTAGTTTCTTATCAGCTGTTCTAGAATTTATAGTAATAAGCGGATATCAATTTTACAAATGGAATTAGGCGCATGTATAAGGATGCAACATTGATGGCTAGTAAAACCAAACACACGTACTCATAATACCAATGGAAGGGAAATTTACAAATAAGGTATTAATAATGAAAAAACTTTCATTTAGGCATTACGAAAGGACTAGAGGAGCGAAGAAATTTTTTTTCAATTAGTTTTTCATCAAAGCTCTACACTAATATATAAGTTTACGATAGGTTTAAAATCATTACCAAATAATTGGTGGTGTGTTACAGAATAGTTTTACAGGTTCAAAGGTGTTTGTAAAATAAATACAACTAATTAACAAAGCAATTAAGACATGAAGGCGAATAAGTTAATTATCTTTATCTTATGAAAGTGTGCAATTGGTAAGTGGATGGGTTAGAATACTGTTGGTTACATAATATCTGTTGAGAAACCGATAGAGTAATTATGGGAAATCTGATGGTTACGTAAGAGTCAAGTTATAATTAAGAGGTGATAAAATTTTTCGAAGTTGTGAAAAGGGTTATATAACGTGGTAACAATAAGAAAAACAATAATAATAACAATAATAATGATAATAATGAGAGAATAGAGTGTAATAAGTTATTTGTAATGCATCGTAAACTTATATATATATATATATATGTATATATTAGTGTAGAGCTTCGATGAAAAACTAATTGAAAAGAAATTTCTTCGCTCCTCTAGTCCTTTCTTAATGCCGAAGTCGGAATCTTTTCATTATTAAAATATGAGTCGGTTGAAGACAGATTCCAATTAATCCCTATTTTGAATTATCGTCTGTTTAAAACTTCATTTAATTATCTATTCATTCAGTGAATTGTGTCACCACATGAAAAGCATAACTGAATATAGACCATAAAGTCACTTTCATTTCAGTTTAATAAATAAGCTATAGCTAGTTGATATCAAGAAGATTCTTGCAATCGCCTGTAGGTATAATGCTCACATATATACATTATAAATGGTATCTAAATATGAGACACTTGAAATTATATTTAACGATGAAACATTCACTTGCCTCTAATCTAACAATAAAAAATATGCAAATAAACAGACAGTAGAAGTGGATCTGTTAATTTACTGTCAATATATTATAACCATGACTCTTAAGTTAAACACCACGGACTTTCCTGAGTTAGATAACTATTTAAAACCAGGGAGCATTCCACAACTGTTTTTTTTAGTGTGTGACTCCACAACCGTACGTATCAGCGTAATCACTGTAGTCACCTAACAACACTTGCACATGGAATCGATAGAATCGAATGACTATTTTCAGTTCTCCGAAATATGTATGGAATATTCATGTGGTTCTACAATACATAATTAATTTAACTTGTCACTTATAATCAAGGTGGTTAAACAACAACAACAGTCACTTCAGTCTGCACTTTATACACAGGCGTGATAATAAAGAAGCCAAAATAGCTGAACAAGCAAACACTGTTCCAACCAATAGGTTGCGACATCTAGAAAGTTCGATAGCAATTAACCTATGGGACAAGAGGGGTAAAATTATATAATAAGCAGTTAGCTACTCATGAGTAGTATGATAATTACAGTCGAACACAAAATTGTGGATCTAATAATTGAACCGTTGAACAAGTATTTAATACATTACAATTCTACAAACAGTAGGCTTGTGATATATTACGAGACCTCACCCATTGTTATTAGTACGCTTATGAGATGAGTTCAGTTAGGAATATAATTAATTTGCTGTTCCTCAAGTGATCTGAAGGTTAATCGTTCACAGGGAAATCTAAATCTCATCCGTTCATTCCGTGGTGAGTACCTGGATTTGTATACCTCTTACGTCCTGCACTCAGAAGAAATAGTTTTGGAGTGCCTTCTGGTAATCCGCGATTTCGTTCTAATTAAAATCTCATATATATTGGACAGTTTTGTCCAGAATTAGTTTGGTCATGTTATTAGTGAAACCACTAAACTTATTTAATTTTGAATCGATTTCAATGACTCTCAAAACAAGACATATAAGGATGTAATTCTTTAGTTAGTTATTATATGATCTTACAGATGAACCACGGTGTTTCTCTTTCAGTGTTAAGGCTAAAAACCAAAGTACTATAAATTACAGGCACTTCATGCATAGAATGTGCTTCAGATATTTAATGACCTCTGCGGATTGTCAATGATCTCCAACAATTTACAAGTGAATTTGCCTGTAACTTTCGGAGACCACATTCAAAGTATATGATATCTACAAAATTCCTTATCAACGATTTCGGATCATAGAATTTTCTTCAGTTTGTTCTAATCTTGTGTTTAGCTTAATTGACATTATTTTTAATCGATAGTCTGTTAGTATTTATAGATAATTTAACCCATAACTGAAATTTCGATGACTTAAAGTATAAACCATTGAGTTCTAAGACTATCTTTATTTTATAGTAACACCAAAGACTATTTTGCTTGGCTCTTACTTAATAGATTCTTAAATACGAGTTCATTTGTTTAATCCTAAAAGAATGTTTAAAAGCCTTTTCAGAATAAGTGATCGTTTGATGTGAGGAGGCATGAGGAGTATGTCAGAACTGTTCAGAATTTTATAATCTTATTATTTAGAAGAATATAAGGCAAACTAAACTAGCATACACCCATTTAGTATTCAAAATTTATGTAATTACTCCCCCCTCCCCCATACTTCACATGAGCATTACTTTGATAAGTAGTAAGATTAACCGGTCATGTACACTTGTTCATACTCTGTCAGACTGCATTGTACACAGGTTTCGTGAAAAAACAATAGGACTTAGAACAGTCAGGGCTTCAATATCTATTTATTACATGATGTGTAATGGTTCTTTTTTTATCTAATAGATGGTTGAATATAGGAGGAAAAATTCCTTGAATTAACAATGTCGCGGCTAACTGTGTGGTATTTCGTTGTAGTTAATACTATTATGATAACTAGCAAATTAAATAAACGTCAAACATAAGGGACATATAAACATGGTGGTAAAGTCGATATCATGTAACATTATTTCTTAAAACTACGGGTATTCCTAACTATTTCTTAATCCAGGTTTCTACCTCAACTTAATTTATAAGCATTCAGAACATGTAGACCTTTTATGATCATATTTTACTTAGATTGATCTATTACTATAGTTTTATTTATATCTAAATGGCGAACACCTTCCAAAATGCGTAGCTGCGGCATCATATACTTGACTAAATTTTAGATTTCGATTGCAAACTTGTTGTCTATAGGTTGTCTCCACTCTACTCGTACTATGGGAATTTCAACAACTTCTTTAATTATAATGAATGTTTGTACTCCTCATGTCTAGATCTTGATTTATAATGTATTGTCTATTTTATTTATGCAATTACGACTAAAACTGCGTATTGATTTCTTCTTTTCCTATAGTGTTTGATTGTTACACCTCATAAGTTCCATATTTCACAGTATTATAGACAAAATTGAAAACTTCATCAGTAATTATGTTAATTAATAATAATCAAGTGTTAAGATTGATTATTCTTTCATTTTTAACAACCATCTGGAATCATTTTACCAAAATTTAAAAATTGACTAATAAATTGAACTATATAGGACAGTGCCACAAGGACAGCAGTAATTCTATTCAGCTTTCAAGTATGAGACAATACATAGAGAAACATTGAAAGTTGGGGAACAAAAAGTAGCTGTCTCTCTACTTTGAGCATTAAAAAAGGTGACCATTTACTGCCAGATGCATAATTATTCAAAAATGCACCCATATCACTGAGAGCGATGTACCTACAGATCGGAATCTAAAAATGTATGCCTTTTATCAGTCAGTCGTGAATAGCATATACTCGGTTATTAATAATCTCTTCAACAGATCTGCTGAGCTTGGCAGAACTTTAAGTAATGAATTTTCCAACCGGTATAGATCAATTTTGTCAGCAGGATAGGCGAGCCTCACCAACACATTTAGATAGCAGTAATTGTCAAGTGTAAATTTTATGGATGAATTTTCTAGCTAGCTTTTGCTGAAATAATATCATTCAGCACAATAGAATATGTGAGATAAATTATACAAGTACAAGATTAGAATCACCTTTATTATGGCAGCAAATATAGGTCCAGCAGTTCTATAGGAATAAAGATTTTTTCAGTAACTCAAAAGAAGGCAGACCGAAGAGTGACTGCAATTAGGAGTACATTAAGTCAAGAGGGAATTATTATTATTTTATGAAAATTAAAAGTCAGAGAAGGAAAATGAATGGAAACAATTTGATTATAATCAGCTTAAAACACTTCATTTATGAGAAATTTCACTTAGTTACTTTCTAGCACAGAAATATTACTGTAAATGTACAGCTAGCAGTTCCGCCTGTCACTCATAAGAATGACATCATAATACGCATCATACCTTGTTGACATGGACGAAAAATTTTTTTACAGTACTCAATTCCTACCTTGACTGATATCCAGAAGTTTTGTTAACTGTTTGTCTATTTGGACTTGTTAGAAAAAACCTAGTAAGATATTGAAGTAATCTACTAGCTTATATGTACCTGTAAGCAGCAGCTATTAGAATGCAACATATTGTTGATAATGGAAGCTCAATCTTTAGTAGCTAGGCAACTTTTAGTTCGAAAACATTTATGGCAACAAAACATTAATTGATTGGTTATGTTATGTGGTGAAAACTTTTTTATGTATATGTTCATATTTTGTAAACTTCAGCGATAATAAGATTCGTTAAGCGTAAATCTTTAGACAACTAGTAGCACTAAAATAAATGTATTCTGAACACTAATGAAATATAGCCTTGAATATGGGTGAGGAGTAAACAGTTTTTTTGTTCAGTTCCATACTTCGACGATCAGATAGCACTCCCAATATGAGAGGAGTTAGTACCAGTTAGTGTGTAGACTATCATTGGAACCACGTTCAGAAATACGAGTTATAATATAGCATGATTCATATAATGTATCTTTGATGAGTTATTCCCATCAAAAAACACATTTAATTGGGAACTACAGAAATTTTATCTAGAGGCCAATTTTTCATTGATATATGTTTGCTGTTAAGCTAGGCAGCCTTTATTTACTTTTGTTTAAGTAAAAGGAACTTTTCATCTGATAATCAGGAAGAAATTTGGAGAAATATCCAAACGCATCATTTGTTTTATTTAAACGTTAAAGAGACTGGAAACAAGTGGAAGCTTTTGGGAAACTTAACCAAAAGCTTAATTCACATAGGTTTATTCACTTGGAAGAATAAAATCCCTCATTCAAATAATAGTGAGATCAATACATGTTTTAGTGATATTAGGTGTTGTCAAATTGATCATGTATTTACTGTCATCACTTCTTCTTATGAGAAGTATTTAAATCAAGCAAAGTAAAATCCGTTGAGTAATTGGGTGTGATTACTAACCTACGAAAAATAATCGGATCACATATCCAGTTGTTAAAAGTTTAGTGTATAATGTATAACTTGGAAGTACTGACAAGAGAGATTGAGGAGCGTTATTAAATAGTTAAACTTCATTTATATAATTATAAAGCGCCTGGATAAATTGCATGTAAGTTATATAAAAGGGAACATGGTTGCTTTACCAAGATTACAGGTAAGCAATTTAAGAAGTTTACTTGCGATCTTATGGTTACCACACTGCTTATTAATTCATCTGACAGTGTTTGCTTTACTTAAAAGGCATTATGATTAAAATAAAGTGATGAATTGTGCAAAGAATTCAAGATTGAAAGCATGTAAATGGTGTATTTTGACGATGACAATCTAACTGACACGATGGAACAGTCTCTATGACACTGAAATATTATAAAATATTTGGCGATTTAAGCATAATTACGAATTTTCAATAGAGATTATGGTTATTTAACTTATTTCTATATCGTTGTTTTACTGAACTTAGTACTCAAAACAAATACATAAATCAGTGTGTCTACCTTTACGAAAATATAGTGGGCTCAGTAATATTTATATATTGTTTAGTGTTCTGTAAAGCATATTTCCTAGATGAGTAAATGAATAATTCACTATCTCTTACATCTCTCAGATGAGGAAAATAGATGTGTCATGGCAATATTTTGTGGCTAAAATTGAAGGGCGAATCGTATATTTCCTCCTCCAAGTGCTTATAGTACAAAGAAGTCTAGAGTCCTTTAGTTAAGTTGAAACTTATTAGAATTTTGGTTGAATAAATCGAACCCGGACATTGTACCTATTCGTTTTAAAATAAATGAGTGTTACTACTGTTTCAATAGTTCCTTATTGTTATGTTTACAATCCTAAATATTAGTTGTTTGAGAAAAACGTCAAACTTTGATAGAACAGCATAATTCCTAAAGCAACTGATTCATCTGTTAAGTATTAGCCTAAAGATCGTCCATATTAAGTATCCAATAATTACATTTATGAAAGGGGAATCTACCATATAATCTATGGTGATTAGATTGTAATTAATCAGAAATATAATGGACCTAACAATTTAACAGGATATAACAATATAAGCAGCTATAATCCTATTCAGAACAAACTACTAACCGTAAACATAAGTTTATGTTTTTCCGATCAAAAATAAACCCACTTAGACCATTAATTTATAAATGTGAAACCTGAATTATCTATTGTGTTACACACAATCAAGTATTACTAATGGAGATATTATAAAGAATGTTACTTAAATCTAAATATTAGTATATGTATTTGTGACAAAGTTGAATATTATAAGAAACTATACATCTGAAATGTGTTGTCTGGATAAGTAACACTTTTAAAAACCGTCTAACAACTAATCTAAGGATAATAAAATGACGAAAAATGAATGTTTGTTGATTTTTTCAGTTCTTCAAATGAAATGTTACATTGGCAGACATTAGTATTCCATGGCAGAATGTTCTATTGTTGAAAGTAACAAAAAAAAATTAGTTGTTACTTGCTAGCAAAAGATAATTAGATTAATAATTCATCTAGTGAAATTTCATTTGCATGTTGAGATACTTTTACAAAAAACACCATATTCGAGGAAGAATAGTTAACGTTTTAGGTAAAAAAAACTCAACATGAACTTAATTTATCTCAGTTTTTGAGAAACTGTCAGAAATAAATCTAAACATACTACTGAAAATAAGGTAAATAGTGTTCATATATAGAATGTTAATTGAAAAAAGAATGCCTTGAATCTATTTTGAAGAAACATATATATCCAATAAATGGGAAGCCTCTATTTTCAAAGTTTCATTTCAATAACTTCCTGATCACTTCGCTACACAAAACCGTAAAGGTGACTTTTATGCAGCTAATGTTCATGATCTCCTCCAAGTTCAACAATCACGAATGTTATATCAATAAACAAATACATTTTGGATTAGTAGGTGATGATCTGCATCAATCTATTCAATGTCATGTAACACACCCAGTGGTTTATGCATATTCGCACATTAATATAAATGTATAATAAACCCATTTTCTTTGTTTAGGCACATCTTTAGTGGGCTATAAAAGTTGCTTAATTTTAAAATAAGGTGTTTGTTTACTATTTATAACAACAGCTGACATATTTTCAGCTGACTAGACACTGGAGCTGACTTAATAAGTAAATGAATCTTTCGAATATTTTCAAGTAATTTGAACGCCGTTAGAATTCAGTCAGGTTAGAATTTAGATACTACTCGTATAATTGACAAGTCCCTAAAATTAATATTATAACCTATTGAGGTTACTACAGAAAAATCTACTGTTATGATGACTTTTATAACCTAGGTATTGTGACGTGGCAGTGCCGTATAACAACCAGAGATACTGATTAGTTTCGTTTCTTTGTACAACGCTACATTTACCGCTTAGTTTACTGTCTTCTAATGAAACACAAGTGCCTATTTTGCAAAATAATGCCATTATTCTTTATACATGTAAACGGTTATCACCAGTGAAGTGTTACTGTGTTAGTAGTCGATCTATCTTACTACGTTAAGTCTATTATCGTATTAAATGAACTGTTATTATATTGGATAATGGCCATTACGAATTGCACCACTAAAATCGAGAGAATCTGCTATATTTAACTTTACACTGATATGTTTTGCACTCGATTCCTGATAGTACAGCATACAACTTTAGCACCCAAACACCTTGAACCTTCCAAAGTTGCATATCAGACGACAGATCAAGTGTAAGAATGTTTACTTGAGTAAATATCGAAAATGAACAAAATACTCGGGTATTTAAGATTTTATGCAACAAAGAAATCGTCGTCACAATTTATCCAATCCGCAAGCAAGTTCCAATTATTATACAATGAGGATACTTCATATCAAGATTCTGGAAAGTTCTATCGAACGGTTATTGGACCAAGTGTTTTTGGTTCCTTTAAGGCTTCTGAAGGCTTTACCAGTGTATATGAAAGCCATGCGTTTTAAATAAACGGAGTTAATGCAGGTGATTCACAATGAAGAGAGTAAATCTGGCTCGAGTTTTCATGCAATTGATAATTCCACATATCAACATCAACTCAACTTAGTTATTCATGTATTAAAATTTTAAGTAAACTAAAATAAAAATGTTTGGCCTAACACCACAAAAATTTTCTATGGTTTTTTAATTAATGATTTAGTTGAAATCATGATCAAAAGTTATTCATTTACTTTCTTAATCATTATAACTGAACCACAAAGTAAATTCATATTGTGCATAATTAATAATTCGGGCAAGTTACGCTCCGTATTTTATTGGTAGTCATACAGGTGGCATCAAAACAAACTTTCTGATTTCGTGACATGGTCAACTATGCATTGCAGTTCATTTCAATTGATTTAATAACCAACACAGGATAGTTATAAACGAAATCTGGTAGAGAAATGATAAACTGTTTGTCTATAGTCTTAATCAGTTTAACTGACATTTAGTTCAGTAGCATATGAAAGTCAAATGTGACTAGATTAAGCAATTTTATGAATTAAATATTATTTGTTTAATAAATACTAATAAGTTCAATCGTTATTGGAGAGCAATAAATGATAGAGAAAATAGTAACGAATTTCAGACCTATCTACGAATTTAAAGATTCAGGATGTCTGAGATAGATCAATACATAGACTAACATTACCTGCAAATCAATTAGAACAGGAAGCATCTGAAACGCATTTTTTCATATTTTAGGAATAACTTGATGATGTTGATTATTATTAAGTTCCAAGCTAGCCTCTAGACTATTTGATAGGAAGTTGTGACTAATGGTTGTCAATCAGTTTGAGATGGAAACAATCATACATGAACTAAATTAGATGATAATTAAGTTGGATTGTGATTAGCAAACGTAATCCAGGACGCGCGTTTTGTCCTATTTGGGACTCTTAGGCTGCATGTACCTGTATCCTAATGTTGGTATTCACACCGGGACTCACTAGTCAAGTGGTAAACGCGGTGGCGTTTGGCACGAAATGAAATGAGTTTGAATCCCACTGTGAACATCAACAATTGAATGCAGGTACATCCGGCCGGCGAGTCACAAATAAGACTAAATGCGTCTCCTGGATTTCGCTTGTCAGCTCAGGATGCATATATAGCAACATAGACTGATCAGCTTCAGTCTATAACAAATTAGCGGAAAGATACAAGTTCATCCTAATTAAATTAGATGATAGTTTTTATTTGCTATAAATTAGCTAATATCTGTATTGTAGACTGTTGGATTTCATGTCAGTAGCCTGAGATTAATACAACGTAGATTTACAACCTCTGGTTTTCGATTAGATCCCTTGAGAGGTTGTACCTAGGCACTATAAAAGCCTTTGATGCCTAAATGGAAAAGTTGCCGAATTTAAATGGGATTTCATTTTACACCACCTGTTAACAAAAACTATCGTCAGACCATGAAGTTAAGTAGTTATTTAAACGTGAAATATAATGCAAGATAATATTATCTATAATAGTGAAGTATTATATGAATTTTGCTGCTACAAATGGTTGGATAAAGATGAATAATTTTCCGTTGCTGTGTCCCTATTAGTGGCTAAAATTACTTTAAATCACTAACTGTAAGCTTATAATAGATCGGCTTTTCCATTAGTGGACTGCAGAAGCTGAGTTATTGGCAGTGGGCTCATTTATGCTAGGTACACAATATTTGTATCAAGGGAAATTTATTCTTGATACATTTAGGGAACTTTGCATTAAGCTGTGAAGACAGTGACGCCTTAGAAACGTTAACGAACATTTTATGGAAATATAATTTAGTAATATATAAATCGCCGATCGAAACAACTGCATTTCTACCAAAGTGCTGAACCTGTATTTCATACATCATTCACGAAAAAGAGTATATTTACATTCATCAAAGATTCCGACCTGCGATATGTAATCCCGCTTTTTAAGCAGTTATTATTAAACTGTCCAGATCCTACCCAAAGTTGAGTTATTGTAAGCTGATGTTACAATAATTGCTGCTTAAACTCCATCGACTAGTTTTTTCACTGGCATATACAACTTCCTTTAAATAGATTCGGACTATTTTATAATAAATATACATTGTGTTTTCACCCAAGCACAAGCTATTTTAATCCTAACTTGAATACAATGAGTGGTTATACACTCCGATTATTCCAAATCATTCTTATCTTCTTGACTGTTCGTCTGTACCCTTATTTCATCTCTACTTTCATGTCGATACTTTATTAAGTTAACTAAATTATATTGTCTGAAATGTTACACATGTCAGTTAAAGTTGTCTCACATTAATTTATCTCACTCTCTAATCAAATAAAAAAAACTAAGTTGTTATAAATGTTATTAACTACGGTTAAAATGCATACAAAACTGGAGTTATACAAATGAAAACTTAAAAATACCACTTATTGAAGAATTAAAACTAAAATGTCGAATAGGGTAAATTTATCACGTACACAGTGAAACCCTTGAGGGAATGTAGACAGTATTCTACAACAAATTATGCGGGGAGGTTTCCAGACATATTTTCACTAACATTCAACAAAATTCTCACAATAAAACAAGTTTTACGCCCAGAATACTAAAACAAAAAGTAAACTATTGACTGTTGAAAATTTATAAAGGATAAAATTGTCTAGATTATTTCCTTCATGGTATTTTATCGAACAAGTAGATGATTTTTAGGTCATGTACCTAATTATTAAAAAGGTGGGCATGTAGAAGAACGTGTGTAATAAACAGAATGTATACAATTAATTATAAATCCATATTTCATTAAACAAACTGAAATAACAAAAGCCCAGATTAAATGCAAGCGAAAAGTTACTTGTTCACACATTTAAAGTAGAGCACTCAGTTGATGAAGAAAACATGAAAGTGTGGCTAGCTATTGGGAATCAGAGAATTTTTTCGGTTAGTTTTATTTGTCGATTAAAGCTATGTTAGGTTGTCTGGTGATATATCCACATCCACTATACGTTGTATGGAATTTCTAGCCATTTAGTTCATTGCCATTTACGATTATATGTGTTTTTAATATATGGTGAAACTCGACAGGATTGGCAACAACAATCCTAATGTTTGCAACGTGAAAACACATATAATACCTATGTGACAACTATTAAACTATTTGTCAATTCTTCTAGTCAATTTTTTGCATTTGTATAATGGTTATTCATATACCCCTTCTTTCACTGTTACGAAATACCCCGTAGTTACTTTCTGTTTTATTACATACTGTTCTTTGAATTACTAATTTTTTACATTGTTCTGATTACGCATATCACCACTACTTATAAACTAGTCATCATACTAGAGAAATATTTATTCAAAAGTCACTTATATATACATGAAGTGGAATGAATGAAGAACACCTGTTCTAAATCACAATAACATTGTTTTAACATAAAAAAGGAAAACGTTTTATGAAGGAAGATCAAATTGCCTATCATTCAATGACCTCTGAAATAAATATGTAATACGACCACTTTTTCATCATTTTATTTTGTTTCCATCATCTTGTAACTGGACATGATATTCGGTCAAAATCTGTATAAACACTTAAATTAGACATAGCTGAGAAATGCAAGATCCTTAAGGTACTTTTTATAGACTCTGTAAGAATGGTATGCTTGTATCAGTCTTAATATTCACACTGAGACTCGTACCTAATACCAATTGTTACGGTGTTTTCTACTAACCTACTGAATCTGTTGAGCTGGTTTGATATTGGTATTTAATCAGGGTTTTTATCTTTATACAGTTGAGAGTCATCTGTGAGGAAACTTAGCAATTATGATGCTGAATATTAAAAACAGGGTAATACAAAACTTTAGAAATATAAACGAATAGTCTCACAAACCCTTGCATCTCACTATATAGAGGTCAGTAATTTTCATAGTAAGATAATTGTATCTAGACAACCCTTGAAAACCAAGAAGTACTGGACATCTGTTGCGCAAATGCAATCGACTCCTCAGTGGTGTACATCGACAACTGTTCCAGAAACCTGATCCTATAATAATAAAAATCATGTATTCACAAGTAACTAATGGTAGTTGCAGAATAATCTAGACTGACTATAATTAAGAATGCCAATTACTGGCTTGTAGTTTTGATGTGGGTTAATTAGTGTGTTGCCATCACTGTTTAAACTTAGTGATCATATGTGATGCAGACCTTACTAGTCAGGATTCATATAACACAACTAATAAATATAAAAATAAAAACGATGTGTACGTGTATAGAGGTTATTATGTTAGCTAAACATAGTTAAAGATATCAAATCATACTAGTTAGCCAAACATGTGAACGTGAACCAACGACTACTTTAATTTGTTAACCAACAAATACCGCACTGCATCTAATTACATCACATTCCGTTTGTGAGGATTGATTGTGTTAGTCCATATATGACAGTGTGACTGTCATACCAACGAAAATATTTGTAAACTCCAGATCATTGGTAGAATTGTAAAACTCATAAACTGCAGACGTCATAGTACTCAAAAATGGATATGTTCTTAACAGTTATTTTTGAAAAAAAATGTTTTAGGTGAGGTGACCTTATCAAAAAACTGAATGTTTTAATTGGAAGAAATAATTTGAAGTACATAAAATGAATTTTAATAAGCTTCTTCAATTTAGTTTAATGCAATCACAGTATTCTATAAAGTCGGATTTTTAACACCTTGTCTAAATTATAGAAAATTAGAATTATTTAAGCATACTTCAGTGATACAATTTGAAAATTCAACAGACCTATTAATTAAATCCGGCGAATTGAAAATTTAACTAGATTCATTGAGTTTATTATATCACCAACTACTTGTTGATTTCAATGACTGTGAACATTCTTTAAGAAGTACCATAGATTTAGAAACTCTAAGAGTACTTTCGAGAAATCAATAACCAGATTTTCTGGTATTTCATACAGTAAGTCTATAGAGAAGCAAAATATGCGTAGGTAAAGCCTATATACGTACATTACCAAAAATTAAGTTTACGAAATGTAAGTTTATAAAGCAGCTTAAAAATAAAGTTCTGAAATATGTGTACGATGATGTTAGATTACAGAAACTACTGGTCACATTGCGAATTCCGATCAGTACTAAGAAAAAAACAATATGATGTTGCGATTGGGTGTTATGGAGATTGTTAAATGTCAATTCGATATCACGAGTTGGCTGAAATTAGGTAATCGTTGAGCAGCAGGAAACTCTGGCAGTTGTTTCGTCCTAGTACTAGTTCCTTCAGCAGTGAGCATCCACAACCACACCAGGGACAGAAACCTTCCAACCCAGTTGCAAACGCCTTACCGTTAGATCACTGGTCCGACTCCCAGAAGTTGATATTACTGACTTAGTCAATCCGCGATATGTTTACACGATTTTATCCATCAGTGGATAACTGTTTCACCTAACATGGCTGGACTCCATTCTACATCAAAACAGCCGTTCAATGCTTCCTAGTGGTCGATGGTCGCTTAATTCAGACTAATTGGTGACATCTAAATAACATAAAAATGGTTATTATTTACTGAGTAACTGCTGTAATCACATTTATGGCATGACAAAATTATAGTTCTAGAAAGCTATCATTTTTGAATTCAGCTTTAATAATGTGAAAGAGGACTGTTGATAGGTTTGAAATAATTTCATGGTGGTTTGCAAGTATCAGTTGGTTTTATGGTGTCCTACAAACTCTTCACTTATAAAGAGAACGTAGTTTTTGGCAAAGCATGTCTACTTTCTGTATATTCACTATCTTCTACTCCTAATAAGGGATGTATTGTCCAGAGTACTTATTAACTACATATCAATAAACAAGTTTATTATACTTAATTTATAGACTTTATGACTAGTTGATACATTCATTGATATGATTTATTTGTTTAAGCATAATAGTAAAGACGTCGCATTTCGAACAATATATAATATATATTTAACTATATGACAAAATCACAATCCCATGGTATTCTTAGTAAAATTAACTTCATTCAATGGAATATAATTTATTGAGACGGTTTTATTGTCTATTCGTCTAGTAAAAGTTCTCTTAAAACAGTAGATCAATATCCTGTTCTATTTAACTCAATACTAAAAATCATTTGTCATTTACGTCAAAAAAAATAACATAGGTAATAATCTTTTGTCATTCAATGGAAAATTTCCATTCAGGTAAAAGAAACCGCTAAACATTTCCATAAACGTTGTGAAAACGGTCATTTACGATCTCTACCTCATAGTTCATAGTTGAATATTTATGTAGAATAGTTCATTAGCATAGTCAAGAAAGTCATATTTAAAAGGGAACGGAGATAAGATGTCGAATTAATATGATTAACAAGTTATCAAAATAAACTATTCACCGAAAATCCATTAAAGTCTTCAGAGGCTAGGGGCAATGCTAAAAATATTTCACTTAGTCAGAGTCCTCGAAAACAACAGGTAGTGTGTCCCTTCTTGAATGGTCAATTACCAGCTTTTCTTTGTCAACTTGAAAATTTTTGCGGGATTTGACAGTGTCAACGTAAAACAATAATTAAAAATACTACGTTTCACTGCAATTACGCTAACTTTACGAGTAAACCTTCCATCCTTCATACATTTTATTTTCTAATTCGGAGTCCTACAGTAGATTTCTGAGAATCACGAAGCGGCGAGAAGTAAGTGTCTAAGTATCCTACTATAGGGTGCATATTTTTATATTCTGATGCATGCACTAATCATTCAAAGATAAAGAATGAAAGTCTTACTGAACGAATGTTAAAAGGCATTATTGTTTCTTTCAAAAAATAAAACAATTAATACACAAATATCTGCAGAAATGTACAGAAATAACTTAAAATGCAGATCTCATGCAAAAAGCTGCTTCAGTCAAACGTTAAACTCCGTATTGGTAAATGATTAAGTCTGTGATTAGTTGTTGGCAATGTTAATCCTTTCAGTATCAGATTATCATTTCTAATCAATGTCCCCTCACATTTAATTAGTGGTTAACTCTTTGAAATTATCAATGAAAACAATTGAATGAACGAATAAACAAGGAAAACTAGTTTTATTCACTAAACATTATTTTTTAAGGTTCACTGAAATTCATTTATTTACTTATTACTTTTGGCTTAACAATCAACAAACATTCAATAGACGCAAACAATATAAACCAAAGAAAAAGTAACGTACAAAAAATGAACTGAAATAAAATCATTTAAACATAAATAATGAAATAGAAGTTGAGTTTATTAATTAAATTCATCACCAGAGAACAAAATCTTAAATTTCCTTAATTTTCTTCCTTGACATAATTTAGTGAAACCACAGAGAGATTAATGTGGTTAAATTGAATAGCGTTTGTATATTTAGTTGTCTCATTGTCTGTTAATTAATTAGTATGCTTGTGAATAAGTGTATGATTCTTTGGCTTCATGTACATGAGTGTATGTATATGAAAGACTAGGTGAATATTCTGACATATCAGATAGAAAGCACAATAAACAAGATCAGGCCAGGTCAATTAATAACAAGCTCAAGAAAGTAAATGAAACTTGTTGAGTAGAAAAGGTAAAAACAAAATATTCTGCCTGCAACTGATAGTGATCTTTCTAATTTCCAACATTCAGACAGCAATACCAATTATTAATTAGTATCACTTTAATATCCACCTGCTTAATTCCTTTTAAAACAACAAACAGCAGCAGTTTGGATTGTAGACATGTATGCACCAGAAATTTGAGTTTACTTGAGCAGAGAATTCAACATCAACTTTTTACTAAACTTCATTAGAAAGTGTGGTTGCATATATACTTGCTTTGCATTAGAACAAGCTTTCTGGTGCATCACAGAAACTGAGTAAAAGATTTACTTATAAGAATATCATCTTGAAGGTAATGTGTAGATGTGAAACGATTTTCAGCATACACAATACAGTTCACTGACATATACAATGATATATCCATTTGTTACCTGCTTATAAATATCGCATCATATTGATAAATATTATTATTATATTATTACATACCATCATATAGAAATGAAGGATATTTTACTGGCATACTAGTGCAAATCACGAGTGTTACTCTGTTGAAAGGGCGTGAAATATACCATACATAAATTAAGTCAGATAAGGTACAACTCTTTATGACATTTTTTAAATTGGGTTGTGGCTGGTAAGTGGAACTCATCGGCTGGATGTACTTATATCCGAATGTTGGGATTCGATAGTGGTTTTTATCCGTAATGAAATAAGTTATAAGCGTATGAAGAAAATGGACAACATATGATATAACAGTAAATAAATATTTATCAATATTCAAACCCTTGATCATGTTCATTAGCACCAACAATTTATCAACATACCTGCAATAAATATTAAAGTCACTGCTTAATTACTAATTTTTTTTCCTAATAACCTATTTTAGAAGAAGGCATAAGAAAGACTTTCCAATAAAAATTATGCATATCAAATTATTGAGTCATTGTGGTGGATACTACTCATAAGGTCACTCATAAGTAGTAGATGGCGAAACGTAGTCTGAAAGTTGAAAGAATCAATAAACAGCAAACATGGTGAGTTGAGAGGTGGCAAGAAGTAAAGCAAGATTAGAATACATAGAAAAAACTGAGGACCACCAAAAGAAGCAAATCTGCTACTGATGCGGATCGAGGAGCGCGAAGGATGTGCAAATTAATGATTAAAAGTAGTGTATATAATAATTATGGACAAAATAGGCTCGGAGGATTCTCATGCTTGGGATTTTTACTGTCTGAGAAAGTAAGTGGTGAGGTTAGAATGCGGATCGCAGTAGGCCAACTGCGTAGGTCGGGAAACCGCTATCAAAAAAAAGTAAGATACAAACTTTGGTACAGACGCTGATTGGTCACTTAGTAGCAATGAATTTCTTGTTTATCTGAACACTACTGGGCTTATTGATCATAATGTAGTGTGGTACTACATCGCATAAACTATACTTTAATATCATTTGTTGATTAGAAGCAGTTGGGAAAGCTGTCAACCAATGGCAGCAGACGTTGGAAAAGAGCACCTGAAATTTTGAGTAACAGATGTTCCTCGTGGGATTCGAACTAGTATTACTTAGTGTAACACAGAGAAATGCTGACAAAAGTTTTTTAGAAAATATCAGTCTCATCAAGTTCATGAGCCTTGCTGTTGAATTGGGTGAAAATGCACATAGAACGCATGATTAGCCTGAATTCGACCTACTTAAGCAATACAAGAATATAATACATTTTAAATCTACAGACAGAAATTCTATAGCCGAATATTACAGAGGCGATTGAGAAAGTGGTCAAAATTAAATAATTATATGGACTTAATAAATAATTTTTAACGCTTATAGTCGTCACTAAGTATTCAGCAAAATAGTAATATCGTATGTTATAAAGGAAACTGTTGAGTTTAAAAATCTACATCAACTACTAGCTGTAGGTAGGCAACTATTGAAAATCAGAATTCACTGAAAGACCTGGCTTTTTGACGAGCTATTCACCATCAGGCCATTGAGTTGACAGCCAGTTGTTGACACTTCTAACTTCAGTCAACCCTTTGTCACTAGTAAGTAGATGTAATATGTGACACAAAATGAAACAGAGGTTAACACACACACACACACAAATATGCATTATATTCCAATAATATGATTGATCAGGTGGGTTGAATCTACTGAAGTTTAGTGTGTGTACAAAAAAAATAGATTTTTGATGAAACCAGTTATCCAAAAGTTGCTTCGGGAGTAGTCGGTAGGAAACCCTGGCTCTAGGTTTTACGTTATTGAACACTCGTCAGCAAGACCTATTTAAAGTTTTTGAGGGAACTCATGCCCCATAGCAGATTCAATCCAAAATCACCTAACTTTACAATCTGCAGACGTTACTACTGAGTTATCCGGGAAGAAAAATAACACGAAACCTAGGCCTAGGATTTCTAGCCTACTATCCTCAAAACAACTTTCCATCTCTCTATACAGTGTAATTGATATCGAGTCACTTAGATTAGTGGTCATATTACAATTCGATCGATAGAATCTGATCAGCACTATAAAGAACCTGACCAACATCAAGTCGGTTACTACACAACAATCAATCAATGAAACTGGTTACTGTCCAAAAGGTCATTTTGCAGCAGTTAAGATTTATAGCTAAAAACAGGATATAAAAGAGTAACTCAAGAGATTTTGCTGATGATATCTTCAGGAAAGACAAGAAATACTAAGTAATTAAGTGCTGTCAAGTGTTCTGTGTTTTTAGTGATACCCTACCAACATCAATCTGTGACGAATTTAATCAATTAAAACTTAATACCAATCTCCACAAACCACCATGATTCACTTTCAGGTAATTATCAGCTAGTAATGTTAATCAGATTCCTTCGATAAGTTAATTTGGGAACAGTCGATGTACCATCAACAAACGTCCAATTCGTTATCAATATAATATCACATTCTACATTATAAGTGAAGGAGTCCCTTAAAGCCCACTATGTGGTTAAGGTGAATTACAGAGACCTATTGAGTTTTGGTGATCTATTGTATTGTGATACAACAAATGAACGTGTAGTCACACCCGAATATTTTGTCATCAACTCTAAGAAAACGTACTTATTAAGATGCAATCTATCAGTAGTAAGTTGGGCAACGATTTTTTTCCAGTATGTGTATAGTTATCTTTAAAGTAAAAGACTCCAACTCCCATTTTAAGATTGGTTTTGCGATGGATGCTATTCATAAGGTCAGATGGGAACTTTCTGTGTCGATGCTGTACATTCTCTTTTCACAACTCTTAAATATTGAATGTGTTGTGATACAACAAAAAACAGTAAAGCACCATCTCATTAGCCTAATTTTTGGAAAATGTACTCTAAAACTGCATTTGATTAACTTTCTAAAGTTATCAGCTTTCCATGGACTTATTAACTGTTATTCCCATTTTCAAGTTACTATGATTTAACTATGAACCTGGTGACCAACTTTTCGGTACGCAAATTCCTTAGTTTAGTCTTCATTAAGTTTGTATTTTACGTTAAGAATTAATGCATCACTTTTTAGATGAAGGCGATAGTTTTACTAAAGAGATGATTCCTTTTAGCTTGGGGTTCAAGTTCTTATTCAATGGTTGTCTTTCTTCTGAAGAAGGCTTTGAATACACGGTCAGAGCATAGCTAATCAGCGTCTACTTAAATCAGGTCGTAGTTTTATTCTATAAGTGCCACAATAACATGATAATAGAATCTAACTGATTTGATTATGATACCATCATATTTCAGTGAAGAAAAGATGCAACGCAATTTAGTTGATAATATTGTTTCACCATGTGTAAAAAGTTCTAATCAGTAATAGTTTAATAAAAATTATATTAGGTCGAAGAAAATACTGAATTGAATACCGACACTCATTACATTTTTTGTACATATTGTAATAAAAAATACAATAGTTATAGTTGATGAGATTAATTTAGTTCAAACAACAAAAAAGGAACCGGAAGTAAGCAAAGTAGGATGATATTTGCATCCCACTTTTCCCTTTTCATTAATATTTTTGTACATAATTGTGCATTAATTTGAGTAACGTGTAGTTAAACGACTATTCTAGTCATATCTTATGGATGCAAAATATAGGAATATCTTGAATACACAATAGAATTTCATCGAAAACTATCCAAAAACGTCACATTATGGAAAGATTTGAACTCACTAAAAATGGCACCAGGAAAAGATTTGATTGGAGAATTAATTTAATGCTGGATAATTTTCTGTAAGACTTAGATCCCAAGTACTCCCTTTATTAGCTTCTCCTTGTGATTTAACGTTTCTTGTACTACCAACTAATCCTACTATCATTCTGTTAATTCAACTTCTACTGTGGAAACGAGTGCATAAAACATACTCGAAATATGCGACTCAATAGATTTTAAAGTTGAAACAAATCTATCTCAAAAAACACAAATCGGTAGTCATGATGATTACTAAATCAATGAATATAGAAGTATGATATTTATAATATACATGAATAAGCCAAATAACAAATACATAGATAAATGGTATAAATCAAGACTGAAATTCAAGTAATAGGATAATTGTAATTCATTTTTCCACCTTCAAGTAGTATCAGAATGCATATAACAATAATTAAATGGTTATAATTGCTGAATACGAACTACAAAGCAGTAATTACTTTTGTTTTCAAGTAAATTTAAATATTTATCATAGGAATAGAATGATTTCTATAAACGGAAGTAGTTCAACATCTAACAAACCCAAGGCATATTCCACTAAACAATAGAACAGTGCTTTTTCTGCCTAAACAAATTAAATTTTAATTAAGTTCATTTATTTTACAAATATGTAGACGCAATCATTAATGAAAAACCAACCAAACTACATTAAAATTGTACAAATACAATCAGAATTGATTAAAGATGATGATGATGAACTAAAACAGATAAAACCACACTTTACTCCTCTTATGAAATGAAATGAAAAATTTCATATTCCTTTGATTTAATCTGCAAGAACCAGTTAAGGAAGTCCTAAAGTGTACAGTTAAACAGATTGTGCCAAAATACACGACAAGTTATAATGAAGCCAGTCAGTTTCGTTCTCATTTCTTTTCCGTAAGGAGAAGAAGCATGCTGTAAAAAGATCAATTTATTTCAATAAGCAAGATCCAATATTCATTTATTAACTCGTTTACAGCGTACAGAAAAGCATATATAGCTCAGAACCATAACTCATAGTGTATGGGTCATTGATACTACTCAGTTGCTCACATCAAAGGGGGATTCGAACAGAGAGTTTACTAGCTGAAAGTCAAATCCCATAGTCAAACTTATAATTTTTAAACTGATATGCAAACGAAAACAAAAGACTACTTTATTGCTTGTTAGTAACAACCACATCCAGGAGAGAAATGAAAGTAGTAACACTTATAAATACCAACGAAAATTATAGTAAGATAATAACAAAAAATGGGTACGTGAAAAAAGTAACAATAAAGGTAGGACACAATACCAATTAATGAGAGGGTAACAAAGCATGTCTTAAGTAAATTACAAATAGATGGAGTTATTCACTTACTGGTTGGTATAACAGAATGTTAATCTACAAGCAGATAGAACTGAAACATCAGTAATAAGCAATGTAGAGCCTGGCATAAATGTGCATTAGTTAAGTTGCCATAGCATATTAGATCTAATTAGATCAAATTAGAAAGATAAGTATAAAACAAGTCGAAATAGTGCGGTATTAATGAAAGTGGTAAAGATTAATATGGTTTGAGGAGGAATGAAAAGAGAGGTATGAAGACCAAGAAATAGAGGAAGAGAAAATCGTGACGCTGTAAATAACCTACTCTGAATGATTCCCAGTCATCTCAATTAACATCTCTACCAAACTAATCGAGTATACTCCAACTACGCTGTTTACTTAAAATCCAAACGAATATGATAAGGGCCAAGGAATCTGTAATAGATTGACTGTTTAATGTGGAGTTTTAGTCATTATTTTACAACATTACAAATGTACGGCATATTCCACTAAACAATAGAACAGTGCTTTTTCTGCCTAAACAAATTAAATTTTAATTAAGTTCATTTATTTTACAAATATGTAGACGCAATCATTAATGAAAAACCAACCAAACTACATTAAAATTGTACAAATACAATCAGAATTGATTAAAGATGATGATGATGAACTAAAACAGATAAAACCACACTTTACTCCTCTTATGAAATGAAATGAAAAATTTCATATTCCTTTGATTTAATCTGCAAGAACCAGTTAAGGAAGTCCTAAAGTGTACAGTTAAACAGATTGTGCCAAAATACACGACAAGTTATAATGAAGCCAGTCAGTTTCGTTCTCATTTCTTTTCCGTAAGGAGAAGAAGCATGCTGTAAAAGATCAATTTATTTCAATAAGCAAGATCCAATATTCATTTATTAACTCGTTTACAGCGTACAGAAAAGCATATATAGCTCAGAACCATAACTCATAGTGTATGGGTCATTGATACTACTCAGTTGCTCACATCAAAGGGGGATTCGAACAGAGAGTTTACTAGCTGAAAGTCAAATCCCATAGTCAAACTTATAATTTTTAAACTGATATGCAAACGAAAACAAAAGACTACTTTATTGCTTGTTAGTAACAACCACATCCAGGAGAGAAATGAAAGTAGTAACACTTATAAATACCAACGAAAATTATAGTAAGATAATAACAAAAAATGGGTACGTGAAAAAAGTAACAATAAAGGTAGGACACAATACCAATTAATGAGAGGGTAACAAAGCATGTCTTAAGTAAATTACAAATAGATGGAGTTATTCACTTACTGGTTGGTATAACAGAATGTTAATCTACAAGCAGATAGAACTGAAACATCAGTAATAAGCAATGTAGAGCCTGGCATAAATGTGCATTAGTTAAGTTGCCATAGCATATTAGATCTAATTAGATCAAATTAGAAAGATAAGTATAAAACAAGTCGAAATAGTGCGGTATTAATGAAAGTGGTAAAGATTAAATATGGTTTGAGGAGGAATGAAAAGAGAGGTATGAAGACCAAGAAATAGAGGAAGAGAAAATCGTGACGCTGTAAATAACCTACTCTGAATGATTCCCAGTCATCTCAATTAACATCTCTACCAAACTAATCGAGTATACTCCAACTACGCTGTTTACTTAAAATCCAAACGAATATGATAAGGGCCAAGGAATCTGTAATAGATTGACTGTTTAATGTGGAGTTTTAGTCATTATTTTACAACATTACAAATGTATGTTGATGGGAGGACTGAAATATGAATATGACAATAAAGTATTCAACATAACTTGTTCTATATATTTTATTAAGTTTCACAGATCCGATGTGCAAATACTATGTTTCTATTCAAAGGGAAAGCTTGAAAATTCCCTAAAATTTAATATCATATGAATAGTACATTTAAGTAACTTACGATACCCATTCCTCTTTTTTATGAATTTTGCTTATGTTGTTCTTCATAACGGACGACCGGAAATCGTGGTCTGAACTAACAAGAAATACACATCAGCAGTCATAATCACTAACAATCAAGACGATGATAAGCAGTAAATGAAGTGAATCTAAATGAGTGTGAAAGCTGTTATATAAACTGACTTAAGGTAGAATAGTGAAACAAACTAGCTATCAAGAATACATTAGGCTCCAGTCATCAACCTGCATACAGCAATAGTAAAAATAGTTAATATTAATGAAAAGAGAAAAATAACAATAGAGATAACAGGAACGAAAAGATGAAATCATGCATATTTCTTCTATATGTGGAAATATGTATATAAGGTAATAAAACCTAGTAATAATGTTTGCAACACAAAAATTCCCTAATGAATAGACTACAATAATAATAATAATAATAATAATAATAATAATAATAATAATAACAAGTAAACGAAAACTATTGACCAAGGTTATACCTACAGCCTTGAAAAATAAACTCATGTTTATCAGATAAAATGTTATCACAAATAATTAAAGAAGTAACGATGTAAGCATCACCAACTTTACATTCATCAAAAAATAAATCCATGAGTTTACATGCACATTAAAACCTCGTGAACAGAGGGATTCATGAACAGATAATATTCTATTCATTGTTTATTTTGTTACTTTGTATGCAGTGTATCCTAATTGTTTTTAGAGTGAGGAAGTATTAGTGTGTTCACTTTTGTCTTAACTCTCTTCTCCACTTAATGAAATTCAAAATAAAACATTTGCAAGCAATAATAAGTTACATTTAGGATATACTTCTTGAAAAATATGGAAGTTGGGTATAGGATATAGAGACAAATAAACAGAAATAAAACTGTATCAATTTTTTATATTTTTAAATAACTAAATTTTATCATAAATTTTAAATGGATAATCTCTTTTATCTATGCATGTGCATTGAATATTAGCAGTAGGTAACTTAGTAAAATCGACTTAGTAGACAGAGACGGTAGATTTAGAAAAAAATTACAGAGTGAAGCACTTGCTACTTAAGCAATTAAAAATCTACAGCTGATACATGCTACATAGAGAAAAACCAGAAAATGGGATACACTGCCCACACATAAGTATACCAATAAACAATTATTTGCTCTTACATTCTATCCCACGTCACCTAGTATCACGCGCCGATTCACACCATGTTTACGAAAACTATTAACACTCTAAATTCGTTATAAAATTATTGCCTAATACATAACATTAATCGAGGAAAACAGGAAGTGAATATCAAAAACAACGTCAATCAGTGTAAATATGTAGTAACCATTGATTGCGTCAACTGATAGATGAAGGTTTCAACTAAAACTGACAAAGCTAAAACACTTGAATAAACACTGCATCACAGTCTGATTCATAAAGAACTCCCGAACACATTTCAAAACATTCAAAAAGTTAACCAACCAACAAATTAGCGACCTTCAAACATCTATATGTACAGTTGATAATTTTTTGAACTATATTTATTTATAATACATCGTTGCTATCAACGTCCTTTCATAATAGATACAAGGTAAGGAAATAACTAGGATACTAATCGGTATCTGTGAGTATATATATATATATATATATATATATATATATATATATATATATATATATATAGGAAGATACTATCAAGTGATTTAAAACTAATTATATTATTATTATTATTCTATTATAAAAATGATCCCATCAGTACAAAAATAAGGCATTTTGTCATACCAAGTCAAAAACATATAGATATATTTATTTTTTGGTGTACAGTGCTAAAATTTCGTAGACAATGTTATTCAATTTTGCGTTTCACTCTGATAAGTGAACTTCGTTTGATCAGCTGATCCGGTAAAATGTTTAGATCCTTCAGCTTTAGCCACACGACTACCAAATTGCATTGCACGTTTGGGTTGTTTAGATGCGTAGTTTAAATTCAGCATTAAAGCAACTTGACGCAACAACAATTTTTCGCCTTGACCTTTAGGCAGATCTGGATTTATCTAAGAAAACGAAAACAATCATACAAAGAGCGTGAAAATGATTGACTTTAGCTGCATAAATAAATAATAACTGAAAGCTAGTTGAATATTCTTCTTTACAGTTAATGATATCTTTAGCACATGTCACCTTTTTTCTTCAGGTAGACAAATGTCTATCATTCTTCTGATTGGTTAATTATTCTTCATACTAGACTTTTCTGGTTTAGACTATTACATAACCTTTTATCAAACGTTGTATAACTTGAAAACTAAGAAAAGTTTTATGACGCAACCTTAATAGATAAATATATATTAAAAAAGTTAACCATAAATACGATTGTACAGCTTCAATAAACGACATCGTTAACAGTTTTCTTCACTGAGTTGTCTTTAGTTTATTATTATTATTATTATTATTATTATTATTTTGTTTAGCAGCCAATATCATCAATGGTTTCACTAATTTGTAGCTAAGCAATAAACATTTTGTTATTTTAGCTACTTCTTTGTTTGCATAGAATTCTATTGATCTGGGTGTTACATGCCTTTAAAAAATATTTTCCAGAGCAACAGAAAAAAAATCAAACATTATGGATTTAAAGATTTCATTAGATAATGTAACTAAAAATATAAAGTGAATTTAACGATAATTGAGAATACGGTGAGTTAGGATAGGTCAATCTAAAAAAGACTGTAAAATTGAAAGATTTTAAGGATGGTGGAATCGCGATGAGTAAAAAGGTTGATAAACCAAATGATTTATTGTCATTATTACAATTAAAAAGCGAGATTTACCACTGATATCTATTAAACACACAATTTCGGCTTTAGGCAATTAACTGTAACAGCTTCAGCAAATTCCATAAGAGATGGACTTGATTAATTACCTTGAAGAACTTCAGGATATAAGTCTGATAACCAGTGTAAAGGTGTCTTAGAAAAAAATTATTGAAACTCAGAAGTCAGTTTAGTCAAAGAAATTTTAAAATATCGTCTTTAAATAAAAAGTAGAACCTTTTTATCATTCTATCAACATAACCGATTTAGCAGATATGCATAAATTTATAAATGCTTACGGAGACAACATAAAAGAGGCACCTATAAATCTTTAATTATTGAGGAATATGCTGTTTTGTGTGAAATTATCAGCTTGGCTAAAAGATATGATCGACACAGCTTAGTTTTAAGTTTTCAGTAGATTGTCATTTTGAATTGAAGCCGGATGAATATTTGATTATTGCATATTTTATGCATTTTTATCTTCCCCAAACTCTAATTGTCATTAAACTTCTAGAGATATTCATAAATTTTTACGTATTTTTGTCGATCGTTAACTCCTCTGGATTAACGGCAGTACAGATTTAATACAATACATGACTTTATTGTTCTATGAATTAGTGTCTTAACCAATGTCCACTTGTAGCTGGCTAGAAAAAGTTACTAAAGTTGAAATAAACCCCAATAAACGTTGAGCTAACGCACCCTCTTCCAGTTGTATTTTAGTATCAAAAAAGTAGAGCCGATAAACTTCACTCAGGTTCCATAGAAAACTGGATATTCTTATAGGTCGAATCAGAAAGCCAAGGGATCCAATTTAAATAGGTTTGTGGTTTCGTTAGAATCAAATAACCATTAATTCTTTAACACAAAATACTAGTATTTCATAAAAAAGTAGTATAAGACCAATTCTCGTGAAAGCCATTAATTCATTCAATATTGTAGAAACAGGTTTCTGATAAATGCTAACAAGCCCGAAACTTGAGTCTGAAACTTCTTACTGATTGCCATCAACCACTTAACAACAAAATGCATCGTGATATCAAGTTAATTAATCTAGTACCCACATAACAACAAAGATAACAGAATTAGATGAAGTAATAAATAAAAAACAGTGGCCATTAGTTATCGATTAATTCATGTGGAAAAAGGAAATTATATGACTAGTGAACAGGTAACTATGCTTAAACTAGAAATCAACACGGAACGATGGTATAGATAGTTATTA
The DNA here is from genome assembly GCA_034768735.1 of Schistosoma mekongi. Taxonomy (NCBI): domain Eukaryota; kingdom Metazoa; phylum Platyhelminthes; class Trematoda; order Strigeidida; family Schistosomatidae; genus Schistosoma; species Schistosoma mekongi. Next base: position 25,951,586 of record CM068305.1, read on the forward strand.
TGACAAAATAAAAGAACAATCACACTTTATCTTTGATATTAGGTGAAGTTTAAAAGTTACTTTTGTAATATCACTGCAGAAGCTGGATGTTAAAGAAAACAATTTACTGCCACTACATTTTAGTGCAGTTGACAGTGAAACTTCGGCCTAGGACCTTAAGTTTACAATCCCACCGCTCTTATACCAACCTGCTGGATAAGGCACGATCTAAAAGAACAAGTAGCATAGCTCGACTATTTCATCATGATAAGTAAAACCGAATACTACGTAAAAAAGTAATGGTCGACAATTTGATTATTATAACTACAATATTCACTTTGGTATTTTAAAAAAAAAACTTGCTTAGAATAGGCATTATACAGTCATCTAAACTGCCGCTGAAAATTGAGAATGAACATGATAACTTAAAATAAATCACCGAAGAACACTGGGTTTGTTTTTTTAGTAAGGTACATTGATAATAGCATGGAAGGCTACTAAATTCAAATTTTAGACGTATTACTTATAGAAGTGACAACTTCTGATATCAATTAGTATCATGTTGAAGGTTAATTAACGTTAGAAATGGGCTGGAAGATTGATTCTGTCAATATCAATAAAGTAGCAGAAATCAGAAAATGCCGAATAACAGGATTAATTTTCAGAATGATGAACACATCAAAATAACTAAATGTTCTTGCAGACTTGATGTAAGAGAAAGACAATAAAATGTGAAAACCCGGACAAGAAAACTTGTAAGGTATATAGCAGGTACAAATCTCTGTAAATGTTGTTAAGATTACGCAATTATCATTTGCTAGAACAGGTAGCGTAAAGTTGGCATCTACTATAATAAGAAAGCCACGCTGAATAATCTTTATCCCTAGGTTTGCAGCAACAGGTACACTGAATTAGGTAAACGTAGAAATTCATCATTTAAAAAGAATATGCAGGTGAGTGACGAGCAGAGATGGTGGTCGGTTAATCCGTTCTACAAATATGCGCCAAAAGAAATACTTAAGCAGATACGCAGTTGCGTAGACTAAGTTTATTTTGAAAGTATGCAACATGGGGCAAATTGGAGATTAAATCAAGGTCTTTCATGTCTTACAGAAAGCACTTCTTTTAAGGATAGAAACTATAGATGCAAATTGATAAAGACTGAAGTAGACCTGACTCATAATGAAGCGACTAAGAATCACAGGTATAAAAATGATTTCATGTGGTTGTGGATACATCTAACTAGCGCCAACTATCCGAAATATAACCAAAACTAAAGTGATACAACCACATATGCGTTGTGTCTCCAATAAATAAAATTCAAGCATACTTCCTGGTCTAAAAAAAAAACAGGTAATCAAACACATGAAAGTAGACAATATTTGACAAAAAACAACCGCTCAATTTACACAAACACTTCAGTAACATGGAAGATGGAAGAAAGAAAACCTGTGAAAAAACTTAAGCGAAATGAAAAGGAGAATATAATCATAAGCGCAAATATAGATTAGCGAAAAAGAGAGAATGATGAAAGTGAGTCGAAAGTAGGGGAAAAAATTTTAAATGGGGAGAGTAATGTTAAAGGAATAAACAGTAGAAAAATCATAAATCACAATAGAAAACAAACAGTAGAAGTTAAGTCTAACTCATGTTAGTTTAAACGACAAGATTTCACCATTATGATTTTGGTTACCCACTATTAGGTAAGAACGACAAATAATTGATAACCACTCCAATTGGAAAACATGCACTAAATTTTGACATTCATAGTAGTGAAAGGTCAAACACCGCTTTCATATAATCACTTACGATCTACAGGTACACGTTTTCTGTGATTTATTAGCGCAGTTGGAGGGTGGTTCATCTAGTATGACCACGCTCACAATAGTACGCGAAATGGCAAAATATGCATTCAGGTTAATTTATTAATTGTTTAGGCAACCAATACATGCTAACTCAAATGTTTGGCGTCACTGGGTACATTCGACATTGATTTGTAGAGAAAATATAAAGACACCAATAATAATGATACTTATTTACTAAGTACAGGCCTACATGTTAAATTTTGAGCTGTACATTTTGTAGGAGGGTTAAATTGAAATAAGATATGCTTTAGTTCTTAAGGTTTAACACAAATTTCAACGATACACCATCGGCCTTACGTTGGAGAAATCTGAGAATATACTCTTCCAAAGCTGTACCAAAACAAATGCAAACATCAGGTCTTGTAATATGGCCACATGGTTGAACAACTCAAATAATATCAAATATTTTAGTTTAACGAGTAATTTAATAATGCAATTGATAACTAGCAAAACATACTTAGGATATGAACTAGATATCTGTTATTATAAATACAATCTGCAGTGACATAAAAAGGTTTGGTAGGGTATAATTAATTCAACAGCGATAATTTTTATAAACACGATAAAGAATAATCAAAATAGAATAATCAATTATGAGATTTCAAACCACCTCCTCTTCAACAGAGAACGATATCACGTTCTTCAGATTATTTTGAAACACATTAAGTCCAACAAATTTAATTAGTCTTAATATTAAACACCCATTTTACTCAAGTTATCACTTACTTTCCGTATTAGCTGAGAAGTCAAATAATGGAAACGAGTGCACACAAAACATCAGTGATAAACGTAAACAATTTCAGTACTAATAAAGTTAAGTAGTGTGTAAAAGTAGAATATAATGCACGGATTTTATCATGGGTCATTTGCCAGCTGAATGGAAAAAGATAGTGTCGAAGTAATCCATTCAGGATGTGCACACGTCAATGGGGACTGATCAGTTGTAGTTCTTAATATCAAAACAAGGAAAATCAAGGCTTTTCACATAAATTTAAACACTATCTCATGCGAACAGTAAATATATCACTTACAACGATCAAACACAATGGCAAAGTAACTTCCATCAAACGTAAATAAGTCAACACAATTATTTTTAACACAAAATAAACATCGTTTCACAAACACTCAAGATGTCAGCACTAATGTTGTTGATAATTATAGTGAGGAGAAAATAGTTTTACATAAATTAATAAAAAATACATATCCTTTTCGTTATATTCGAGAAAAATGTAAATAAATTAATAAACAGGAAAACAGCAAATGAACAAATTGATTTACTACAGGAATTTGAGATGACATATATATATATATATATATATATACTTCACTTATTTAGTTCACTTAGTATATTACCAGGCACTTAATATAGTCGAGTAATGCATGCGCATAGCTTGGATAACAATTATAAGTGGTTCTCAGAAAAAGAAATAATGATAACATTCAATATTCGATCTAGAATTAAATAAACAGATATAGATACATATAACAGACATAGATTGCTTATCATTAATTTAAGTGTAAATAATTATCAACAGCATTAACAGATGATAACAACATTAGTAATAATATGCGACTTCAAAAAGGAACACAAAAGAAACGTGATATGCTTTTTATGGGTTGTTTATCGAGAAAAACGGAAGACGAAAACATATATTTAGTATATTAGATGAAATCTTTGTCAAAATAAGCAGAAATTCACTAAACACGAATTAATTATTTTTGAATTTTCGAATTAATTTAACATAGAAAATTCATGAAAAATCAGACTACATCACTTGTTATAAAAAGGTGGCGCTTATCACTGATGACTTCGGAGGATCCCGATGAAATATCACGAACTCGTAATGTGAACCAACGGATTCCGACTCAGTGCTATTACGCTAGTTGTGGGACCCCAAAGTTTGGAATTAGACAGTGCGTGAAGTCATGAATGAGTTTCAGATCAGGAGAAGATTGACATGCAGTTCAATTCTACTTTTAATGATTTTTCAGTAGCATATTTATTGGTCGATGATGCAAATCAATTATTGATTAATGCAACCTTATTACTCCAAACAACTTGGACTCAACAAATTATTGCTCCACATACATTATAAAAGTAAGATATGTAAATACGCATAGGGTATTTATAAGTGAATAAAAAAAAATGCTTCTCACACATTGTCATAAAGTTCTACCTCTCATTAAATTCATATCATTCTATATATTACTCAATCATTGGCTGTTATGACGTCAAAAAGCTCTTACGACTAATGCGTATGACCAATTATTGATGAGGACTTGTGTGCACGAGATTAAAATAACAAATTCAAATGAAGGTACCTAGCTGGACCCTGCATGTCTTCCCGATGCTCACTCGACCCAGGCCAGAATAGGAAGGAAAACCGATGAATCAACCGGACAAATCATATTATATTCCTAATATCCCATTAAACATACACAAAACCAGACCACACCATCAGTCAATTAGGATTTAGTATCAATACAAAACGAGGGAGATAGTGGCAGTGAATTAAGGTAACATGTACACAATCAATTAACTATAGTTCATAAATAAGAGATGATATACTAACAGTAATTGTGCTAAACGGGAGTCCGGGGCACTAAGGTTATATTGATGACAGAAATAAAACGCTTACTTTACACACAACTAAACTAATTGAAATAGTCTTCCGAAACACAGTTCTGAAAGTTGGTTATTCTTCTTTGATCGCCAAACGTAACACTGGCCAAACAAGCAATATGATTGAAAGTAAAATTATTATTTTTCCCACTCTAAGCTATTTATATTTATTTTAATGATTAATTTGCCATACAACTCAATTCAAGTCATTAAAGAAATTAGTCATTTCAACATTTACAAATGTTAACAGATTTATATCACTTACAATTATAGATGTATATCAGGTATATCTAAAAGCACATTTACTACAAACGCAGCCACTAAGGGGAATTTAATTCAATATGTTTGAAGTAGTCAAAAGACCACATACATGAAATATCAAATAACTTATCGGTAAAAAGTACTGTTCACCCACAAATAAAATAGAAACGATGCAATATAAGTTGAAATGTAAATGCCGCTTATGATTTGAATTCGAGTATCTCAAGTAACATTTCAACTTTCAATATCTGTGCAAAACTCACTATTTCCTGTTATTTTCCCGTTCGCTTGGTAGGCAACAGCTGCATTTCAAAGTGTAATCTTTATTGAACACATTACTACAATCCTAATTCGTGAAATTTGCTCTCCGTATACCGGGTTGCGCAACCATTAATTAAAGCAATTCATATCAATTATAGTCAAGTGTTCCCTCTTATTAAATTAATTCTAGCAATATCTAACACAATCCCCATTATATATACACGATTAAAATGCATCAACTAATAAACTAAATCAAGTCTTAAATGTATTCCCGATAGTAATTTTTAGAATAAAATTTAACTTTTGATTGTCGCGAATACGTTACCGAGTACAAAATACCATAATCAATTCTTAAAGTTAAATTCAAAAAACGTTGGGACATTATTTACTGAAATAAACGGAGTAGAGATGATTTAATTTATATACGAAGTAGAGGATTATGAATTTCGACTTAGGCTTTATTTGGTATGTAGAGGCAAGCGACATTATCCGATTGTTTAAATTTAAGTGGGACGTAACTTCAACTTGAAAACTAGAGACTTGACATCGAACACATTTGCTAAGGCACCTCCAGGTTACATAACCTTCATTTTAATAGTTGAAATACAAGGGCTTTCATAGCTAAATTACTTTCAAATAACTTCAAATGAAAAGAATGAATACGGTACATATGAGCTTAATAATCAGCCAACAAAACCATAGTGTTATAAATGACGTCATGGATTGATTGCAGCTAGACGATCAATCAAAGCAACGGCTATTTGTTTCCGATGATTATCTAGCAACAGTCAGTTCACGATGAAGTCTGCATAAACTTCCTCTAATAATAACGTATGGAAGCAACACTTTCTTTAAAAAAAATCATAACCACTAACAGTTTACAAATTAAAAATAGATTTCCACCTAAACTATTTTATGCTAGCCAAAAATATCATCGTTTGTAATGTTTGAATCCATCGATAAACCATTTGCAATTAATGATCATCTTTGAAAGTTTAGATTCAACTAAATAAACAACTAACAAGAAATATAAGAACTAAACAAAACAGTCAATTGTTTTAAAATTCATAATTCATACTAAAAGACTGTGTTACTCGACCTAAACAATTTTGGTTAATTTAAGTGTTGTAAGTTAGTTACTATAATTTACTCATAATATGGTTTACGCCACGCTTTTTAGTTGAATAATTTTTTTTTAACAGATATCAACAATACACTTTAGGTTGTTAAAAGTTATCTAACTAGTAATAATTAAATTTGACTATTGCTGTGATAATGATGTTCATTTATTTTCACCTGAGAAAATTAAAACTTCAAGGGAATCATAAAATTGCCAAGTAATATGATGAGATTATACATTAAGATAACTTCAAGTAGAAATGATTAGATAACAGTCATCGGGTGAAAAATAAATTTGCTTATTACCAATGTCTAATTTCACTCAGTAAAATGACTTACCTTAAACTCTACAGGTACCTTAGCCAAAAACTCTATAATTCTATCGTCTAAATAAGGTAAACGAGCCATTCGTCCGTGAGCGGATATTAATCTAAAAGGAAATAACACTAAATGAAATTTATGATACCAAACACGATTCACAGATATTTAATCGTAACCGATAGCAATAAGAAGAACAATAACAGCATATTTGCTTTCAGTGTAATATACACATAACATTCAATATGTGATAATACTGTTAGACAAAGTACGAATTAACTGATTACATATTTTTTTTAATATGGTATCGCTTAAATTAGATATTTTCTTACTTTATAAGACATTGAAATAAGAAAACACTAAGTAAACTAATAAAATAGAGTGAAAATATTTGACAAATTGTCAAATTCTAATAAAGGTAAATGCATTAATCTGTACTACACTAATATAACAAAATAGATGAAATTACTTAAATTCTAACGAAATCCTTCTATTAAAAAATAAAGATTAGCAAAAATGTATTTATTATCCTAGTGAAGCATTATACTTTTTAACGCTCTGTTTACTAAAATGATTCGTTTAATAAAGGAGAGTCTATTGAAGCGGCGAAACAAGAAATAAAAGGCTGCAGAACACGCAACCGTTTAAAATGTAAACTAATCTCCGACTTATTTTCGGTTGAATACTAATATACTTATGTGCTAAATATAGATTTACACATTCAGCTGTGAACCCGGGTGTTCAAATAAACTTAGGAGCGTTTGGAACCTTAGACCTACTAGGTAGTAGTTAATCGTGTATCCAAAGATGGAAATACAACCAAGAATAAATTATTGGTATTCGTAACAACACTTCGTTTTGACAATAAGCGTATGGTATCGTAAGCAGACGCCTCGTTGTTATCATTGTCAAAGGTCATAATGCAGGGAAAGTGATCTTCATTTTACACGTAAACTATGATTAAAATCAATGATATGACATATCACTACACAAATTCAATTCGCATAAACAGAAAATTTTCACAGTACATAAAATTTATGATAGAGTAAACAAAAAATATTTCGTAAATCAATGTCCCATCAATGAATATCCAGTAACAATAGTGAGGTACTTATCGCTAATGATATTAGATGACCATTAAGACATATCGCAAATTGATTGAAGTAGAAATTCTACAAATGAGTGTTGACCCAGCAGTGCTAACAGTTAAGGATTTGTCATGAAACCTGAAGAGTCTCAGTTTGACTCCCTGGTGCGCGCTACTAAGGGCTCTCATACTTGGATGAAAGAGTTGTCTAGCGGCATTGGTTTTAAATAGTATCCAACCGAGATGAATAATAACAACCAATCGAAAGCGAACCTCTATAAATAATACTTCAATGTATACGTAAATGATCAATCGGTAAGAACTGCATACGCTAACTATTATTTCGGAAAATTATAAGCACTATCCACTTTCATTTAGTTCGATTCAGTTTAGTCAAAGCCAAAAGGATTTATCCAAATGTTGGTCTAGATGGTAAAAGTATCCAGGTGAGATTATTTCCAGAGTAACTTATTGAAGGTATGAAGTCAATTAATAAGTGTTTACAACAATTAATTCGAGTTTTAAACTGTTTAGTTGTCCGAGTGGAATTTTTTTACTGATTCATTATTCATATGAAAAAATTGATAACAGTTTTTGTCATAAACTAAAACCAACTGGAAAACCGTTTGCTACTAAGTAAAACATGGTACAGCTATATCATCATAGTTTGCATCACTTTAATAGTGCACACCGACATAAGACAGACTCCAGCACCTTCAAATCTTGGAACGAGGTTCAGTTAAAATATGAAGTTTATTTAGTACATAATATGACTAAACTCAAAGTATTGAGAAAGTAAAAATGAAGGCATACTATATATACTTTCTCACCAATTCACTATAGCGTTAGCACGAAACGATCCTGATTAAAGCATGCTCAAAACATACTTACGAAGCTATGTTGTGATTGGTCTATTCATTGCCAACCAGAACCAACGAACAATCAGGAAGTTTTTGAAATATTCTATACCGATGTTTATATAAACTCTAGTGTAATTATTTGCTTTTGCCTTCTACCTTCTGCTGTTATTTTCTCAATACATTTCGCTACCTGCTTTATTCTGTTCTGATTTGGGATCAAGTTGGTGTCGTTGTCGGATCGTAGAATACTAAACGGCATTAGTACATAATACTAACGAGGCAATAGGAACAACTCAATAGTTAATTATTCACTGAAAGCAAAATTCTACCAGGATGATATGCTAACATGAGAATTAGCTTATTTTTTAGTATATAGTTACGGACATACGTTCTATCAATGGATGAAGAACTGGTAGACATAGCCTAAATGACCAGAACAGTAACTGAATGATGATTTGCGTGGAATATTGTTCGCAATTCTTCCCAAACATCAGAGCTAACAAGTTTCTGTTAAAAATAACGATTTGACCAATTCTAGGGATAGACATCGTCAGTATTAGGAAAATTGTACACACCAATCATCAGTAGATTCAACTGGTGTTAACTCAAAAAAACATGAAGTTTGAAGACTCCTGAAAAGCACGTTAAACCGCTTAATTTTTTCGTAATGTAGTCCACTTCGTGCTATAAAATAATATAATTTTCGTAAGAAAGATCATATATTCATATTTCATTCGTAATATAATTTTAGTCATTACAAGAATTATTTCATTAGATATGAAACCGGTTTTGGTCTATTTTCATTCATAAGATTGTAGTGGAGACTTTAAAATAAGCATAACTTATTCATCAATTCTTTAAAAAGTTGCCATTTTCAGTCGAAATCATACAGATGCAGAAATAGAAGTCTATCTGCTTCAGTATTTTAGATAATCTGATAAGAAACGCAAAAGATTATAAACATATATCCTAATTATGTATTAATAATATTGCCCATGCAAATTATTATTCTACACGATTTGTTGTCTTCTAATCAAACTATTCACCACACATGTTTTCTTTAAGGATCAACATAGATGAATAAGTCAGAATGGATTGATCATAAAAGTAAGAAAGGAAAACAAACCAAAGAGAAATGTATAGAAAATCTTAATGACCTGAAGTTTATAATCATAGTAACATTTTACTATCTGGTCTTCTTTAACGAACTTGTCATGAGTTTCTAGGATTTTGCAACGTTAATTATATTTCTTTGAATAATATAAGAGTAATATCTAATCGATTACAAGTGTTCAGTATTACATGAGTTTACTTGGTTCATGAACAATAGAGATTAATTGAAATATTATCAAAAATAGTTGGTTTGTTTAAATGATATTAGAAAAAACATGAGTATGCTCGGAGACTTTATTCATCACCACAAACTGATATCAGCTGATAAGCAATTTTAAATCAAAGAACCACTAAGCAGTTGCCCAATGATGACTCCACGCAATATCCAGACAAAAACAATAAGTATCGCAAAGAGTATTACTTGACATGAAGCCTATTACCTACATTTCTTTGGTTTCAGTCAACTTGTGTTATCGACTCTTACAGTTAATGATATCCATGACTCGATGTTTCTAATTCATGACTTGGTTTCGTGTTTTAGGTGGAATATAGACAAATAAATGTCACTTGTTGTATAGAGAATTAGATGATATTTTGAAAATGATTGTTGCCGAGATTTAAAGTCAGTCGAAAAAACACTAAACCGTATGGAAGTAAAATATGATCTGCTAACATAATATGATTCCAAATAATGAGGTATTCTTAATGGTTGATTGATTTCAGGGAGGATGTGCGTTTGAAATAGTGATTTGCCCATCGATGAACAGTCCAAAATCGTTTGATCATATTATACTCCTTGAGCTGGATGGTTTAAAAAGAGTTTGCGACGATGAAGGCCCTACAAATAAACCATCCAGCTCAGAGAACGAAGTATGACAAAAACTATCCTTCTAAACTATAAATCATCTTTGCTAGTTCAAAGTTTCCGTTTATAGCTGTAAAATGACTCGATAGCCAAAGTTAATTTAAGGTAAAATTAACTTTCATTTATTTAACTTAAGTCGAAGTTAGTAGCATGAAGTTTCTGACTCAACCTACATCTACATACAGGTATCCTTGCACGCATTCGTGACACGTACCTTTATCCTAATCAGTCCGAGACTGAATAAACTGAAAACATTTGATAAAAGACCTTATTATGCAGGCAAATACATTGTCAGAAATTTATTTAGATTAATCGTCTTAGTGCTAATCGAATTTTGCCAAGTTTGATTTGTATAACATTTAGGTGTAGTGCATTAACGCACATTATATATATATATATATATATATATATATATATATATATATACGATTTCTGTTGCCACGACAGAAGTCATTTTTGTTTTCCCTATCCTGAGTAAAAAATCAATCATCTTTTTTTCAATAATAATTAATTTAAAACAGACAGAATTTACTGATGCTTTATCTATACATGGTTGATTGATGAGAGACGAGATTTTTTAATTGGACTATAAATATTGTCAGTTACTTTTAATTCAAATAAGAATGGCCTACTAACATTTTCGTAAATTAATCAACCTCTATATCTCAGTTGATCGTTATCGTCGTTGAATTATTATTATCAGTAGAAGTATTACGTCTTTCGCATTTTAAGGAGTGTAGTTACGAAGTATTTTGAAAAAAACATTAAGATCTGTGGAGCAAAACTCGGATCAGAGTCTTAGTAGTTGGAAATGAACATTTAGAAAGCTCTTCACATACGAATATAGTGTATTTATACAAATCAGACGACAGTGATAGTCATGATACACTTTAGTCAAGAGAGAGATTTTTCATTATATTGTTGCAACCCTGGGATTTATGTGTTAATTTGATACTCATAATTTTTCTTTATCTGACAGCCATTTATTTGATAAAAGTAGACAAATAAAATTACAACTAAGGCAGCTATCCATTGTGCAACGAATCTTTGATATGACAAGTGTTGATGTTGCAAAAACACGAAAAAGAAAAGAGCAAACAAACATCATCTATTCGCTTGTATGAATAGATAAAGTGAGGTGGGAATTTTCAAGGAGAAAAATAGAGTTAAACTCTGTGAGAGAAGTCATGATCAAAAACACAGGTGTCACATCAGTCAACGAGATAGAAGTATTTTAAAACAAATAAAGGAGAAAAAGAAAGGCGTTTTTATTATTCTTTTAAATCATTAAGTAACGGAAGAAAAAGCAAGATTTTGTTTATATTCTTATTAATAATGATTTGCTATTTATTTGCTACATAAACACATACATCAAGTTTATTGGATTTCAATATATTCAGAACAGCGTCTTATGCTTTATTTCCCTTCGAAGTAAGTAGTCAAACAGATTGTTGCAGTAGATAGAAAGTTTTAGATGTTAGTTAGTAGAGCTAAGTGAACAATATTTGTTAGATGAAGAGAAACTGACCGTTGCTGTTACTTTGATATGGTGGTCTAGCTAGCCTACCGTGATAAACCAGTCAAACTATACTGACTGGGACAATAGTTCGTCCAGATTCTAGAATGGCAGGCAGGTTAGTTGAGTGGTAAGAATAAAAGTAGAAAACCTATGTTCAGAGGGTGAAATCGCACTGACAACTGTAGAGAGGTGTGACGGAGTAATCATAGCAGTAGATTTTAATCCCTAACCAGAAAAAAACTTAGGTGGATCACTAGGCATTCGAGACCAACGAGAGAATAATGGTTGTTATTTGATGTAAATATGCTCAGACTAAGGCTTATTTCCAGCTAGCACAAACTTTTGGCTTAAGAAGTAATATTGTTAAAACTAGTGACCTTTAACGTCAACACAACAATGGACACAAATAGATAACATCGACATCAGCTATCATTGCAGAGGACCAACAGAGGACAGTCGTTCATTCTGCAGAACGTGTTTGAATCCTGACCAAACCCTAATGAGAGCATGTATTTTCATGCATTTTGCTGGACCGTGAAAGGTCACTTAAGCATACTTATCAACGTCCAATAATTGTGGCATTGTTTTTACTTGAAGACAGCTTTTCACTTTGTAGATTAAGGTGTTCTGTAGAAGCGTCTGTCATTAAAAGGTGTAGTCCAGAAAGACATCAATCTCATAAAGGCCATCCACTAGAACATGGATAGTCGAGTTCAAGCTTATCCCCTCCCTTTTTTTTAATTTCATTATAAATGTTCTCTTGAAAGTCTTCGTTCAACTCTTCAGAAATCAATCTTCTTCAGAAAAAGCCCACTTATTGACTTAGGATACACAAACAATGTAGTATTATATAGTTAAAAAACACTGATCATATACTAAGTTCTTTGAACACCTTGAGTAGCATTACAAGCACATTCATGACTCGTTTCTCTCCATCCAAATACAAAATGTTACTCCAGAATTGGTCTGTATTTTCCCCAAGATTAGTCATAGGGAATAAAACAGTTAAGTGTGCAAGCCACTTCATATTTGTCGGAAATCTCATCAACTCTGGTCGGTCTGTTTCTGATAAAATCTCACTACAGACTAGGGAATCTTGCCGACTTTATCAACTTAAGATACTTGTGGCGTTGGTAAGATATCCGTCTTTCGAAGAATTGCCAAATACATTGTGTGGTAGTTCACTTGATGTTACTCAATGGATGCAAAACACAGGCTTTGAAAATAGAAAGTATACGCAGGCTTCAGGTCCTTGATAACAGAAGTCTGCGAAGTGTCACCTGTATATCATGGTACTTATCAGGTAAACAACACTCAGTTTAGACATTTTGTACAACGGAATAACGGACAATCAGTTGATGAGGTTGTGAGTTGTCGTCGATTAAGGTAGTTGGGATAGAGCCGGCTATATCAAAACATGGCATCAGCCCAAGAAATCTTTGACTGTTGGTCTATGCTAGACACTGGGTGGTATAGCTCAAAATTGGTCAGTAATACAAGTATGTCTACTCTTTATCTTCATATAGATCTCAATTTATATTATTCTCTTTTACATACCCTGACTATATTCTTCTATGCTGTACTTTATTACCACGTTATTCTCGTTAGTGTGACCTTGTCGTGTTAATGTTGCATGGCAACGCATATATGCCAGGTTCTACGTTGCTAATGACTAAGTGACTGAGATTAAGAGAAATAAGACATCAAATGATTTGAATAAAGAAACGGAATAATGTGTAGTATACAGGTGAAAGAGACTTGGTAATTTTTTTTCTTATGATAGTAGTGGTAAAAATTCAGTTAAAATTTGATTATATATAAATCAGTAGTGATGGCTTATATTGGGGAATAGGGTACTAGCCAGTGATAGCAAAATCGGTTGATGAGGTAGCAAAATGTTTAATAACAATAATGATATACATACAGTTTCACACCAACGACTTGGAAAACCGTTCAAAACCAGGAAGCTTTTTACAAATGTCCCATACTATAATGAGACAGATATTATGTGCTTCCTCGTTTTCGACGATTGTCTTAATAAGGTCAGCCTATAAAGTGAAATCTAAATAGAAAATAGCAGGACGAAATAAATGTAAGCAATATGGATACACATAAACTTAAAGTAATAATCCTATTATTATTAAAAGTGTTATATATATATATATATATATATATATATATAACACTTTTAATAATATACATATATATATATATCTAAAGTTAATAAACAAATAAAAAAGGTGGAGAGAAAAAAACAATTATGAAATGACAGGTCAATGACAAACGTTAAACAAAACAAACAGCATAAAAGTTGCTATTTTTTCTAAATATATATATATTTACGTGGTTCATCAGTGAATAGCAGTACACTTATGTCGATGTAAGCATGGAAATACACGTAGGGAAGGTAGGTTTGTTTGTGAATAGAAATAATCTCATCAATATGTTATGTTAAAAATGACAGTTCAGATGAATAGTTTTAAAATAAACAATATATATATATATATATATATATATATATATATATATATATATATATATATATATATATATATAATGTCAGAATTTAGTATAAACAAATGAACTAACAAAAGATATTATTATGGGATCCATTACCTTCGCTACACCAATTAATTTGAAATCACAGTTAACCATAAGAAATAAATATTCTTGTTTATTTTCGTCATATCTGTAAAATACAACCCTACATATGATGCTTAGATGAAATTCTAAAACAACAGTAACAAGTAATCATACCATATATATATATATATATATATATATATATATATATATATATATATATATACGTATGTGTATATCTTTAAGGAATAAATAGATAAAAATTAATAACTAACCTTACTTAACAATAATCTAGGGCTTAATAATGAACAGAATGAGAATGAATGCTTTCAATTTCCGTAAAATGATTTTTACTACGCATTCAAGTAGACCATGAAGCAGATAACCCGAATACTAACTAAAATTCAATATATAATTCATCAGATTCTGATTCAAGTGATCAATAGTGTAGTATATCGCAATGAGGACTGAAGGTACACAGTTCACCCCAGTTCAGAGGAGATGGTCGTGTGTGCATATATATCAACTATTAATGGACTCTAAAAAACTATCGACTGATATTTAGCTTTGAATGTTTATCTTGCTAATGTAAGTGCCTAATGATACATACCTGTAAAAAATCAAAAATCTTCAGAAAAACTACATAATACAAATAAATAAAGAAATTTTCTTTACTTAATAAACTAATTGAAAACAAACAGACATTTCCAAAGGATGATTTCAAAACACGAATTTATATATTAGGATAAACTTGTATATTCCCGTTGATTTGTTATAGACTGAAGCTGGTCAGTCATTGTTGCTATAATAAATCAACAGGAATATACAAGTTCATCTTAATACCAATGTGCCCGTTGCACAAGTGTGGCTGTCTGAACTCAGCAGTCTAGTGGTGAACGCGGTGGCGTTCGACACGAAACGGACGAATCCCAGTGTGAACATCAACATTGGGATGCAGGTACATCCAGTCGATGAGTCTCGAATAGGACGAAACGCGCGTCCTGGATTCCACTTGCCAGTCACAATCCAACTTATATAATACAAATTTATATACTTTATTCAGTATAGCTTTGACTAAACGTAATACAGGGTAAAATAACAAGTGTTTACACTTCAATCATCTGTATTCAACAATAGAGAGAACGACAAAAAAGACAGAACATTATTAGTCTATCAGGTCAAGTAAGTATACTTTAAGATTAGTACTGAAAAAGTAAATAATGAGTAAGGTATGTGTTTCTGCGAAACAAATGAACGGTATATATAAGAAAACACTGAATATAACGAATCAACGAAAACCATCAGCACAGTATATTTTCGAAACACCAAGTCGCAATGGGTATTCATTTAATTAATGTTCAAAGGCTACCAAACCACTAGAAAAATCAGTTAAAGAATCGAAACAGTTGTTAAGCGAATGTTCCCCGCCGACAATCAACTTTTAGTTATATACGACGAGATGTTCAAGTCAAACAAAAGTGGAAAAAAATATCCGTCTCATGACACATCCAATTGTATTTACCAGTTTGCATGTACTTACAAGTGTAGATATACTAGAAGGACATGAAGACGGGCATCCTCACGATTTACTAAAGACGTACAGAAAAACCTGTCTAAGATGAGGCAACACCGATCAAAGTTTAATTGAGCGACACCTAGTAAATATGGGACAATAAATAATCAAGAGAAACGCGTTTAAAATAATCAGTAAGCAATACAAATTCATGATAAAAAAGATTCGCTAAGTCCATTGCAAACATAAAATTAAGATCTGACTTCTCAATTCAAAATGAATCGGTTGTTAACTTTCAATTGCCTTGGTGACGAATAGATTGATCACTTTATCTTGTACATTTCTTTATCTTTTAATGACAGTATTCAGTAAGTTCTATTCTTGTGATTATATTTTGTTTATATATTTACGATACATACTTGATTAAAATTATATAATCCAAACAACCCATTCTTAATAGATGAACATTTCAATTCATATTGTACATGAACATTAATAATTCAAGTTATTTATACTGCAGTGAAATACATTAAATTCAAAATATTCTACAAATACTGTCTTATCTTGTCTAAAATACCATCTAAAAGCTTTTGGTAGTTTTATTTAGTGAGATCGTGGTTTAAATTTATATTAAGTTTTGGTTGTCTACTTCAACTTCAGTATTTAACACTTGCTAAAGTTATTGGTGGCCCACTGAGCTTTAGTCATCCAAAAATGAACATAGTCAATAGTGCTGCCAAAATGACAGCCATTTATATTGCTTTCTAATTTGAGTTTACTACAGAATATGGCAGATTTCCCACATGACCAATAATCAGAGGTACCTACATAAGGACACATATATTAACTTACACGGTTATACTGTGTAGCTAGGCTGAATTTGAAGGAAAAGTCGTGTTCGTTTGGTTTCAAACTAGCTCACTAATCTTATTCTTTACAATAATAGATTTTATAATATTGCGTAGCTCAGTAAGTGGTAATAGTTGAATAGCGATGAAAAACGAAGAAATATATTTTAATAAACGATTGGTGAATGTAATATCCAATATCTCCCTCTCATTTTAGTTATTGATGCAAAAACTAAAAATCATATCTAAAGGAAATAACCATATCAAATTCACACTTCAGTACACACGATATAATAATAATAAAGTTGTTAATAACTTCCTAAGAATGTTTGACTAAAACTCAACTAGTGTATAGACTATAATTATATCTGCCTAAGAGTGATATACAGTTGTATGTATGTGGAATCAAAACACGAAATGAAAATACATTTCTTTCATATGAATCTTACCAACGGTTGAATATACAGCAAGGCATATAATCAACTTAACTTCCGTTGTATGTAATCTTCACAGATTTATGTTGACTGGGTGCAAGTGGAAACCAAAGAACAGTGGACAGCTGTTCCATCCTCGTATGCGACTTCTCAGCAGTGCGCAGCCTCGATTCCACCAAGAAATCCAACTAATCGCCCTCAGGAATTATGGCGAAAGCTTAACACTCTGCATCACCAGGTCAAAGTTCAATGTTAGAATCCAGGATTCCACCAATCTGTTATGTAGCACAACGACGATCCATTGTAATTGGTGATAACTGTCTTATCTAAGAAGGTGCGCAGTGCTGAGGAGCTCCACACTAGAACGAAACAGCTATCCAGTGTTCGTCGGTTTTAATGGTACCCAGCCAACTTTAATCCGTGACGAATATACACAACTATACTTAAAACCTTTTTCCATGAAATCAAGCCTAATCTAGTTAATTTTGAAATAAGATAAATTATGGTTAGCACACAGAAATAACGAAAAAAGTCGCATATATAAAATGTGACGACAGTAAACATTTAGTTAACGCACGAAGCTATATGTTATTAACATCAAAAGAATTACCGCAAACCAATAAGTATTAGAGAGATATTATATGGCGGTTTGAAATTATTTTTGACATAGAAATACACAACAATAAAAGAAAGGCCAATCTGCCAATGAGTCATCATGAACACAACTGTGAAGTGAGCCTGTTTGGAAACAGTCGGCGTTTACTATGTGTCGATGAGAAAAGTTTTGTTCTCTTTATTCTGAAACCCGCTATCTCACAGCTGAGGATGTCCAGGGTCTCTGTGTTTGACCAACAATGTCTCCGAAAATTTATAGACGACAGGTAGCGGCATTACGCCAGTGATGCTGGTGTTCGGGGACGCGTATTTAAGTGATAGTAACTCAACTGAAGTAACCGTCTCCAAAAAACGAATTTAGTGCTTTTTCCCAGTGGGTCCCTTACTATGCATTATTGCCGACATTAAGACATGTTGCAGAAAGCAGAGGGATGGTCAGTTTATGACTTAGTGCTTCAATCTTGATTCAAGGTTAGTATCTAAACCCACACATGATTTTAATAATTAACATTGACAAATAATGTACTCTGCTCACTACATTATCTTTCTAAGGCGAGTGATAGTTGCCTTAATTTTAACACAAACTTTCCCTACGTAATTTAAAATCGACTGCAGATTCTGTAGCAGCCAACCATCAATTCAAGATAGATTCAAGACTAGCTACTAATTCATCGAAAAACCTAAATGAACACTGGTAACGAAGCATTTACCTAATGCCGTGAAAACGGTAGTTCACTTCTATTGTGGTTTTGCGAAACATCCGGCTTATTAACGCCTGGTTTTAATTAATTCATTACAACTGATTGAGGCACGTTTGTCCACTCCTATGACCCATGAGTTCTACAATAAACGTAGATTCTTACCTCAGCGAATTGTAAAATGCTTGCTTGGGGACCGAGAAACCTGGGAACCAGAGTGTACTAGAGAGTTGGAAACAGAAAGTGCACCTGGTAATTGGCGGGATCCGTTCCAACTCGTTCGGACCACTGGTAGCCAGAAGTCTGGTGTCAGTGAGCTAATTTGTACACCAATCACTGACTTCTAAGATCGTCTTATACAAGAGGCTGAGTTATTTGAGGGTTAGTTTAACTGTTCCGTTACCCCAAGAATTTTTATCAGATTGTCTCATATCCCTGTTCGTTGGTTGATGAGTGACTCAGGAAAGTAAAGAGACTAGAACTTCTTAATCGCAACAAGTCACCAAACTCACACAGATTACCCCCCCCCAGTGACTTCTTCAGGATAGTGGCGAATCATTGATCAAAGAACTGGTGGAGTTGTTTGGTAGGGTTTAGAGAACGGAGAATGTTCCGTCATCTTGAAATGAAACGACTATCGTTCCTCTTTTTAAAAATGGCTCACATAACCAATGAAACAACTATCCTAGAGATAAGTCTTATGTCTGGCGGCAGCATTATTTAGTGATACTGGAGTTCGGATATATGTATTCGAGTGATGACAACTCAACTGATGTCACCGTCTCCAAACAACAAGTTCAGTGCCTTTTCTCAGTGGGTCCCATATCATGGATTATTTTCTGACCCTGACACTTGTTGTAGAAAGCAGAGAGGTGGTCAGTTTATGACTTGGTGCCTTAGAATGACAAAAAGCTGTATACTTCTGCTTCTGTTGGTCCATAATGATCACCTGACTGGAGTCCTAAAGACGGTGCATCTCAGTGGTTTATGTAAAATCTTATGATATGTAACCTAAAGGAAAAGCCAATAGCATTTCTGTTGCGACTTTCTATTAAACTCTTCATAAGAGTATATGATAACTTTTCCTAATGGATTGAAGTCTTTGTTTGTTATATATCTATCCTCAACGTATTGCTAGGCTTGTAACTTCCCTGTTGACTTATTGAATTTCACTTTCTCGATCATGATCGCCGTCACTGTTTCCTTACGGCATAATATTATGTTACTAATCGTGTGACGCATACAATTTTGGTGCTCGTTTGTACCAAATATTATGTGAACATGTAAAACGAGGAGACTGAAGTAAGTACAGATAACTTGCACATTGCACTTTTAAATTCCTTCGTTTGTCTCATCCACTTTAAAAATATATCCAATACTGCTCGAGGGATATTTTAAGACTCCAAAATACTTCCAAGAGTGTCTCTGTAATAATTAAATCATAGTACAATAGTCGCAGAGATTACACTTATTTGTTATCACAGGAATCGTTACAACCTGGGTGGATTAGTAATGTCACTATATGTTTCAAAAGACTTGGAACCATAAAGAAATGAGTAGTTTTACAGAGATTCATTATACAAGAGAAGCTAAAAATACAATCATTCCACTCTCGATTATAAAGTTTATAGTCATTTGTCATATACAGTTACATTTTATGCTAGTTCGTAGAAAACCAGCTGTTAGTACGTATCGTATAGAAACTTCATTATTAAAACTATACAATAAGCAGTTTTCAGTACACTTTTGTACAGCTGAAAATGCAGATAGTGAAAATAACGAGAAAACTGGGCGAAAGAAAGGGGACTAAAGAAAAAAGCAGAAAAATAAAAATTGTGAAAAAATATAACCACATTTGAACGATATCCTATTTATCAATAATCGTTTCACAGTAACCAATATAACATCGTCTAGACTTGATTGTAAGACCCTGTCGATAAAGGTGAACTATCATCGATAGTCTGAATGACTCTGTATTCTGAAGGAATTAATGTGGTTTAGCGTTAAAAGTGGGGTTTCAGGTGATCACCACCTAATAATCAGTTATCTCGTATGAATTAGCATTCAACTGAGGAACGCTTAGATACTCACATAAGGATAAAAATAACTCACATATACCTTTTTTGTTACATACATTGATGCGGTTTTGACTCAGCTATTGATTGAAGAAAATAATGATTATCCTTTTTATAGGGATAATAATAGGATTCCCATTATTAACTGAGTAACTAGGACGAAAAATGACAAACACGATTTACAAAACTGCCTTCAAATTCTTTATCTTGTAACAATTATCTCATGTTTCGTCGAAATAAGTAATGTCAACCAATATAAAGATAAATTCATCGCTAATAAAACATATTAAAATCAATCTTACAAATAATATTGTAGTTATTTCATAAAGAAACAACTAGTTTAACATCTGACATATAAGTAAACGTATGTCAGTGTATGCTATGGACTTAAACTTATGATTTATTGTAATATTTGGGCTATGCGATAAATAATTTTCTATGCTATGCAAGAACAGAGAGCAAATTAATAAAGAATGAATAGTATTTAATATCTAACCCTTCAAATTGCTGACTTTAAAAGGAAGTGACGGAAAATTAACATATATGTATAATCATAAGATCCGAAACAATTCTTTGTAAACTGTCATTATCTCTCCTAGGGACTTCTAATTAAAAATTATAAGATTACGCAAACAAAAAAGATTATTATTATTATTATTATTATTATTATTATTATTATCTTTATTATTTATTGAAGCATAATTACTATACACACCACACCCTATGACGAATAGGACGAAAAATTTAATTTCAAGATAATTTATGCATTACAACGAAAATGGATGGTCAACCTTTTAAAGACCTTTTATATTAGGGCCGAACAAATATATACAAATCAAAGAACAAACGAAATAAGTCAAAAATGAGCCATCTGACGTTGTCCAACAAATGGTGAATATTGTTTATAATCCTACGTAAATATAGAGGTTACCAGCATAAGGTTTACCTCAACATGTAAGTATGACTAATCGATTTCTGGGCAGTACTCAGATTAACGTGACATGTGTTGATATGCACTGATCTAGGAGGCAGATGGCTTAGTGGTTCAGTTCAATTGATTTTAGACTGATAGAGATGAGTGGCTTGCTAATGAATGCCATTAAAGCGGGCAATTTCAATAGAGAACTTGATACCAAGAGCTTCCAATCATCAATAGGAATAAAACAATCTCAACATAATCTGTAATTATTACTACAATAATTTGCTACTAATCAAATGACACCCACAGTCAAATGATTTTTAGTTAAGTTATTATTTCTCATAAAATTTAGTATGTGAATACAGGCATATCAAACCTAATGCACAGAAATATGGACAGCTCAAATCGATAGGAGTCTAATAAATCACATATGAAAGAAATCTGAACATGCATTAAACGAAACAATAGTGCAGTACAAAATAAAGTACTAATAACCATCCCTCGTGTCAGTATTAAGGAAAAAGAATGTAATTTAAAAAGAGTGATAAAACACTTTATAAATTGATGAATGAATGCTCTATTAATACAATCAGACGAACGTATAAAAGTTTAACATGTATTATGTAGCATTCCAAATTACCAAGGTTAAGTGTAAATAAGAAAATAGCTGTTTGAGATGGAACATACAGTAAAAATGAATAAACGTCGTGTGACATTAATATTTTCATCTGTTAAAGATACGAGTATCTAAAGGCACTAACAGTTTACAAATGCATATACAATTCATAGTAAGGCCGGAAATACTACAATTAGAAAGTTATGAACAATATAGTTCTAGATTATAAAATCGCTCAGATACTAAAGGATACTAACTAACCCCACATTCAACTAAAACGAACAGCCAGAAAACTTATCGGTCAATCCCTAGTCTTAGTCACTAAATAGCATCAATAGTCGCGCAGCATCCACGTAACGCACACGAATATAATTCACGACATTATCATATAGATGTTGTTCAATGATTAATGATGACAACTTGAAATTGCAATATCGGTCTGTAAAATTTATTAGTATCTCTTCAAAACAACGTTATTATTAGAAGGGGACTTTCCTAAAACATTTCTATTCAATCGAAATAGGTAATTCGAACAGATAAAAAAAGCTGTATAAATTAAAAGTCAAAATTAATGACCTCGAACAAACTTGCATGACTTCGACACGCCAAGCTACGTAACACCACTTAAATAAGAATTCTGGAGAAATGATTTAGGTGGATTTATACACAATAGGTTAAAGGTTAAGCTATTATATCATTCAAAAACTGAAGTCGGTACAAATAATAAGGAGGTTAATCGAGCCAGTAAAACACATTAACAGGATTTCGCTAAACAAAACACCACCACCGAAGCAGGAACCACAGGAACGAAAACACAATATAGTAAACAGGAAATTAAACCAAAAACTTACCGATCATCTCTCCCCAGGTTACGACTAGATATATAAAGTATTTCCTTTGAAAGTTCCCTTTGTAATGCTTCTGCACCGAATTTCCTGTATCGCCAAGAAATGAAATATAGATATATGTGTAAATACACTTGCCTTATATTTAAGTTAAGCTAAGTTACAAAACACAAAAAAAAACGGAAAAAGTTACTACCATATCAATTTACTAACGGTAGGCTTATTTAAACGTTTTAGCTACCTATTTTCAAACTGTGCAATTAATAAACTTATCTGTCATAGATTTCTTTTAGCTGAATATTTTTTGAGCGTTAACTGTATGTATTTGCATACTGTTATAAAAACCATACAAAGTATTGCAACGTGAAATGAAATTATTGAATTTTTTGACATATTTCCCTCCTCATCTGATCGTTGAAAAAACGAAAGACAAACATGTTAGAATCCATGAATCTTACTAAATTGGATGAAAAAACAAATGTAGAAGCCTAAATAATAGAAATTCCCAATTGACTGTTAAATGCATTCAAAATATAAGTTTCACAATTTGAATGGGCATTAAGCAGTCAGAATTTATAATACTGAACAAAGCCACTACTATCTGAATAATATGTAACTAAAACTGGAGACTGAGTTAGTGTTTTATCCGAGATTATGGTATCTTGAGAAATGTGTTTTGAACACTTTCATTTTTAATGAAATTAATAGTTACTGAAAGCACTGCTCCTTATAAAGTAATGTTGTGAACATTCAACTTCATGAGTCCAGTTCCAGTGATTACTATTCTATGAACTCAGTAATATACTAAAACTACAAATTTATTCCCAGTACCTATAAAAAAACCTTTCTGAGAAAATCGTCCACATATTGTAAACTTTACATCCTAAAATAATTTTTACTGATATATTGAACTCAAGACCATTAAAGTATTCCCATTACCCAATACGATTGCAACAAATAGCAATCTTTTGATATTCAAATCTGACGGAAACCATCAGAAGAGAAGATAAAGACCGTGATAAATTGACCACTGTTTATAAGTACAACAAGCCTAACTTATCATAGTTCGTAAAATACTAAATCAGTGGATGTATACGGAATTTATCATTATTCCAGTAAAAACTAAAATTTCGACTACAAATAAAATCCATTGTCATATAAACATTAATGATTGATTAGATGGTTCAACCTAAAAATGAAAAATTTACAACCTGTTGAACGAACCAATTTAAAAATGAGACAGTTAAAAATCGATAAGAATGGGTACAATAAGGTGATATAAAGCTATAAACGTTTGGATTATGACTCTAAGAACTAAACAGATTGTGCCTACGTAGTTCCGTATATAGTATTCGTTCATCATTTTCAATCTAGAGAACTACGTATAACTTCAAAGGATTAATCAAGCTGATCACATTATATATATATAGTGAGAGAGATTGGACTGAACAGCTGTAACAATCTTATGTGAAATCCTATCTACTTACTTCTCCTCAAATAAAAACATTCATATAAAAACACCTGTGAAGTCACTTAGCTTCCATTCTGACCATTATCAGTTATTATCTACTTTTACAAGTTGCTAAGAGCAAGCACCATCAGTAGGAAAAATACCTACTAACTTAAACATAAACTAACGAAAAAATTAATTAGTGTGAGATAAATAACAACGGAACAAGAGGAGCAGAAGAAAAGATGCATCATATCGTAAAGTGGTCTGGCTACAATGATAATTAGTTGCTGATAAAAAGGTATATGACATAATTGTTGTTTCTTAATTTTTATCTCACTCCCTTATTTAATTTGATTGACTGACAAATAGAGTTATGATAGGAATTTCAGATTGATTAAGATAATATTTTCCTTATTTTCTTGTTTAACTACAAAGAAGTTATTATTTTTGTCAAATCATAGCTATACACGAGTTAATTAGCTACATATCCATCATTATTGTTGTTTTCTTTATGTAAAAAGTAGTAAACTGACAGGCATTATGAAAAGTCATGAGTAGATTCCATAATGTATGATGTATTTTTTCAGTTTTATTAAATAAGCTCAGATTTATTTCATGTTTTTCATCAAAGTATAGTAAAGTTTCAAGTTTATTTGAAGTATCACAAAACTGTATTAGAAGTAACAAATGTAGAAGTGTTAGGAATGTGTGTATTCAACGCTAGACAGAACTACAGAAAATAAGGTAATAATAACAGAGTTTAGTAAGTTAGTAGCCAATGATCCACATTTCAACTTGAGATAAAACACGGGCTTCGATCTATGTTGTTTACAAATAACTTCTCACCTCATTCATAAATTAAGATTAAAAAACCATAAATTCCTGGACTCCACAGATGAATAACCGCAACGTCCGTTCCATTCAAAAAGGTTCCACTAATTCATTAGGAAAACTATGTTGTGTCTAATACGAACAAGTATATATATATATATATATATATATATATATATATATATATATATATATATATATATAGTTATCGTTCTATGTTCATAGGAAGAGATGAAATTAATAAGGTTAATACTACACTATACTTCCTTATTATGGAAAGAGAACGCTTGTATGAAGGGATGATGGAGACTAAAGCCATCAAGAAGATAATGAGTGAATACAGCTATGTAACCACAAACAATTCTATGAAATGGCACTTAATGTTCACAAACGGTGATAGCAATTATCGTGTTCAAAATTATTTCCACCTATTTACCATCTTCCTACAGTACACTGTGCCTAATCTCACCTGCCGTCTACGGATACTTGCTTTAAGTTATAATGGGGGAAATGAGAAAAAGCAAAAGAAAACGATGAAATACTTTATTAGCCGCTAGTTATAATGAATACAGTTAAAATCCGCTTTACAGAAAATACTACGTGTTTTAAGAAAGATCAAAATGAGATTCAATTTGGCATTTATGAGTAGATTAGGGTAAGAATAAATATAAAAAGGGATG
The DNA here is from genome assembly GCA_034768735.1 of Schistosoma mekongi. NCBI lineage: Eukaryota > Metazoa > Platyhelminthes > Trematoda > Strigeidida > Schistosomatidae > Schistosoma > Schistosoma mekongi. Next base: position 25,977,566 of record CM068305.1, read on the forward strand.
TGGAAGTGAGTTTATAATACTCAATTTAAGAGTAGATTCAGTCTATCGTAGATTTGAGAAGATTAAATACACCCTTGTGAATATAAACAATTGACTTAATCGAGTTCCCAAAAATTTTCAATAAATAGGCTACAAAATGAATAACAAACTAAACAGAAAACTCAATATCTACGTAATATTGCATTTCATTGTAAAATCGAACCGGAGAAAAAAAACAATGATACTTCATTCATTATTCAAGATATATAGTGAAATAAGACAGAAAATAGTATTAGTCAAGACAACATTATTTCAACCTGTTCATGATTATTAATTATTTACGAATACATACATATATCATGATTATTAATAGTATTCGCATCCTGATGAAATATTTACTTCGAAGAATTTTTGTGTGCTGGTAACAAAACGAATTTATTTATTATTCAGTAATATAACATTTTTTCTATGAACAATATATTTATGCATGGATGTCCATAAATTTGAACAGTAATTATTATATAAATGTACTTTTGACTACATCGCATGTTATATCAGGTCAGTGGTTTTGCGTAAGTAAATTCAACTGTTAATCCCGGATACTGCAAATAAAATGATGAAAGTATATACTTGATACTAATTTCTAAAGGGTGTAAATAGTTTACACTGTTGGACTGTGAATGAACTGTCATTCTTGAAGATGAAGCTATCACTTATTTATCACTCATAACGTGTTCGGATAACGTCTTGGAGTATGCGACCAATTATACTAGTTATATTTGCCAACAAGACAATTTTCAGGAAAAATCACTAACTCGACATATCGTTTCAAGCAAATCGATAATACATTCATAGTAATTACTGTTCAAATTCATAAGAAACCATGCGTGAAGAATTTTTTTACAGAAATAAGTCATAGGACTAAGTAATTCACAACCATACTTTGTACATTTACATAGAATAGTGACGAACTATGCTATTATTATGATAGTTCACTTTGTATAAACAGAAACATTACATCTTATGATGAGAGAAACTGGTGGAGTTATATGGAAATGAAATCTGCAATAATTACACTATGTGGTAATTTACATGAAAGGAGATCATCAAGAGTCGGATTTGCGCAGTTTGCTGAATTATTATGATAATTAGTAAAAATGTTTATCTGATAAACTGAAAAACCTAAATGACGCATATGTACACATACATATATCATAATTTAGAAATTCATGAACACTTTAATGCATATGTTTTTGAGCTGAACTTTTGCTTCTCTATCCATGAGAGACTCTAAATATGAATAGACTCGTAGATTGTTTATTTGTGCACTACACGTAATGCGTTTATCCTAAATGACGTCGTTAATCATCAAACGCAGGAATTTTATTTATAATACTTGGAACCAGCTACGATAAATAAACAGCGGAGTATCAGAAAGACACATTCGGTACGATAACACGTGCTATACGAACAAGCGAGACAAAGATAAATAGCATGCACTTGATGGTAATGCTGCACGCACTGACTAACAACAGAGTTGTGTTATTAATCAAATCTAATAAAAGCAGAAAGTAAACTGAATGAAAGGAGTCCGTATTCAATTTGATTTTTGGGACAACTGAAAAAAATGGTACTAAGAAAACTAATAATTTTCAAAAATGGTTACCGAGTCACTTGTAGTAAATTCAAAACAAAAAACCATACCACAGAAAAGTCATGAATCATTTTTCTTCATTTAGAAATAAATCATTACCCTCAAAAACATTAATAGAACAAAACTAAAATTTCTTTAACACATATACACACATAAGAGGATAACAACGAAAAGTGAATGCAAAAAAACATACACTAACAAGTTCGAAAAGTTATTAAGAAACAAAAACGAAATTATTCTATAAAATTAGGCAGTTGAAGACACAGGAGTAAAGTAGCCTGTTTTTTTCTTTGCTACTAACCACAGTACAATGAAGTAGGCAAAACACAATAAGCTTGTGGATTTCTGTTAGTGTCCAATACTGTCGAAGGCCTATCAAATATATACCTATAAGTATACAATTTAGTAAATCGGCTTTGCATTCGCTCTTCTTTTGTATACCGAATAATCAGATTTATTGTCCCAAATTTGTAACAAATATAAATTATAATTAATTTGATGATTGTGCACATAAATTACAATTAATTACTTGGAATACAAAAAAAACACTCATTAAGAACCATTTGATTACAAAGTACAAATATACCGAAAAGATACAACGGGCTGATTGTAGATAGACAACTATTGAAAACCTGAAATTATTGGATAAAACTCACTAAACTAGGAGCTTAATGGTCATTCCAAATATGATGAAGAGAATAAATATTTGTCACTGTATAATCGAAATTCATTGAAATTATAATAATACATTCAACTAGTTTATTCTGTTAACTAATATTAAGACAGTTAAGATATCATGAAAAATAATGATATAGAATAACGAGGAAGTATATATTCTTGTATCGTATATTACAGCTAACCTTGTGGACAAAATATATTAATGTTCAAAAGTCAGAGAGTACAATAACTTTACTATTATTATTACTACCGTTTTATGCTATATTCTAAGCTTTACGGCTCATGGTGCTACCATATTGTCGAAGCAAGTGGAGTGTGATTTACATTTACAACTTAGTAATAAATAATCAAACGTAATTACCACTAAGCCGTTGCTCTGACAGTTTAGTCATCACTGCTAATAGTAACTACTTCAAATCGACCAAATAAAATTTAACGACATTTTGTAATTGGGTGTTGTGGAGTTTGTTGAATTTTAATATGAGCCACTATGAGCTTTTACTATTTAGTTCAGATTATAACAAATTTCTATTGGCCGCTACTTCATTTGAAGCAACTGTGACTCAAAACCCTTTTACCATGTCCAAAAATATCAGTAAACTAACACTAAAAAGCATGGATTTTCAGAAAAAAAACTTTAAACTGAGTCATGAGGCCAAAGATTCACATGAATTTTGATTTAATTAATGATAAAGCTTAGTAAAAACTTATGCAACTAGTTAATTTGGTAAAATTAATACCTCAGATATCACTGATTTCAGACCAACTGATTGTTTACGCTGTGGTGTGTTCTACACAACAAACGGCCTCTAATCAGACTTTTTTTGATATGAGTAGTACGTGTGACAAAGCTTAACATATTGCATGCCTATAGATTACATAATAGCTTTGGACAACGTGCAAGCACTTAACAGATCTCATTAAGTAAGTAAGATGAATGATTTTAAGGTATGGGACCTCAGCTTCAAACTCTAATTCATAATAAGGCTGACTTATTCTGTTAGCAAAAGTAATATAAATACCTGTTTCCAATGTATAATTGGAATGCATTTGGATCCAGTTACATCCAAATAGGAAAAAAACGCTCGTCCTGCATTCCTCCTGCCAGCCACAATTCAACTCAAATAATAGTTTTTTCCAATAGTTTTCAATTAACGCTTTTTGTTGCACAAAAAACAAATGACAAGCTAACTTATGCATGATACCTACACGCTGTATGAAAATCATCATATCAACTGTTTTACTAGTCAGAATGATATACGGTGGTATGATCTAAACATGATCCTTTAACAGGAAGTTACGCTCGTTATTTACGTATCCGAAAAAAGGCTCTACAAAACTCATAAAGAAAGATACTTAAAGACCTGTTTTCCAAAATGTTAAAAATGCCAAGCTCTGCACATCTTATCACTTAGGAATGTAAGCAAACAGGATATGCTTAGTATTAAATAATAATGAGTGAGAACAGTATTTCAATTAAACAAAGAAGATGAAAATTGAGCGATTAAAAACAATTAGTATCTTTGTGAAAATAAAAAATGTTAGGCATCATGAAGCATTGTATTGATTTGAAATGCTGTCAATCATAATGAGGATGATGTGACATCTGATCATACTAAACATGAAATAACATAGGCTGATATTTTAGGAAACTGTTAATTTTCGCCAAAGAAAAACACAAGGAATTCACAATAAACGGGACAGAAATGTATGACATAGTAAACATGAAAATAACTAGCTTTATGGAATGATAGATACTACATAAGATGATCTAAGATACAACATTGAGAAACACTGCTTGTATTAAATGAAGGAGACATCAAACAGTTATACAAGCTGAAGTAAGTGCCGCAGGGTTCTAAGCTGTTCTAACCAATAACCACTTTTTCAATTATAGAAAAGAAACAACTGTATAACTACTGGAATGCATAAAAGTAGCGATTAATTTTCATTTTAAAGTGAATCAAATACATGAAAGTGACATCATGTGACCATTTGAAATGAAATAAATTACTTGAGTAATAAGCAAAATTCTGTATCCATGACTATATATGATTTCCTTCTTGCATTCGATCACTACCAACAACTATAGACTAAATAACTAAGATGTCAATAAATTCACAACCATAATGAAGAAAAATAATTAGGATGATTGCTTTTAATGTCTATTAAAGACTGCAAAAATAATAGTCACTTCTATTAGAAATTGACTTTGCAGTAGAATATCTGAAAATCAACAAATACCAAAATGACGTCTAGACATACGAGTTCAGTTAGTAAATAATTTCAAGTTATATTATAAACAAATATCACATAGATCAAATTACAAACAATCAATTACCATAAAGTAGATTAATTTTGCTTTAAATCTAATTACTTATTTGCTTGCCAGTAAAGAAGTAATAAAAAGCATTTGTCAGTAAATAATTAAATTAATACATAAAATATAAGAAACGAAGCGAAAAAAAGTAAACCAAACGGGTAATTGAATTATCTAACAAAATAAATGGTAAGAAAATAAGCGAAAGAGATGAACAAGTTAATTTATGTTCAAAATAAAGGGTTACTTATATAAAAGTGGATATATAATATATCACAAGAAAATTGAGAGTTAATATATCATTTTACGTAAAAGAAATGAACTCTAACTTTAAAACTAAGAGGCGGTGGTTAAGCATACGAAATGTTATGTTCTTGTCACCTCAGACGATAAAGATTCACAGCATAATCAACTAATTTGACATCTTTCTCTAATGCCATCATCATAAACGAATCATTACTTAACTGATGATCCCAAAAAACAGTGATCAATGTTTCAGAGGTATCTGTGATAAAAACCAACAATCTATAAATGTCATTTAGTCTTAACAGCCACGTTTCATATCCATGAAGTAAGATACAACAAACTACTGAGAAGTATCCCATCCATTGAATAGAGAACAGACATCCACCCCACTGCAGAAGTGATGAATGTTGGAAAAAGCACACGACCTTTTAGAATCCGCGCAGAAATTTCATCAGACACTAAGCCAGTTGGGCTGATTACACGCCCAAGAAAAACAAAGTGGTCAACTCACTGAACTACATCACTTCCTGTCTATAGTTCAGACGTTAACGCAGACTAGTCAAGAAACAATAGTTTCTATTTAGAAAGTGAGAAGCGCCATTCTAAAATGCTTGCATTGTTATTCAATGCTACTGAATGACGGCATTTTGTCAGCATCTTCACCAAGCAGGATTGCACCATCAGCTTACTCTAAGTCAGTAAGTGGACCTCCAGTTGGAAGATTAGTACTTGGAAATTTAGACTACGAGAGTTATTTGTAACAGTAATTAACGAGCAAATTATACAAAATGAAGATAAAGAATAGTCTAGGCGGATTCTACTTGAGGCTACAGGCACACACAAGAATTTTATATAAGTAGTTTTCGAACTGTTAGTTCCTTACTACCTTGCATGTTAGCACATTAAGGAATGGTTGCTGCAGCCGGCTTAGCCCAACTGGCTCATTACGATAGCAGAATCAGACCACTACGTAGTAGCAAAGGACTTAAATCAATTTATTTTATTTAATTTCCGCAACAAAATTAGTTTAGTACTTAATTAAATCGATCGTTTGATGTGTATGAAAATTAGTCCCAAATAACCCAGGTAAGTGGCTTTATTTCAAGGATTTTGTTATCATCAAAAATAAATAAGGTTATTGTATCTAAAGTTAGAAAAAAATGAGTACTTAGGAGATATTAACATAAAACTTTGGAACAGGAAATCTTACCGCGAGATAATTTTGGTAGAAACTATAATGTTAAGTAAAATCAAATTATTTCCAGGAAGTATAAAAACACAATGTATGACTTGTTTCTCGAAACCAGTTGATTTTTACTGCCTCTATTTTATAAGCCGTTACAAGAATAGAAAAGTACGGGGAAAATAAAAAGATTAAAAAGAGGAGTAACAAGTAGGTGAAAAATCTGTCAACGGAAATTTTTAAAGATCAGATTAGCATGATTTACAACGAAAAATATCACTTATCTTCCTGCAAAAGAATATCGAAATGAAAACCGTAGGTTGACGCTTGGGGCAATTATTATCAACCGTGTAACATTAATAGGTATTTACGTGTCAGGGGGATAGGTTTAATGTGCATGTGAAAAACACGTATCACTGTTTATTGAAAAAAAAAAGAAAATTAACACATTAAGTTTTCTTTTTTTATGTAAATAAATTCCCCCTAGTTTCTACGGGACTTGTATTACACGATTGAGTCACATGTGATCAATACATATGGATATACCAATGTACAAGCATGTTTATACACAAAAGAAATACGCAACGTACAGAATACTTAAACTTTATTGGACAAGGTGTATTTCTGCATGTCTGTTTACTTATAATTAATTTTAACAAATGTATATAAATACTAAAGGCATGCCTATATAAAAATGAGTAAATATAATTAAGGGTCATAATACTAATAGGTCAAAAACTATTATTATTGTTATTATTACACAGTAATTAAATTCAGAGAATCTTAGCATAGAATGCATACTTATTCCATTTGTTACACATAAATACTGTCACCGAAAATATCGGTGAGGAATTTATTAAAAGCACATTAGTATATAATCGTACATTACATATTACATGTTTAGCCAAAGTAAAAGCAAATCTGCATAGAAAAAAATATAAAAGAAAGCTAATTAAATCAAATTATGCATCGTCAATTGTCTTTCACAACAACAACAACAACCAGTGAGAACAATCGAGACAATTTATTAACCATGTCACACAAGTATACAGAATTACTCAATTTGTAAGTTCAGTATTTTATGAATTTTGATGCTAATTTTTCTGTTATTAAAATCGAAAGTGGAATGCAAGTTTATGCTAAATAAAACACGTGTTTGAAAGATAACACATAATCAACTCATTAGGTACAAATGTTTCTAAATCGAGTCTGATAGGATACAGTGACGCATATCAATTTGACGGCCTATCTTATCAAGATAATCTCAACGACTTGCTGTATACAAAATACTCATCGTTAAAACATTTTAATCTGTCACGATAAAAAAATATAAGTTCGTTACTAGCCGACGTAGGTCGAAAAAAATATATTCAATGAACAAGTTTAATGTCTATAGTGAGGCTATTACCAATATACATTATGTTGACAACATTTACTTAACGAATTATTAGTCATAACAAACACTTTTTAGATTATTACCACGAATAGTCACAATCCTTCTTCCTATGGCCTTTATATACAGATTTCTGAACAAATTTTAAACTTCATTAATGATGGGGAAGATTTATAGCTGAAATGGATAATATTGGTGTTACAGAGTTCACTGAGCTAAGTGGATAAATTGTACATTGTCATTACACTTAACATCATCTGAGCCTAATTGATGTAGAGGCGAGTGTTTCAGTTATTCTAATATCGTTAAAAACTAGTTAACCCCAGTAGCTTCATTCATGAATTATTGCTAATGTATTTGTATTGAATCATTTTTCGTCTATTCTTGACTAAGTAGTTGATTGAACATAAGTGTTGATAAATATTGACCGATGTGGATGTGCCTATTGATATAACTGAATACAAATGAAGTAAGATAAAGGTTTATTCCTAAATGAAGTAGGTGCTCATAATGAACGAAAAGAAAAGCTTCCAAGTTAAACCATTTTGCTCAGAGAACTTAACATTATAGATTTTAAGCCTGCAAATAAAATGAATCAGTATAGTGCAATTTAATCCAAAAAAATCAATAGAAGCATAAACAATGAAAATAATTTGAACTAAACTATAGGTGAGATAGTCATAAAAATACTTTGACGGTGTATAAAAATATACGAAACCAGTTCACCTTAGGCACAATAAGTGATTACATATTCAAAAGGGCTTGTTAAAATGGGATAACAAGCAAAATAATTCTCAATGCTACATAGTTATTACACAGTGATGAAGATATTTACGTGCAAAAATAAAGATGCCAAGCCAGAACCCATACAATCGCCGCAAACTGATTGGTCGATGCCCGTAAGTCTGTTCTAACCCTGCTAACGTCAAGCCAAAAAAAAACAACATAACTGAGCCAAGCAACTAGAATCAATTTATAACTCACGCATTCCCTCATAAATATACAGAAACTGAAAACACAAGTGACCATTTATGAAATTAGCATCAGTAAAAAGTAGGAAAATGGGTGAACAGGTACACAGATAACTAATTGTAATTCATGAGTGGAAAATGAAATGGCAACAGTTACTGGGTTAAACCCAAGGTTTGGGGAGGGAAAAATTATAATAATAGGAATAAGGTGTACAATCTACACACAACCAAAATAAATAAAATGGTCTGCTAAAAAAACAGTTCTAAAAGATAGCCATTCTTCTTGAGTTGCCCAATCTATCACAGTGAAAGCTTACAGCAGTTATTAAATACCTTAATATCACAACTGAAGTAATGAGAGTAACTCTAATAATTAAAATTTCGATACACGTTTGCAATCCTATAGTAAGTACAAACACTAACTTGCATATGCATTAGAACATCAGATACGTCCACAATCAGGGACTCTATATCAGTAAAACAATTTCAAAACTAAGATATGTATGCATAGCACCATTCAAAATACCCTACTTGCGAACAACAATTATGTTATCTATTTAAACAGTTCCATTACTATATAAGTTGGATTGCGACTGGCAAGTGGAATCCAGGACGCACGTTTCGTCCTATTTGGGACTCATCGTCTGGATGCACTTGCATCCCAATGTTGATGTCCACAGTAGGATTCAAATTCAGTCCGTTTCGTGTCAAACGCCACCGCGTTCACCACTAGACTGCTGAGTCCAGACAGTCACACTTATGCAACGGAGACATTGGTATTAGGATGAACTTGTATATTCCTGTTGATTTGTTATAGACTGAAGCTGGTCAGTCAGGATGCACGTATAGTAACAATGACTGACCAGCTTTAGTCTAGAACAAATCAACGGGAATATACAAGTTCATCCTAATGGTTCCATTATGTTTCAAGCAAGTATTCATATCGTTTAGATAATATTTACTGAATATCGCATTTTCGGTTATACTTCTATAAAAGGAATAATAATCCTAAATACATAAGTAATATATATTAGCCACCCTACCTGTTTAATTATTTGGTGAATGGGAGTAAGAAACAATGAAGAAAGATACGACACACGCTACACAGTGCAATAAAAATTATTATTGTGCACACTACAATGATATACAAAACCTAATGCACCGATCAATTAAACATCACGATCTTCACAAATTACAAAAAACGAGAACACTAGAAAAGTTACACCTAAGTAAACTACACAGTAGAAATAGTAATAAACTCTTTTTGATACAATACAGTATAAAGCTGTGAACGAGAATTAACTGAAACGGCCATTTTTGAAAAAAATCACTTAAAGTAATTAATAAATTTTACTAACTACAAAATCATAATATTTATGGCACCTATGAAATGAAAATCATGTATCTAGTGTGTTTTACCACTACAGTGACGGCGTATTAAGTGCATAACCATAAAAATAATATGACTTCTTATTCCCATGATGATTTTTTAAATTTCAATTGAATACCTTGGAATTACATTAATTGGGTAAACGGAAGATTAATTTACAACAAATACAAACAAAATATCTAGATAATACTTTGATTATGAAAATATTCTCTTCATTTTACAAAGAAAATCCAGTCGACTGAACTAAAATGATGACCGTTTCTTCTTTAAACCATTCTATTTGAAACTAAGATTTAAAAGGAGAAAAAATATAGTAACATCAGTATTCATTTGAATTATCCTGCTGCTGATAGTCAGGATTGATGCTGCGTTTTGATAAATATTAAGTAGTAGAGTAGTATCATCATTTTACAATTGCGAGAAAGTGAACAGTAATATGCATTAACTTACTGAACCAGTAAAGATGTCGTATTACAAGAAAATATTGTTTAATGTGTTTAAATGCGAAAAAAGCTACAGAAAACAGGCATAATGATTATCCACTGGTATGGAAGTTATATTTATCACATCAATTTGATTTTTTCAATAATACAAAGTTCACTTTTACACACGTAGAGATCAACGCTTACAAGAATTTTAGCTTGCTTTATCACCTTTATATTAAAAACAATTAATTTTAGTGAAGTGTCAGACATTATATCTGAGTATAATGTGAATAGCTTTCAGTTCTTAAATGCATATATACGTGGTTCCTTTTCTTGTTAACTAAAAAAACAGTAAAAAATATGAGTCCTCTGTGCATTCTTTCGAATTAAATTGAAATCATTTATATATTAAAGATGATGACACCATTTAGGACAAATTGTGATTAATATTTTGTATTTTAAAGATCATTAAATCCTACAGGACAAGTTTTCGAAGCGACCTTCTTATTTTTAAGGGCTGCCCTTGTACAAAATCCTGAAAATTTACATTATATTAACATTAGCTTATGTGTAACGTTAAAGATGCATAAAAACTGACAGTAAAAATTCACTAAGATGAAGATCATGTCAAATGAAATCAGCTTATTGTTTTTTTTAAAACGTATTAGATACAAAAGTACACAAAGGTGGATTCTACAATACTATAAATAAGAGACCTTTAGATTAATTTATTAATATTGGATCTCTATGGGTGAGAAACTCACAAGAGATCCCATTATATCTTAGAGTGTTTGGAGACTGGTGAATATCCTTTGGGGCGCAACCCGTTAAACTTGAAAATACATCAATCTTAATGTCGATGTACTCCTAAAGTTGCTAACAGTCTACATATTTGCAAACCTCGAAATGGTGATTACTTTCCTCTTAATTTTAATTCAAGGGAAATTATCAGTAAATAATTTTAATAAAAAACGAGTATAAGCGGTATAATTAGAACGTATTTGGATCTTTCCGTTGATTTGCTATAGATTGAAGTTAATCAATCTCTGTTTGCATATGTGAATCTTGAGCGAATTGCCTCGATATTGCGATTATACCTAAAAAAAGCATAATCAACTTTAAACGTTACGAATTATGAACTTGTTTAAAAAACATTTATCACCGGGAGTACGCACAAAACAGATGAATTTTCATATAGAAAGTGGTTATAACAGCAACTGAAAGAAGTAAAATGTTTTTTTTAAATAAACATAGTCCAAGATTAGAAACACACTTTGAATAAACCCTTCCGTGACCACAGTATTTACAATACATTAAGGGGGTTGTGAAGTCGTTTATCACATTTATTACTACCAATGTGGCTCCACACTAAAGCTTTGTAAAGTGCAACGGCGTTAAGTAGTACCGCCTTGGAAGAAAAGAAAGCAAAAACCAGTAGCCACAATTTAACCTGATCAACAGATTTTAGTATGTATTAAAAGAGCTAACTATAGATTTGACACAACTCATTATTCAAGAATAAGTAAACGCGAATTCCTCAGTTTTAGGGCAGTTAAGGAGCTCCAACAATAGCAAAGTGGCCACGTATTGGAGTATGAAGAAAGGTAATACAATTTGAACATCACAAGGAAAATCTGCATCCTCAAGATGTCAACGAGAACGAAAATAAAGTGACTGACTTTAACCACCTAAAATATTGGTCACTCAGTGATAGCTAAACCACTCGTCTAATTAAAACTACAACTGCTAGTTTAAAAACATGTTCCAAATAAATTGATTTATGAAGTTAGAAGTCATCACAAGATCATGTACCAAAAAGTATAGCTTTCGACCCAATATACAAACTTGTACTCATTTAAAGTAGTAAGTAACTATAAAAACACTAATCGATTTACTCAGTAAATCAATAATTCAATTGAGACAAAAAGAGGGAAGGAAAAATACTAGTAGTTAAATGCACTTAGTAGCGCATATCACTTAATTGAAGTAACATGAGCACTTGATTCATTAATTCCTACTATTAATGCTATTACTTATGTTTTTCATAAAAACGCATGTTCCTTATAACATTCAACTTAACATCAGGTTATCATGATAAAATTAACATATAAACAAGCAATGTTATAGTGGATTATTAAAATAATAGAAATAGGATGTAGCTTGGAATGTTTTAAAATAAAAACTTTTGAAAACCATTTATGGAAACAAAAACTTAAATAAGCATTCAGAATAATGGAAAAACTTAAGTGAAACAAAACGAGAAATAACTAAGACAAAAAACAGGAAGGAAGGTCAAATAAGTAAATATTGATCGTTAGTTTTGATTATTTTACGATATATGTTAGTTTACACATCAGTGAATCTTTTAATCTCTCTCTCTCAATATATATATATATATATATATATATATATATGTATAGAGAGAGAGGGAGAACAGGGGGGTTATTTGTTAGTTCAGTAAAGATGTTTTAGCACATTAGCAGTGACTTTTATACTAATTCGAAACCAACCAAAACTATATTAAAACGACAAAATGAAAACCGTGGCTTATTACTTAATTGGCTGAAACGTACTGTATCACCTGAATGTTCTAGATTAAAGCTTGCATGAAATCAAAAAACCTATTCAGAACGTGTTTCCTGGGTATTCTTAGTTTGTAATGATAAGTAGTTTCAAAAGGTTATTTGCTGAAACAAATATTTATTGAATCCCTAAATTATTAACGCACTACATTAATCTATACCGACCTATCCTAGGTGAAAAAATATGTAAATGTAACAGATTCCGTTTGTTTATTGAATATAAAATAATAAAATGAAACAATAAAAAGTAATGATAGTTAACTAATGAACAAATAAAAATTATAATTATACTGTATTATAAAAACAAAAATAAATTTATCTTTGATAAACATCTACAAAATAGGCTGGGATAATTTTGTATCAGATATGTGCTTACTTTTTAATACTTTAAAAAGACAAAAACCACCTACTGGGATTCATAGTCCATTTAAAAAGGAATGCATATATTGGGTTGATATATGCCAATAAATTTTAAAGAGATAATTTCGATCCAAATATCATTATAATTAAAGCGTAAAATTTATAACTATGAAGTAAACAGTGAGAGATACCCAGTTTGTGGACTATATGTTTAAAACTACTCTTTTGAGTAAAAATACAAAGTACACTTTAAAAACCCCGAACCAGTTTATTTGGTATACGATTAACGGTGGGATCAAGAAAGTTCTCGGGGTAGTTGTAAGTATATCTGAGACTTCAACTCAGTATTTATCACTTCAAATATCAAGGTGTTACTTCTTGAGCTACTAAAGTAAGATGGCTATACACTCTTTCAACGAATAGTATTCAGTACTTCAATTGATCAACACAAATTGGGATATGTGCGCCCTAAATAAAATGATTCCATATAATAATAATAATAATAGTAATAATAATAATAAGTTTTATTCAATAGTACGTTTAGTACAACATAAATTTTCAGCATACAGTGTCTCAATGAGTTACCCTTTCATGTACACATCTGAAAAATGATACATTTATATATATATATATATATATATATATAATGTCAACAAAAATAAGATCTTGGTAATACTAGAATTATGTAATCGCTTCACATAATATATTAAAAAGAAACAAAAACCCTCTTTGATGTTAGTGAAACATGCAAAGACAAGAGTAAAAGTTACACCAAGATAAGTAGCGTACGACGTAGTCTTCATTATAAAATCTCCAATTTTACAAACATTTAGGTCTTTTCTATGTCTAAGACTGAAACTGACTGTTTGACAATTGGAGAGATTAGGTTGAAGACCATTCAAACTAGACCATCGTTCAACATTCAACAAGAAACACTTTATTTCACAACAAATTAAGGAAAAAACTGGAATACAATTAGTAAGATCATCTGCGTATTTAACAAAAATATGTTCATAGAAGAGGGCAAGTCATTCAAGAAAAATAAGAAAAGAACGGGGAAGAATATCAATCACCTTGAGGCAAACCAACTTTCGTTAACAGATGAGTGGAACACTTTTCTTTGTACAAAGTATGTTGTTCTCTTACGGAGAAGTAGGAATACAGTCAGTTGACTATCCGGCTTTCAGCCACCATGATATCTTCGGTTAGAAATAACGGGATTACTCACGACAGGTTGTAGACCATTTTATAAAGGTGTATAAGTACGCAATCCGATTTTGGGACATGAGTGAACAACTAAAACAAAAAAATGACAAACGAGTAACTTGTTGAGACGTTTAGTAAAAAGTGGTAGCCCAATATTTCAAACAAGCCACCATATAGCATTTAGTGGCACGTTGTGGTAACAAAGACTGATTAGTAAAAGTTGTGAATATAGCAAGAAGAAATCATGAACATTTACCATAAAAGTATAACTTTATATATACTGAAAAATTTACAAGACGGGCGATCAGTAGTTACTCATTAATATTAGTTTATAATGATGATGATGAATGATTAAGAAGAACATTCGAAAATAACTTCTAGCAACTAGTGATGTCAAATGGAGAAGTTAAAACTAAGGAACCCTCCTGTAGTATTAGTCAGCAGACATGTTTGAGAAACCATGATGATCAGTCTGCCAGAAATCAATCAAATAATGAACATATGACAAATATCTTGTTTATTCAGCTTCAAACATTCTGTTTTGAGGATTAACGACATGATTACTGTATATAATATACTAAACAACTGACGTTATATTGATTAGAGGCACCCGTCATAGAACACTGGACTAATGCTTCGTGCAATTTTGTACCAGTCAAAAGACCTACCTAAAATCTTAAAGAAAATACCCCATGGAAGATTCGATCATAGGTCCGGCGGTTTCGTGGCCTAAAATTGTTACCAGTTAGTTAGTCGGACAGCTAAGAAACGCGTATAGAACTAAAATGCACACACTAATTGACCGTTGAGTAGTAATAGATGTCATGTCACTAGAACTCTAGTCTAGTACTATTTACATCAAACGTCAGCATGTTATCCACTAATCTAGAAAGTCATGGTAACCACCAAATGTTATTCAACTAGGAAGAAATTTTATATTAGTGAGATCTTAGAATTTTCAATCACATATCCTTATGCTTCAGAATTTATATATATATATACATGCATAATTGGGATTGTCCATGATACTCTAGATATTATTCTGTCTTTTCATAGAAAAATAGGTTATCGTTACCCTTTCATCTACTTACAGACAGATTAACATAAAATAAGAATAACAGAGATAACACAAAGGAGAGATATAACGAATAAAATGCTTTTTAATTATCTGTCTAATATATAATGCAAATTCGAGTGTCACATTTTAATGTTTATACCTATTTTAAAAAGAGATTTACAGACAATCGACAGAATGTGCTAAATTAGTTGCACGTTACATGGAATAAAAAACGTCTGAAATATAAGCTTTGATACAATAGAGACCAACAGATAAAAACTATTCATATTTGATTTTTTAATACTTAACGTACAGCGTAAATTATATGAACATACGATTGTCTGATGAATATGAAAGCGAATAGCAAAGTCAACAAAAGTTGTTGCATAACACTATCACCTTTATATAATATTACGGATTAACTACTATTTGGTTTTATTGTTTATTTCATATGCATTAACTAGATTTGTTCCTGTAAAATTACCATCTTAGAATAATTCTGAAAAATCAAACTTTGTTGTCTGAATGTAAATATATATCTACAGACTCTCGTTGAGGAATTACTTAATAATTAAAAACAAATAACAGTTTATCTACTGACAGTTTTGCAAACAATCAACTATTATGCAGATCGATATTTCCACTAATCGACTACTTATAAGTCAAGAAATTTAGGAATTACAAATAAAAATCGTTTTAAACTTAATATCAAAACTAGAAAGTTAGGTTCCATAAAAGAAACGTTTTTAACAAACTTCCGTAATAATTATTCTATTGTTTATATAATGATGCTATAAAATAATAATGTAACACATTCATTCGGGTATGAGGAGTAAATTACTGAGTGACAACTAATGGTAATATCTAGCATTTCCAGATTGTCTACAGTAGCTGAAATACAGACGCAAATGTTGCTTAATTAGTTAATAATTAAGTGTTTAATTAAAAAAAATTAGGACCTAAATGTTATATATATATATATATATATATATATATACTGTTATAGACGCAACTACAAAGCGATTTGTTTAGAGATTAGCATGCAAGAGTAAATAAATAAATATTATTTAAAAGTTGGAATAGTTTAAAAAATAAACTAAAATCCATTATCACGCTATTTAATCGAATCTACACATGTCGGTCTAAGCAGATAACTTCACTAAACTTTGCATAAACGTATTGCTTTATATCAAGAATATAGAGGGAGATACTAAGCTACTCAGATGCATAAATCTTCCAAGATTTTGTTTTCAAGTATATTCTCTTAAGATATCTTCAAGCTTAAACAAAACAATAAAAGTTATATATTTAAGTTGGATTGTGACTGGCAAGTGGAATCCAGAACGCGCATTTCGTCCTATTTAGGACTCAGATATATATATATATATACTGTTATAGACGCAACTACAAAGCGATTTGTTTAGAGATTAGCATGCAAGAGTAAATAAATAAATATTATTTAAAAGTTGGAATAGTTTAAAAAATAACTAAAATCCATTATCACGCTATTAATCGAATCTACACATGTCGGTCTAAGCAGATAACTTCACTAAACTTTGCATAAACGTATTGCTTTATATCAAGAATATAGAGGGAGATACTAAGCTGCTGAATGTACCTGCATCCCAATGTTGATGTTCACACTGGGATTAGAACTCAGTCCGCTTCGTGCCAAACGCCACCGCGTTCAACACTAGTCTACTGTGTCCAGACAGTCACACTTGTGCAACGGGCATATATATGTAATTAGGATAAGCTTGTATTTTCCCGTTGATTTGTAATGGACTGAAACTGGTCAGTCTCTGTTGCCATATGTGCATCCTGAGCGGATTGCCTCGATATAGCGTCATTACACAAGTTATATATTTAAGTTGTGTAGTAATGCTATATCAAGGCAATCCGCTCAGGATGCACATATAGCAACAGAGACTGACCAGTGTCAGTCCATTACAAATCAACGGGAAAACACAAGCTTATCCTGATTACAACAATAAAAATTTTGTGCAATACTAATCGTAACGCGATAACCTATGTAATTTCATAAACTTTCATCAACAGTATCATTCATCGTAGGCATCTTTGTCATTAGTATTATCATTTCGTTAGATTAATTAATATTAACCAACAACAATTATAATAAAAGCAAAAAATAATCAGCTTATATTATTTACTCGCCTTAATTTACTAATTACAAATATGAATTTCGACAATAAACAACAGAGTATATTTTCTTAAGTGAATATATTACATTGTATATGTCGTCAAAAAAAAATTTCATGATACTTCAGTATCAGTTATGTACTAATAGCAAATGTCAATAGTTCTCGCAAATAAAAATTTCTTTTAGTCATTGTCATACCACTAAAAGAAAATTTGTCAACAGTGAACCAAGTAAAATCAACCCCAACACAAAATAAAACTAAACAAACTCAAAAAAAATAAACTGCGCTGATCCAGCCAAATAAGATATTGAGATTAAAAAGTGAAGTCCTCTTTTATTTCTAAGTGAATAATTCCTAAAATCAGCAAACCACTATTAACAACGGTTCACTTTTTTGTATATTTAATGATTCTGGGCTGACAAATTTTGGTGATAGGTAGTTGTAAACACACACGAGACACTAAACAGTAGTCAGTATAATCCTGAGCTATATTCTTTAGTATTACGTCACAGGATATTTGTATATATATAAAAATTCATAAAGAGATCTCATGACAAACTGGATAGTATATGAGATTTTCGAGGAATGACAGAAAGAGATCGTTATAAAACACCGATATAGTTTATGATTACAGGAAATTAGTTGTTTAATACTTTAATTAAAAAATCCTCGTAATATTTTACTATAAAACCTGATGACAACACTCATGGATTATCAAGGCATTCTGAAAATGATACACTTGTGCTACACATTCGAAAGTCAAGATTCATTTTTGCTAAATATAGATTAACGTGATTGTTCCGAAGATAAAACAAAAAATTCAAAATTAAATGTGGAATAAAGCTGGCCCGTGAAAATATAATAGGATTGAGTCTGATATCTAGAACTTTGTGAATATCTTAAGAAGTTAACACCTCATTTCTAAGCCGGAATCAAATAATTACAAACTTAAATGAAAAAATCACAATTTCAGTCAAATTTAAGAGCATTTGTCGGTTTTCCATATGAAACTGCTCTACACCCCAGAACATATTTCACGAAGCACAATCACAGCTACTATTAAGTAAGAATTATTTGAATGTCTTCAAGACTGAGTCACATCTACAAACAATTTAAACAACCAGGTTTTATATTGTTCAATAAGTGGGACTAAAAGTGAGATTTCAAAAATATTTTGCAGAATGACTAATTCATTTTGTAATTACTACAGTCAGTAATTTTGCATATATATAATTTAGTATTAAATTAAATAACTAAGTGAAAGCACCAAGCCACTCCATTATCTGGAATCTAACTAGGATTATCAAGCCAAGTGGAGATCTTAAAATATGGAAAATGTTCGAACAATAGTCACTTCGTTTAAAAAAATTAGGAGAATAAACAAAGCGAATAAAAATAAAAAAATATATAATTAGGTACAAATTAAGCAAACAATAAAATGAGTGCTGCATAAAAGAAGAGATCATAGAAAAACAAACAGATAGATGGGACAGAGACTTAGAAATAAAATAAATAGTTTCATCTTTAGTATCATCAAGATTATAATGGGAATGCGAAGAAAATATACTCAGAAAAAAAATATCAAACTAAACTCTACGTTTAATGAACGCTTATTGTCATACAAAATGTAAGAATAGGCTGGAACTCGGTCATTTATAAAAGCAAGAATTCATTCAAACTGTAAAGGAGGGAGAACTTCTAAAATTACAAATTAGTAAACTAAGGATTTAAGCAGTTCGTAAAGAACATGTTCGTAAAAATTGATTTCTCTCAAAGAATATATGTTAGCGCGAGTGATACTACTCGATTCTCTAAAAAAAAGTAGGTAGGTCGGCATTTGAACTCTGAAACTAAATGGTGAAAATTCAAATTCCTTAACCCTTGAGCAACAGTTTACTAATATATAAGCCAGATGGCCTACTTTTTGCGTAAATGAGCTTTACAGTAATACCAAAATCATCCACCTGAGCCACTTATCTTTCCATTTATATATATATATATGTATATATATACATATATATATATATATATATATATATCTTGACAACATCCTTCTATATTGCATATCCTTTATCCTCTTATCTTGATGGGCAGATAAACATAAATAAACAAACAAACAAACGATAGTAATATAAAAAACAAAATTAATTATAACTGACGACCACAAGATATGTCAACTAAATTCATCAAAAATTTCGCTTTAATATAGAAAAGTAAGTTATATCAAACTATGAAACAATCATGGCTACGGATGTTATTTATAAGTCTTCTAAAATATAGCGATTACAGCTAATGGAATAGTTCTCGGGTATAGGTCAAGAATTAACACATATTATTTGGCCATAAATAAGAACAAATAAGACACTAGTATATTTTGATAATTCTTACATCTTATATCCTCAGACAGGACGTTAGCTTACAGAAATAAAAAAAATAATAGGTCACAAACGGGGTAGTACTTAAGTCCCAATTATTAATAAAATGGCAGCGATTAAAAAATAGACGAGTAAAATCGAAGGTTTAGATTGTTATTCTGAACAATATCATCAGTGGTTACGTTAATGTTCTGCTTAACGATATTCATATTGACAATTCAAACTTTTCCTCTCACTCATATAACTCATAGGGCCCTACGGTAAGGAAAGTAACCACCCGGGCTACAAATTTTTTTCTGTTACAGTACATTATGCTACACAATAAACTCTAAATACATATTTAATGTCTTTTGATGCGAATTAGCTGCATAGGGAATACTTGTAATTGTTTACGAAAATCACACGATACTTTCAAGTGTTTTATTAACAACAAGATATAAACTTTCAAGTGTATAAAAAACCAAGATCCTGTTAAATTCATTCTCATCGGTTGTGTTACTTGATTGATAAGTTCAATCTAAGTTATCCCGTTTTATTTACAAAAGAAACAACAGTTTATGGCTTCCCGATTTTAAGTGGACCCGATTCTGAGTCACCTCACTCAGAGTCCTCATCCACGGGTTAAGGCAGTGGCAGGGACAAAAACCACCTAATCTGCATCTACCAATGAGACTAAGACAAACTATCAATGACCTCATGGGATAAAATTATGTCTTGGTTTGGCTTCCCCTAGCATTGCTCGATCCTACTATTACCCCAGTCGACAGTGTATATCGAAGTAAGCGATTATTGAGAATATTTATGTTATAACGTGAGAAAAAGGTTTTGTCGCCTGTTAATCGGTTGGTTGTAGCAGACACCTGTTGAAGTGTGCCTAGTTAATAATTCGCGACTGCCCTATGCCCACTAGGTCCTAAGCCGGAGGTAGAAGAATAAGACAGTAGACCAACCAGACAGGTCGGAATAAGATTCGGAGTCAGATTCTATTTTACACATTCCCTTATATACACAAAATAATCGTAGTGATTGTTCATCAAATGAAAATATCAACATTGTTAATAATACAATTAAATGTTGTCAATTGTGTTCACATAAAAGTGATGAAAGTTTACAAATCATGTTAACAAAAAAAATTAATACAACTTGATAAAATGACAATTGTATTTCTAAGGATTTCGAATCCCTAACAATTTAATACAACAGAAACACAGGTAGTGAAGATCTACAACCTGATGAATTAACCCACCATCTTCCTCTGATATCCTTCATCTAGAAAATAAAAACAAAACTGGTCCGGTCTACACAACAGCATTTCCATCGATGTTAACGCTAATTGATAGTATGATTGATATAGTTTACTTTTACATAGACAAAAATATAACAAGAATCCTCAAATATAAAGTAATCGAACTTTTAAAGAGGGAAATCAACAAAAATCAAGCTACAAAACAATTTTTAAAAAATGGTCAAACCTATTTGTTATAGAAACATGAATAAAGAAAAAGGCAATTTAAGCATGAAAGGGGAATTTTCAAACCCAATATGTCACCAATAATTAGAATAAATATTAATCAACTATAAGAAAAGGATCATTTTTTCCTTATTTGAACGTAATTAATCAATATCTGTAACGAAGATGATCACACATAACCCTACTGATGTTGACATATGTCATTTATTTTACTTAAAAGAAGGCAGATTTCAATTATTCCAGCATTGCTTAAATTTAATAGTGAGATTCAAGAAGGTAGACATTTTGTGAAATAATTTTGGTTGAAAATGCATAAGAATTGAACAGACAATTATAGGTTATTAAAGTTGAGCTGTGCAGCAAATAATGCCTTCGAGCTTTGAATACTTAAAATTCTTTTTCACAAGAAATATAGAAGCATAATCTTACGACGAAAAAAGAAACCTAGTCACTTCAAAATGATGTGATATTTTCAAGAAGAATATTAAGTACTAAGTGATTGAAATGTTATTGATATGTAAAACATGATCTACCCTCGAACTAAAGAATGAGTTGTTAAGCATTACTTACTATTGTTAGTTAAAAATGACACTCTTTGTATACCAGAAAGTACATTTTCATGCATTGAGTTACTACATCAGTGACAAGGATGCATGCTTTAAGGATTCACAGTCTGCTCTCTAAGAGTATTAAAATGCTAAAGCTCTGTCATTATATTACAGTTAATATGAACAAAATACTATTAAGTAACAAACTGAAAATTAACTTGACGTTATGAACAAAACTGATATATTAGTTGATAAATGAAGTAATGAGAAAGGCATAATATGAAGCCACAAAAGATTCGGAAACATGGAGCAATAAACTAAAGTATTTAGTGAAGATTTCTTATACAAGGTAAACACTACAAAACGAATGGTTCAAAGTATTTGATCTAGCTCATAATTTTCCTTAGAAACTTGCATATCATTCGAATTAGTGATATTTAAGCACTATTTTATTTCAGTCAGTTGTAACAACTAGTTTTAAATAATGTTCACAATTACTTCTGCATTCAAATCCATTAGATTTTGTCAAAACTGGTTTCGACTGTTATATACATTCGATAAAAACTAATACTATTGAGAACCAACAACTGTTTCATCCTAATATGGGACTAATCAGTACGGCGTATCCATGACGTCAAGACTAAACCGATCGCCATGTGACTAGTTTGTGAAGAATAGATACAACATATATTCTAACAGAGTGAATAAAAGTAACTGTGATCTCTTATTAAATCGATAGCAAAACATCGATCGAGTAATGAAGTAACAAATTTCATATATTACGAATAAAGAACATTATGAATATATATATATATATATATATATATATATATATATATATATATATATGAATAGCCTGAAACATTAGTTTCCTAATTATACTACACCGTTCAAAGAGAGAAATTACGCCAAGGTATCAATTTAACAGTGCATAGAAGTAAAACAATGAACCGATAGTAAATTATTTCATCGTTTTTAGTCGATGGATGTTTGCTGACAGTACCCTAAGCTAAAAAGTAGCGTATTAAGAATCTGAATTAAGATATTCGATGTATATTCACCCTATTTAATTTTCAAATCTTCATTTCTAAACCATTAGTTTTGGATTCCTAAAGCTACCTACCCATTGCCTTAATGCTTACTAAGTGGTTCAATTAAAAACCTGGAACATCACCGGAATATTATTACTTTGTATATAATTATTTCACGTTTGGACAAGAAACTCGACCAAATATTCTAGATACTCTTGATAAATCATGGCAAAGATTTTGTTTCTGAAGTACTTTTGCAATAGGAATTAAATATACTAGAATCATTAGATGTGTTACTGAACAATATACATCAGAGTATCACAAGATGTAAGCACATAAGAACAAACGAACAAACAAAATAGTCTAAAGTATTATTATTAACAGCAGTAAACCATTCAATAATAAACCAAGTAACGAGAAGTATGATACAAGAGTAAAACAATTATTACGACAAGAGGTACTGCATTACACCACTTCATACACTCAACAAATCTTGTTGAAGTTCCTGTGCGTAATTCAACCATGAATTATACTACTTGTATATCATTTATTTATTGCGTCATTTGCCCAGTACAAATCTGCGTATTCGGCTCTAGCCCACACCATATGTGTGTCTGAAGATTCGAACCTTCAAATTAGCGGATAGAATTTTAATGACTTAAAGTCAAAAACCTTAACTGTTGCGACACTACTCAATAATTTATACGCAAAGATTTATGATGGGGCATAAAAACTAAAAAATGTTGATATATCAATTTCTAAGAGATATAATATAGTCCCTAAGCGAATACTTAATATTTCTTACAAAAAAAATAAAGATGAAATGCAAACTTAGACGACTGACGAAAATGTATAGGTTAAATATCGAAAAGAACACAAAATATTTATTTTTATAAGAGAAATTCAAGACAATCCAATCATATACAAAAAAGATACTTCATTATCATTCGAATATGGAATACCATACCAATAACAATTTACAATTTGTGATAGAAAAAAGTTATCTTCTGATTTTGCATTCATCTTTTACAAGACAAAAAGGTTTATGATTTCAAACAGAGAGGACAACGAAGACAAAGAAGGATAGAATAAGTTATTTAATCCAACATTATTGCAAATAGGATCATCTAAAAAGGAAAAAACTATAAATAAATACAAGGTCATGTTACTTATTGTTTCATGTCTATTCATTCAATATTAGGTAGTGAAAAGGCAAATAAGAAGGCATTTATAAAATATAAAGTGACCTAATAACAATGAATAAATAACAAAAGTGGTTTCTAGTAGATACCGATTAGTAAGTGTACTTCCAATCCCATAAGCGAAAATGCTTACTAAACTATATAACCTATGACTTATCTATGTGTAGTTAAGTGGATTCAAGTATCAGTTATTTCATTAATTATGACAAAAGAAACCACAGAAAATCTTGTTACTTGAGAAAATGAATAATCAGTAGCATTAAACTGGAAAAGAGTGACTCCTTCATTGAGAGTGGAGATCACAATAGCATAAAAACAACAGTGGGAAGATAAACTCGATGAGAAAAAGCAAAATAAATATGAAATACGATCAATATTTGACCACAAAAAATTTCCTCATACAAGTTATATAAAACACTTCAAGCTAAATGTAGTAACATAAGTATAGGAATGTAAATGTGAAGCAAATAGTTCGTTCAAACGTTATTAAAATGTTAACTTGATTTGTAGGAAAAATTTGACTCAAAAACCAAATTAGACATTTTAATACAAAAGTATAAAGCTTTTCGTCGACGAGATTGAATATATTCGTTCAGTGAAAACGTCGCTAATGCGGATAATATTTAATATATTGAATTACTGACGGTGATTTTAAGAAAACTAGGATTCCGAATTCAGTGGCTTTCATAAGTTTTTTGCATTTCCAACTCT
The DNA here is from genome assembly GCA_034768735.1 of Schistosoma mekongi. Taxonomy (NCBI): domain Eukaryota; kingdom Metazoa; phylum Platyhelminthes; class Trematoda; order Strigeidida; family Schistosomatidae; genus Schistosoma; species Schistosoma mekongi. The sequence goes on from CM068305.1 coordinate 26,002,510, forward strand.
CATGGCAGTTTTTGTCTCAGTGACTAAAACTCGTTTCAATAAAAAAATATATTCAGATCGTTTCTGTTAGGCTTCTAGAAGCGGAAGTCCAATAAGTAGATGATTCGGTTAACGTTCAGTAACTAATGAACTTTTGTTTCGTATCTAGTCCTAGGTTAATTTTTTTTTCGACAAGGCTTTCAGTGGAGTGGTAAGTATTTAATGTTGTGCAAGATTAGATCGGCAGCTTTGCCATCTAACAACAAATTAGATGGCTGAAGTTTACTATCCGAATACACAGACAAATAAAAGAGAAATTAAATGGAATCTCAAAAGCAAGTACTTATAAACGAATTGACAAATTTATTGAAATATTTTTAAGATGATTTCTGTAAACTTGAATAAAGCTGACGAACATGGATACGACCAGATAACAATTAAGAAGAAGGCAAAACTGACAATACGAACAATATTTATTTAATTAAAAACACAAAATATTGCATTCTTACAGCATACGCTGTGTAACAAATGTTAGATGAAGCAAGATGTAGAATCATGCATGGCAAACCTATCAAATCAGTAAAATTATCAACCACTGGATATAATAAGCTTATTTGACCTCAGAAAACATTTGAGAATTATTTCGAAATCAGTAGATTACGGGTCACTGCTATGAAATACATTGTGTTTGCGTGACTTATGTTCTTGATGAACTTTTATCTGTCAATCACTTTTAAGTTCTTTTTAAGAAAGTGGATTATATAATTAGCACTGAGTTTTAATTGCCAATACCTAAATGCCATAGTTTGAGCACGTATAGAGTTTTAAGTGCTATCTACCATGGATAACTAAACGATATATAAATACCTGATTGATGCTGTCTAGTTCCAACTATTTGCCAGACTGAATTACTTTGACATGAAACTTACTTTCATATATATAATGCCACTGTAGTTACAGAGTTACATTTTGATACTTTGTAATTATTAAATAAAATTTTCACTAGTTTGATGTTTAAACGAATTTAAATTTAGCCAAAAAAAGGAAATCATAGTTTTCTTTAAATATTTTAGGTGTGCATCAATGCTTATGATGAATACCATAACTATAAATATGAATAAAACTTTTACAAATAATTGGACCGAAGAAACAAATGTCAAAAATAATTTAACGGATTCCTCAATTATCTCGAAATTCAACCAATTATCAATAACACAATCGCATAATTTTCCCACACCAGAATTTCAGTCACATGAATCAAAATATCAAGTATCATCATCGTCATTGTTATTTGATTTCTCTTCAGATTTAGGCAAAACTGAGCACTCATCCCATAGAATACCAAGTTGGCGTAATTTCCTAATCTGTATTTACACTTTATTTACAATATGCGGTGCAACATTCAATTTAATCTTAATATTTGCCTTGTTAAAATTTAGAAAACAAACTTTATCGCATAATATTACAAACTTATTTGTATTATGCTTAGCTGTATCAGATATCTTTTTGTGTTCAGTTAGTATGCCTATACAATTATATTATGAGATGACAGAACATCATAAACCAAGTACAGATTTATGTCGAGTACTATTCAGCAGTTTCGGTATACCAATGTATATATCATGTTTGACTATTTTATTAATTGCATTCGACAGATATCGTCTTATTGTTTGTCCACTGAAAACACAATTAACACCAAAAGCAGCATTTGGTTTAATCATTATTGTCATATTATTCAGTGCACTGAATTCAATACCAGTTGCATTACAAGTAAACAGTGAGGGTTTAAATGATTATCATTATTGTGTGGAATCATGGCCAAGTCCACAATTACGTTTTGCATATTCTGTATCAATTTTCGCCATATTAGTTTTATTACCGCTGAGTGCTTCTGGAGGATTTTATTTAGCTATTTATCGACGACTAAAACAACGACCATGTCAGCTGAATGTCAGTAAAGAAGCCGAAAAACGCAAAAAACGTACAACCAGTCTTCTGGTAATAACGGTCGTCTGTTTTGCAATCTGCTGGACACCATGGTGTTTATATTCCTTATTATTAGAAGTACAAGCATTATTAAATGTTGATAATGATTTATCATCAACAAGTGCACATGATTTAACGAAATTCAGTCAATTATTCAATTTAAGTCAAAATATAAACGATAGAGATGATGAAACATGGAAAATTTCTATCGGTTTGAAAACATGCGAAGAATTTCTATGGCATACAATGAACCAATCGTCTTTGCAAGTATTGTTACCTAAAATGAATGAAAATTTTACAATCGACTCCTCAGTCAATTTATTGAAACCAAAAATGAATATCATTCCGGGAAAACATCTAAAAATTATTGATCTTTTACTAAAATTATTTGCTATGGGTTCAGCATGTGTCAATCCATTATTGTATGGGTGGTTGAATGAACCAATTAGGGTAATAATGCGAAAACAATACAGCAGATTTGAAGGATGCTTCCAATGTCTTCAAATTAGTCAACGTGATACGAAAAACAAAAACCAAATAAGTAACGTAAGGGAACGGAATTTAACTAATAATAAATTAACTAATAAATCTTGGTATGACAAACGCAAATTGTCATCATCGAATTTTTTAAGAATTTCACATTTGGTTAAATCAAACTCAGATTACGACACAAGACCGAAATTGATTATTGACATACCAACGGCTAGTAAACAAATAAACGATATCCGATCAGTGAGTTATACTGAAGGTGATGTTGATATTAACAGAGGTATTTTAAACCAAATTGAAAATAAAGGGGCTTTGGATATTGGCATTTTAATTAACATTGACAATAATAATCATGACCTTTACAGTAACGAAAATTCATTGAATTCACTGCCACAAACAAAAGATCTTAATCTATTGGAAAACCAAACTATAAATCACTATGAGACGATAGGCTGTAAATGAATGAATTCAACAAGTGAAAGTGAAGCACCAATTTCCAAAGTGGATTTCTACTTTGACGCACATACATAAAACAGAGAACAGTGATTGATCCGTATCGCATTTACAACAAAACTAGAGAATGTTACTTTTTATATTCAATAATGAATGCATAATAAGTGACTGTTAAATATAAATAGATATGAAGTAAAACTTCTTTTTTTCAAATAAATGATGTTCACATCTAAGGGATGCCTTCGTTATTGAAGTGTAAGAAAACGTCATCAAAAATAACGAAAATTGGTAGTAAGCTTTAAATCCTGTTAGCAGTGGAATATCGAAAGCGCATTCTATCCTATCTGGGACTTGTTATATCCATGTGACTAATCTGAAATAAGACAGAATGTATGCACTGGATTCTACTAGCAATATTACATGGATAATAAAACCTTTAACTAACTTGCAATATTGTGGCAATGAGCTAGAGATAAACATTTACCAATATGAACTGATAAAATGAAGTCTATGATAACAACAACGACAACCACTACACATAAATGATAGGTATGAGCAAAACGACTATAGCAACTTCAGGTTATGTTATTCATGTACAGGAAGCAGATTGATGAAGGTTAAAAAAGTCAACCTGGTATATGCTTGTCACTCATCCTATTATTATCTTGTTAAAATATGATTAGGTGATTTAAACAACCAGCATGAAGCTAATGAGATTCAAGGTTAAATAACATTTTATATAGCTTAAGTTAGTAATAAAGTGTAATATACTTACTATTGGAATAATATGAATAGAAGGAAGCACATACAGAAAGAGTGCGACGAAACACATCGTCGTTAAATGATTTTAGTTAGACATCCACAAATAAATAAGTAGTAGTTGGTAGTTACAAAATGTTAAATACTTAAAGACGAAGAAGAGAGAATCAAACTTATTGAGAAGTTGCAACATTAATCCTAGGAAAAATAAACAGTCATCATACTACAAATAACCTAATCGATATTTCAATTGAAATGTTTTACATATTAATGATACAATTCATAAACGCGACAATGATAATGAAAATCTTGATTATTGAATTCATCTTTCAAAAACTCTTTATTCAGATATTTCCAAAACAATATGATAATCAATCACGCATGAAATGAAAGAATACTACATAAATAAGTGTAAACATCGAACAGATATCGTCCACACGCCCTCGCATCTGCTAGTGAATTTGAATAGCTTTTCTTCTGGAGAATGGTAATCAGCTGAACTTGAATTGAACATACAAAAGATAATATTGGTTCAATGAGATGCTGTGAAACGAAGTTCTTCCCTTATTTCACAATAAAAACAATAGAACAAAATGTGATTGATCATTTCAATTTACTTGTGGTTTTCTTTCTTTATTTTCAATTCAAGAAACGGATTTGCCAAATTTTATTGAAAACTTAAAGGTGAGTGTCATCATGTATGTAAAAGAATTAGAATTGTGATTATATATGACTGAGGCTTTTAAATTTAACATAAAATGTTATGAGTTGAGAAATCGACGTATGCAGATCCAGTAAACTGAGTTCTTATATTATATCAACGAGAAAAGCAGAGATTACAATAATCTGATAATATGGAAAAAAATTAATGAAAATATGAGATAGGAATAATATCCTAATAAAGCATTTAATGTTTACAGTTTATATTATAAAACTTCCTTTTGTAAAATATCAGTTAAAAGATCAGGATCACTTAATAACTTTGTTTGCTGACGATAAGTAAGAGAGTTGCACGCTCATACATATCTAACGTAAATAATCAAAGATTTCATAAACAGGCGATAGATATAACTTATAACATTTTCATGATAAACTATCACATTAGGGAGACAGTCAGTCATGAACAACGTAGAACTCAACACATGAACATACATCCAAGTTACCATACAACATTACCATAAAGAAATTAAATACACAAGATTAACACCACAATATGATTCAACAAAAAAATGAAGCAAACGTATACACCAAACAATAATGCAACTAAAGATATACAATTGAATATACAGTGAATACATTTTTTGCACCACTGTGATCAATTCTGAGACATGTCACATAATGCTTACAGCAAACGATCACAATTATCTGAGGACCCCAGCCACACCGTCTCCACCTACTAACATGGTTTAAACCAACAGTCAAATAATTCATGAACTGATCCTATGTTTCTGTTTCACCACTGCCACTTCTCTTCCATCCTACTATTACCACAGCAAACAGTGAGCGACGAGGCAGGCAGCAGTCAATCGTACGCAACGCATGTCCAAACCACCACAGTTGATGAAGGTTTACGACCCTATCGACTGATTTATCATGTTTTCCTAGCACTCTATGTCAAACATCATCATTCATTATGTGGTCATTCTTCATTTACACGTGACACTTCGAAGACCTGAAGCCTGCGTATACTTTCTATTTTCAAAGCCTGTGTTTTGCATCCATTGAGTAACATCAAGTGAACTACCACACAATGTATTTGGCAATTCTTCGAAAGACGGATATCTTACCAACGCCACAAGTATCTTAAGTTGATAAAGTCGGCAAGATTCCCTAGTCTGTAGTGAGATTTTATCAGAAACAGACCGACCAGAGTTGATGAGATTTCCGACAAATATGAAGTGGCTTGCACACTTAACTGTTTTATTCCCTATGACTAATCTTGGGGAAAATACAGACCAATTCTGGAGTAACATTTTGTATTTGGATGAAGAAAAACGATTCCCAAACGTGCTTGTAATGCTACTCAAGGTGTTCAAAGAACTTAGTATATGATCAGTGTTTTTTAACTATATAATACTACATTGTTTGTGTATCCTAAGTCAATAAGTGGGCTTTTTCTGAAGAAGATTGATTTCTGAAGAGTTGAACGAAGACTTTCAAGAGAACATTTATAATGAAATTAAAAAAAAGGGAGGGGATAAGCTTGAACTCGACTATCCATGTTCTAGTGGATGGCCTTTATGAGATTGATGTCTTTCTGGACTACACCTTTTAATGACAGACACTTCTACAGAACACCTTCATCTACGAAGTGAAAAGCTGTCTTCAAGTAAAAGAAATGCCACAATTATTGGACGTTGGTAAGTTAGCCTATGTACTAGGCTTTGATAAAGAGTAAGTATTTAGTCAAAGCATCGTCGGCTAGGTCTCAATCTAGGACGACCATTCTGAGTTTATCGATCCCTAGCTTCAGACAAGTGCTGAATGATTGCTGGAGATAATATTTTAGACACTATATGAGTCCAAATGGTTCCACTGTAGTTGTTACAACAGGATTTTATCCTTTTCTAATAAGCCGGAATAATCAGTGACCAAAATCAGTTAGATGAGATGACGTTCTGCTAAGGTTTCGCGAATTAAAGAAAATACCTCGATCCCTGCTAGTGAATATAGGACCAGAGACAGCAACAGGTAAGCTGAGCTATTTCACAGCGCCCCAGCACAGCTAACTAGCGGAAGAAGTCAAATGTCAGCAAGAAGTGTTTTATTCCACAAGCAGCATGGCAGACGGATAACAACCACACATCTCATGAGTTATATACAAAAAAAGAGAACGTCCTTAGAATGTCCCAAATAGCGTACTAAAATAAACAACGAACCAATAAGATTTAGCGTCTTGCTAAGTAGGGAACACAAACTGAAGATGAAAAAGGACCTTTTTGGCGCGAAAACGAGAATTTTAAATTTACACAAATAAATGACAAAAATAATAGGTTTGCCAAGAGAATTCTGGGGATCTGACATCCCCAACACGTCTAGTTCCTACATCTTGGATAATATATCAGTCAACCTACTGGGTAAAACTGGACAGCAGTTATTAAAGGTATCTAGAGTCAGCCTTTAAGGTTCTGGTGCTTTATCTCGGTTCAACTAACTTGTGAACATTCTAACTTCAATAATTAAGGCATAGTAACTTGAACTGATGTACGCATGTACCAAGTTCTATGTTGTAACTAACTGATTGAAGAGTTTGGGGACGTGTGTAAAATTTCCAATCAGGTAGCTTGGGAATAGTTAGTAAGTGGAGACCATCTGGAGGCTAGTTCAACTATTCATGGAAGTGTTGCGCACATCGGTCTAGTCTTCTAGATTAAAAGTGAACCACAGATACATCCTTTTCCAAAATAGTTTCACTAACAGTCGAATTCCTAATACCGGTTCTCTTGAAGAGACGGAACGGTTGTCTAGCATTGCTTATTACATATGCCGCTTCTATTATTTTTGCATTTGCCACCCATCATTGTTCAAGATTCTAATGTAAACATATTGTTAGTTTACGTCTGAGAATTTGTCGCTTTACATCATTCATCGAGCCATCGTCAGTTCAGTAGCAATTTCTAGAGTCGATTAGTCATTCTTGATATTTGAATTTATGTTGGAGGTAGATATCTTTGCTGCATTTATAATTGTTTTATAAATGCTTCCATGCTTCGCTGGAATGAACCTGTTGAAAATAATCAACCAGCTGATTAGCTAGTCTTTCTCTAAATGTGTTCTTGACTTTTTCGTTAACAGACTGACATCTTAGGATTTTGCCTGCATCTTGTTAAACTAATAGAAATGCATGCTCTCACTAAGGCATGATCAGAGTCCAGTCCATGTTTTCCAGAATGAGCAGCAATCCCCCCCGATGAAGACTAACCAATGGTGGCTGATGGCGATATAGTCTATTTGCATCTACCACTGTGCGATGTGGATTGCTAACACGCTACCCATTGTCTCTCCTAATGCACGAAGTTCGTGTTTGCTAAGAATAAGCGATGATCTGGACATAGTTTTACATGACGATCTCGATTGTCAGTGGAGTTGACATGTTGAAAAACTAGCCTTAGTATTTTTCAACCTAAGTATACTGACTTACGTATTAAAATCCTCTGCTGAGATTGATATGTCTAATTGTTTAGCTTTCTGAAGCAGTTTATATAACTTGCTGTAAAATTCGTCTTTTACGCCATCCAAGCTGTAGTCAGTGGGGGCGTAGGTAAAAAAAAACACGTAAAATGGCATCAGTGTGTGCCCCTAACTTTCCCAGTTCTCATTGATCCATTTAGAAGGATAGCGCAAAGGCGACTATCAACAGAAACCCATGAAAGGAATGTTTAGTTTGCAAGAAACATAGTGTTATACACACACCAACAAAGCCACGAGAGCTTACTGTTGGGTTCTCAAAGCGTATAACGCTGGACTGATTAGGTGGTGTCAAATAAACTCTAGGATCCTGTATGTGTGTTATGAAGACACAACATACATTAGTGGGTTTTAGGAAGATATGAGTAAAAACAGTTGATACCTTCCTAACCATTGATCCATTAAATCCAGTTAATGAAAGAATTAGAATATGCCATATTTAAACAACTGTATTTTATAATCTAGTTACATAGACCTTCGTAAATTTGAAGGCTGTATGATGAAAATTAATTTGATAGTGTAATGAAAAACGAAGTCGGTCGGAGTAATGTTACGCATTCGCTTAGTATACTTCATACACGTTGACCCAAAATTTACTTGTCAAGACGTTTTTAAGAAGAGAAGTTCAAATGAAATAAAAAGTGGTGTTAGAGGGGAATAGTTCGATAGAAAGAATTTATTACATCATAGCTTTAAAAATGGATTAAGGATTAACGGAGTAAGTTCAAAGTGAGGACATATTGTCTCTGAATACATAAAGAGAGTTTAGATATTCAGATGACTAACGACCTCACAAACTTGACAATACCTCGCAAACAGACTCCGTATAAGTATTCAAAATCCATTTTAAGGTCAAACTTATCCCATGGGTGGTGCAAAAATTTGACATTCTTTGCTATACTATGCCCTCTCTAACCATTGTATTTTTAATTATTACTATTTATTTATTAAACTATTCTTTATTCGTATTCATCAACAACTATTGAGTATTATTTTATACAATTTATTACTATTATAAACTTGGAAAGCAAAAATATATAAACTGAGGTAGAAATCATATGAATGTATGGAATGATTTTTTGCTCCTATCATCTTTACTGGAATCAACAAAATATATTAATGAGTCCCAAGATAATAATATTACATAATCGAAACTAATGACTATGAATATCTGGGGTGACAGTTTATTACTCAGATTCGTAAGGTGGGGGAACTTAAAGAAAACATACAACAAAAGGGGAATCGCCAACAGGAATGACGTAAGAACAGTAGTAGCTGTTAAAGAAAACTACCCATCTCTAAATAAATAGATGATGTAAATCAAAACACTAGGATCAAAAATGCATGAAACTAGATGAGGTATTAGATAAATAACCAAAAAATAATGGTACTTTGGAATGGAAGTGAAAAATTAACAAGAGATTATTATTATTATTATTTCAGGCAAATGAAGCAAAATTGCATTCTTTTACCTAAGAATTACTAAAGAAGATCCTAAAAACAATGAGCCTGCAGTCAATTAAATGTTAAATGACAGTATTTTTGATAGCTTTAGATTCTATAAGTTTCTTGTTATGAGATGCATATGCACATTATCTTATCTATTATCGTAATGTATTAACATGTACATGTGCAAATACCAATTGTATTAATAAACACAGTTGAAGGTAATATGAAAAAATATCCATATGTAATTGTTTCAGCAAGTAGTTCGTATTATCCGTAGTGAACGTAATAGAAAATAAGGTTTCCTTTGGTAGTGTAGCGGTTTCATTGAGTTCATCACATAATTTGAGATTTAAGAACTAATTGTCATTTGATTGGATAATACAGAATACACGTACTTCTTTAAGTATTTTTAATTATATGGATATAACTCAACTGTAGTCGTCACACTGATGCTACTGCCAGGCTTGCCTACCGTGATAAAATAATTGGGTTGAAATAATTGTTTAGCTAGCTCCAACTACGACAGGCAAGTTAGAAAAGGACCGGCTTTATGTTTTATATGACTAATTGACTGATATGTATATATATGATGACCCTACAAGAAATAGCGATATTACTTGTTTTAGAAACATTGCAAAGAACACTATTTTCACTAGCAAAATGTAAGTGAATGGTCTGATTAAAACTTTGAAGTCTAGAGCTCTAAATAGATATGTTATTTTTACTATTTATATTGTAATGAGAATTATACTTTCAGATTTTTTATTCTTTGAAATTAATGTATGATTGCTTTCTTTCTTGAATGGTACTCTCCTAGCTAACAAAATTAAAAAACATCGAATAAAGTAGTGGGTGCAGTGTAAGAAATGGTGAGGTAACATCAAATAGCTTACTTATATATCGTTAAATGGCGAGAATATCCTGCTAGCTGTTCATCTATACCAGAACCGAGAAATAGAAACTAATAAAACAGAAAGAAAATCAAGAGAAAGTAACTTTGGGGTTGTATATATGGGTAGAAGTAAAAACAAATTTAAATGTAAAGAAATTAGCACACTTGCAAATCAAATGCATTAAACCCAAATACAAAAATACTATAGGATTGATAGTTAGTTTTCGTGGAAATTGAGCTCATAGAGCTGGAAAGTTTAATCATCAACATAGGCACAACAAAATTGTCGACCTGAACTATGAATCTCCCACACTATTTCAAAAGTTTATTTTAACGCTTTAAAAAAACTTCAAGATTTTAGAAAACAAGATAAGAAGCCCTTCATAAGTATCAATCATTCCAAAATTATATGTTAAAAAAAGCCTTCAAAATCACTAGAACGTATTGCTACTACAGACATTTCGAACACTTCGGTTTATTAAGTGGAGCGTAAAATTTTAGATGAACTGCTTCAAGAAAGCAAGGAAAAGTTTAAATATTTGGACAAAAAAATAATGCTTTCACAAATATAGAGGATTCTAAGTGAAAGCACTCTATGGAAAGAAACAAGTTACAAAACAATAACAGAAACACTATATTTAAAGTAAAACATTCCTCAAATGCTCTGTGAACATGCCCAACAGAGTCAAACAAATACCGTATGGAGCATCTTACAATCAAATCATTAAACGAGCCAATAAACTTCAACTCTGTTATCTTCTTAAACGACTGACCGTGAATGATTTGAGATGGCATAAAAACAAATTTCCACATGAAAAAACTAGCCATAAGTAGTGTGACCTCCGAAAAAATTAAATTACATGTTACTATCCCAAAATTTTATAACTATGTTAAGTGGATGTCAAAGATTTAAAAAAGTAGGAATATTAAAATACATGTTGTTTTCATAGTAATATTATAGAGCTTTAGGATATATTTTATAATGAAATTAAGTGCTAAATCTTAATTTCTTATTATCTCAATTAGTTCTGCAATAAATAAAACTATATGCGCTACGTCAGTGTGCGAGTTTTTAGTTAAAAACACAACACAGAGAAAAGTAATTTCGCGAAAAGGAGAGTAATATTATAACTATACCAAAATGTATCGAACCTACGATAGAAAAGAAGATACTTGCGGCTGATATTAATTGATTAAAATTTTTTGAAACTGTGAAAAATCTTTAGCAACATGGGACGTTATATACAGAATGATTCGAACCTTCCCGCTATTGATTTTGTAGACAACATTTCACAAATTTCTACTGGAATGTGTGCACTATGAGTTGATTGTTTTGACAATATCATTTTGTCACAAGAATTTTTAATGAAGTTAGAATATAGCTAGCAGAGAAATCTATTGTGCACTTTGATTAATTATTATATATTAACCAAAAAATACAAAACAACAACAGATATTAAAAATGGGGATGAGGTTAGAAACGTGAATTAATGTTGAGATGGTTAAATGACAAACTAAATCTCCCTATGAAAAACCAACAGTTGTAGAAAAAACACAATTTAAAAGAATCTAGTATTTAATTTAGTTACAGGATAACTACGTTAAATCGGGTGACAATGTAGCAGTATCATCATCCCATTAAGAAAAAACTAAAGCTTGTAGCCAAAAAGGTGAAGCTGTACTTGATAAATGAGTAAATATAGTATAATAAGTCTTTATCCGTTAATTCAATAATAGACATGAAATTAGATATCAAAATGTAATAATTCCACTTTCTCCTCGCTTCGAAGATATATATATATATATATATATATAAGTGATTATATGTAATGAATAATAATAATCCCTTCTTCTGGACTAACTGAATAAACATCACATGTTCTTCCTGTACTGGCTTGTGACTAGATAGTATCAGGACAGACTTACAGACGTTAAGATTACTTGGTCATAATCTAAGGATGCTTATCCCTCTGTCACCTGTTATGATCATGAGTCGATTGGCTGGCCAACATTTCACTAGTTATTTCAATGTCCAACATTAATAAACGATATCATTCATCGTCATTTTAATTCTGTTTGCCTCAATAAAACGAGTAAACTAAACTAGTTACACAGTATAAGCTTCTAACAGAAAACACGTGAATTTTTCTACAACAAGCAATTTTTATCTGTTTCATATTACAGACAATCATTGCACAATATTAATTCGTAAAAGTTATATGCCGGAATATCTCCGAAAGACTATTTTCTTCAGCTTCCTGTTATTATTATAAGGAAACTTGATAATGATGACTATTCTCTAAAAGTTATCATAACAGAGGTAGATATTAATAAAACAAATGTTAGTAAAAGTTCAATGTTATTTGACTCAAAGTTCAGATTCATCATAAACACTGCTGGAGTCAAATGGCTACTAGGGGGATAAAAAAAGCGTGAAATGACGCTTAAATTTATTCTAAGGAAACTAGATAAGTTGAACCGACTTTGATGTATATACACGACAAAAATGTGTACATAAAAATGGTTGGGATTGAAATTTTATTGAGCTCATGATTTCTTTATTTTCGACTGATTTGTAAAACATTTATCTACAGCAATAATGTAAATTACGAAGAGTGAATAACAACAGTAGGTAAATTACCAAAAATAATAACATAAATAATGAAAAGAAAGAATTTCTGTGATACAAAATGATAAAGTAAACAGAATAGGAGTTTAATTAATCATATTTTACAGATTTTTGTTAACAGTTCAACAGACAACAGTGTTTTCCTACTTTATTACATGCTAAGCAAACTAATATTTACTAACATGTGCTAATGATGTAATAGTGGAAAATATAAACAAGCAACATAGATGATCAAGTGGGTATAATTTGTTTAACTAAATAACGTACTAAATGAAATTTACATGGTAAGGATATAAACCGTAAACCAAGTAAACGAGCAGTAATATAGGCAAACAAATTCAGTTAGATGTTAGGTCTCAGTGATTAGCTGAAAAGTAATTTTCAGAATAGACATATACAACAGTTGGCATATATTCGTTAAGAATGTACGAAAATTGAAAGTAATGACTCTAGAAAACAATTTTGACGTAAATTTAAGCCGTAATAAAATGACTAATTTGTGTAGTAGATATTCAAGTAGGCGACGCCTACATACTTATTAAAGTCATTTCTCAGATAAAAGTGTTAAACATATACTTATGATGAGAACAAAGTAATCGATACCAGAGGGGGTTACAACACAGTTTAGAGGAAAGCTTTACACAACTTGCCTTCAGAAGGACTTTTTGTTCATTTAACATAAAGAATATATAGACAAAATAGAAGCAGTGAGATTATGTATTTGATAAAACTATGTTACTATAAAACGGAAAAGTATTGACAGCCTACCAAACGTGTTTGTGCAAGGAAACATTAAAAACAAACACACCTTTACTGATGATATGCACTTCGCCTCTAAATCACTTGAGGTATGTAAAACGCCTTCTCCACGAGCTGCAAACCAAAGAGCTAAACCAAGACTATCATCTAAGACGGTTGTATGCCCTGGAAGTAGTAATGGCCATACATGTTTAATTCTGAATTTAAAAAAAGGAAGGATATATTGAAGAAAAACAAATAAGCTAATATATGATATAATAAATCAGGTATGCAAACTATTAACAGTAGTAACAAAAGTGATAAATAAGTAGTTCAGTAATTAAAGCGCATAACATTTTACTGGTTGCATGAATTTGGCTTTTGCTCATTTGTGGTGTAGATAAGATATCCGTCTCTGAGCAAATGGAAAAGTATGCTGTGTATGTGAAGCAAGGGATAATAAAGTATGAGACATATGCACGATTCCGTCTACAGGTTATATTGGACAACTGAGTGACAACTGGACAACTAAAGTTAGGGACAGAATATAAGGGGAGAGAGGAACATTTATTGATGAGATCGATAACCTTAAGCGACTAAGGTAGCTGAGGCATGAATTACACATGCTCAACCTGTTATGACGATAGAAAATTTGGTTGGTTGTAGCGAACGCCAATGAGGTGCGCCTAGTTGATAATGCAGGTCTGCTCTACGCCCACTCGGTCGCAAGCCGAAAATAGAACCAGAATCGGAAACAGGATCGGGAACACATTGTATTTCAATCATGCCTCTATATATAAACGAAGTCAGACCACACAGCAAACCAATCAAGAATCTAAGATTGATACAGAACAAAGGAAATAGTGGCAGTGAATGGGGATAACTTGTACACAACTAAGTAACTATAGTTAACAGTAATAAACAATATACTAAGAGTAAACACACTAAACGGCAGGATTGAGTAAGAGAAGCGTAACAGTCACAGAAATGAAACGATTACATTATCCACAGTTATAATAATTGAAATAATGTTTTAAAACACAGTTCTCGAAGATAATCAATCTTCTTTAGGTGCCCGGCATATCACAACCACAGTTTACATCAATGCGCGAAGTTTACTGGTATAGGAGTTAGTTTAAACAAAGTTAGGAGTGATCGAATTAAAACGTTGCACTAGTAAATGAAATCACCAGGAATGTTAGCAGGCACGACTGAGAACTGATCAAATTGGCTCAGGTGTAGTCAAAATTTGTCGTGATCTACATGTTAGGTTGCAATATCCCCTCATACAAACCTTTTCATTTAACTTCCTGCTTCGCTTTAGATTTCAACGATGATTCATCTACTTCGCTTTTTGAGAATAACTGAATAAGTAAACACTATTCGTAGACAACATATAACACTGAAAAATGAAGATTATAAACCAAACCAACGTGTGACGAAAATTATCCCATCCGAATAACACAAATTCATAATAAAGAGATGTACAAAAACAGTGGTATGGATGTTGATAAAAATTAAAAAAGAAATATCTTTGAATTGAAAAATCATTATTAACTCAATGTACTATTACTTAATTATTAAGATACTTGAGATAACGTTGGACAGTTTCATTATAAAAAAACAGACAGAGAAAGAATAGCCAGAAGATAGAGCAAAGTAAACAAAACAATATTTTGAAAAGCTAATATTTTTACCAAATTTTGTATAAAACAGTGAAACAAAGCCTAAAGATGCACAAGAAAACTTTACAATAGCTTTTATTGAAAATTATTCAGGAATTAGCGGAAAAACCAGTAGGTTCATTCTAGTTCGTAATAGTAATATTTTAATCTAACATTTGTGAATCAATCCATGTCACCTGAAGCCAATGAGATGGTCGATTTGTAAAAACATACCATTTTAATACAAGTGAATAAAATTTATAGACAAATAACAAAAGAAGTGAAAACTGAGGTAAAACTGAACCTAAGGTATAGCATTGGTTTCATAGAAAGAAATATTATACAATTTTGTGATCTAGAAACTAAATACATCATAGATATTCACTTTCAAAAACTCTAAATCATCACATTCTATACGACATTACAGTATATGAAGAGCTATCCAGATAAAAAGATGAAGTGTGCTTGAATGGGAAACCTAGTAATAAAAATAGAGCCAATAACAAAACAATGTTCTTAACTTTCTTAATTAAAATTGTTGATTACTAACACAGCACGTTAGGTGGTTATTCTGAAGACTTTACACATGACACTTAACATCAATTCTGTAACGAACGTATGGTTTTTACTTAGCTAGTCAAAAAATCAACTAACACCTATGCAAACAAATGTAATCATATACAATTAGACCAGAATTAAACTTCTAAAATCAAGACTTTTGAAATCAATCAAAATAAATAACTGAGGGTTTTACTTAAAATGAATTTGTCCAAATATACATTTCAGATTGCAAAACGATTAGGTTACAGTTACAAATCTGAACACTCAAAGAAAATAATTTGTATTAAATTGTTTTAAGTAATCATTTGTTCTCCACCGAAAATGTGTGGACGGATATCCGGGAACCCTTACCTAATAGATAATAATGCAATAATCCCTTTTAGATTAAACAATAAACAACTGTTTAATTATGCCGTGTTAATGTAACTGGCGACTAAATACAAGAAACTACTTCATTCAATTAATTGTTTTAGTAGTCAAGACATGAAAAGTTTCCTAATTTTAAAACAAAAATAACTCAGCTGTTCTTAAACATATGTGCGAGAGTAATTTACAGTAGTAATTATACTGAATAACATTAGGAACCGACTTAGTGGCCTGATAATTGAATGTTCCCACCCCCTCCCTGCCACTAAGTTTAAACGTTCAATATATGATTACCGATAGGGTGTTAGATACGTGATACCGAGTTCCAAGCTAGAAAGAATAAGCTGTCGATCGCATACTGATTTTTAATAGTTCACTAGCCACAATCACTTTTGTGGTGTATATTGTGAAAGCAAATATTGTACTATTTGATCTGTGATATTATGAAAGATTGTTGATATATGCTGTCGATGAATCTGCGTTCTTTTTTAAAAAAAATCAGGTTCATTAATACACACATATTCTAAAATTTAATTTACTGGGGAAAATACTGACGATAGGGAGAGGAAAAGTGGGAACACAACAATGTAAAAATAAATAACTAATTAACCAGATCAGAATACGATAAAATAGAAAAAATTGCAAATAAATAATTCGTCAAGGTTAACTAATGAATAAACAAATAAACAAATAAATAACATCAACTATTTTTGCATTGTTCAAATTTACTGGGACATCAAATGAGCAGTTTATCTTTCATTGTGTATAAATGGAGAAATTTGCTAATTGAGTTTAGCAAAAAAGCAAATAAATTGCTATTTGAATACATTTATGTATATTTTAATAAAATGAATGTTATCGTTCTTCAAATAATTGGCATTTAAATGATAAATTTCTTATGTACGAATAAAGTGGATACAATTTAAAGAAAGCAGTGTCGTAGAAATGATTAAGAAGAGTTTCACTTTTTCGTACCCTTCGAAACAATATACATAACTACCAAAATTACTCTCCAAACTCATTCTGCTTCTATTAATATTCCATTTCAATTTATCTTTCAAAATAGATAAGATTGACAACTAATAGCTATGTAGATGGAATATGAAACACTTGAAGGTAAACAAGAATTATATATATTCTTCATTGTGTAAATACAACTTCCTTACAGGACATTATATACATATATATATTTTTGTGAACGAGTTTGTGGAAATTACTAAACGTTGGTCTCAGTCACAGATTTATGTCAATCGAGGTACTAATGACATCAATGATGCATTGGACAAATGTTTTTCTTAATATAAGACTGTCTAGTGTGCAACCGTAAACAAAACAAAAGTCAAAAGTATGAATTTCATTTCCTAGAAGATAATATAATTATAAACTATGATCGGGTCGAATTCGGAGGTGTGGGCGATTAGGTCAAAGTTCTGTGATCCATAGATTAGGCTTTCAAGGCAATACATTAAGATACTGTTTTCGACTAATGAAAAGATAGTGGATTTGAATGATAAATATTGCCATGTAAAATTGATATTGATCAATGCGGGAAATTAGATATACCACTAGCAAACATAAAAGTTAGCAGTGCAAGTTTTTGTTACCATCGCGAAGATAACAACGCACTGTGAAATACCATGTTTCTCATCTGCTTTTGACAAAGTAAATACAAGTTATTGCTTGACTATATCAGTTGTTATAATGCTCCTTAGTAAACAATTCCAAGTTCCTATTTAAAATTAAGTCCAATATACTGGGTTGTCGTAGTAAACACGTTATTGTTAAAAATACTGATCAGAAATACATAGTGGAATTTTAAAACTTCAACTGATTGATAAAACGCTGCGGGTGTTCTCAAATAACATATGTGCCAATCATTCTCCATATTTGACCACATTTCTTTAAATGTTCGCTAAATAATTTTAAAATTTTGCAAAATTTACGTAATTACATGTAGGTCGTCAATGATTATCTGAGACACATTCAATAAATTAAACAAATTCGATTAAACTTGATATTGCACGTTTGAACACAATCAAAGGTGATTAAGGTCGAGAAAGAAATACAACTAAAATAACATAACTTCTGTATAATTAGGATAAGCTTGTATTTTCCCGTTGATTTGTAATAGACTAAACATCAACATTCGGATGCAGGTACATTCAGCCGATGGGTCCCAAACAGGACGAAACGCACGTCCTGGATTCCGCTTGCCAATCACAATTCAATTTAAATAACTTCTGTATAGTTTTTACTTGATCTTAACTGCTTAATTCAAGTTAAAAATAAAGATAAAAGTATTAAGGTGAAGTATACGTCAGGGAGGAGCTTTGAGATTCATAAAGTATCTGTGATGAATAATTAGTATAGTCAATAAGCCTAGATTTAGGAAGATTTAGTATAAAAACAAGTTTAATAGTGTCTAGAACCACTATTGGTCAGGCGAAAGACAGTAATTGTAAGTGAATGTTTTATATATATCAAACAATCATAATAAAAAAATTACATGCATATTACGTGATTATTTAATTCATAGTTTTCTATAAGTTATCAGGTTTAAAGATAAAATGACATGCAATCTCGTTTAAATAACTACATAACAGCTGCTTCTATAAACGATTGCAGGTAAGTAAATAGTATTTTAAATGCCCTTCCCCCCGAGTTGTTTCGCAATAATTGCTAAGGTTAGGAATAATCTAGGGACTTATTGATAGAGGTTAGGGCTTAGATTGACTTGAAGACTATATACAACTCAGGAAAAGCTTAGTATCTGAAGCGTTTAGAACTACAAATTTTAGTCTATGATGTCCGAAATGCATCTCAAATTAACTAATTTCAGGACTCCTTGCTATATGCTAATTAAATAAGTATTTATAGCAATCGATAGCTGTCTCCTCCTGTTTTGTAAATACATACTCATGTATACGTACGACTACAAAAGTAATCAAAATAACACTTGTCAATTTGTAGAAACTTTCATTACACTACTAAAAAACAGATAGGTGTGCATTGGGAACTGATTGTCAACACAATAAGATTCGTGACGATATTCATTTGATGACACTTAATTAATTGAAGAACAGTTTAAATTTACAACTTTATGGTTGAGTTCACTAATCAAAATACTGTCGACCAACTAAATTTTATATGAACATCTCCAAACAACATAAAATTCTGACGGAAAATATTGATTTATTTTGATGATTGACGGAATTAGAAAAATCTATTACACTAAAGCATTATAGTGAGAGTAAAGAAAGCAACTAGGTTTTAAATAATAAAACTTACATGAAATAAATACTATGCTTAATTATTTGTTATAAGCAAACCAAGAAAAGATAGATTAAGCTAAAGGAGCCATTATTTACCTTAAAAGTATATTATGAAATTTTGGTATTTATTTAGTAGATTGATAATAGTCAGACAACCAAGGAAAACCAAGAAGCACTGAACATTCCTTTCGTCGTAGTAAAGGACGTCTTAACAATCCCTATCCGAGCTTCTTATAAAGATAGTATGGACAGCTTTTAGTACACACAATCAAGGTCAAATGATTATTGTTTACAACTATAGTAATCCTTCAACTATGAGCTTCAAATACTCAAAGCCATTGGTAGGTAGTACCACTACACTTGATAATGCTTAACTTTACTAGTCAGTATTTCTCACGAGAACTGTGGGAATTACATTTCGAAAAATTACTAGCACAACAGGTATGTAAAAATTGTCGGATTTTGTAGAGCAAATCACAGGCTGGTTGTAATTAGATAACTATTGAAAATTATGAAGACTTAATACCTTAATGCATTACGGAGAATCTAAGAATAATACGTTAGGTAAGGTACAGCAACCCGAGTATTTTTATGCACGCTATTTGTATATTACGTTAGAAAACAAATAGTAAGAAGAAAAAGTAACTGGTGAAAATGAATATTATTGTAAAGTAGCTAGTGAAGTTCAGATGAGAAGTGCTATTCGACGAGTCACACAACACAATAATATGTTCCCATCATGATTGTATACTTTAAACAATCAACAACTCCGTAACATCCAACAGTAATGATAATTCAAAAAGCTGATTTAATTTTTCGCCCACTTGTTATATCAAAAAATAGAAACAGTAGAATACCTAGTACTCACTGGAGTCGTCAAAAATAAATATTTAATGATGACACTGAATAAATTTAGGATTTAAAACAAAAATATAAAATAATCGAGATTCTTCTCATAGATAAAAAACAATAAAATTGTACGAATCATTCAATACCATTTTATAAATAAAAGTAAGAAAGATAGCTCATAAAATCAGTTTTCATACACAACAACAACAATGAGACAATATGAAATATAAAATAAACTGACACAAATACAATACAATATTACTATAACTGTAAATAAATTCACTTTGAGTGACATTTCTGATCTAAATACTATGGCTATTACATTAGAAGAGTATAAATAGTATGTTACTCACACTATCTACACCCAGATCACAGCTTCAAAAAGCTAGGAGAAAAATAGAAACGAAACTAATAAAATGATCAAATTATATAATAAAAGGTCACGCTCATCACATGATTGCTAATCCATGAAAGTAATAACAAAGTTTCAGTGCGAGATATATCTCAACGACAGTAGAAAAGAAATTAAAATTTACCAGAAACCCTAGATTAACGTTAGCTTAAAACGTTGTCTATTTAGGACTTAAGCATTAGTGTCAATAAACCTAAGGTAAATATATAAAATAAAAAGAAAATAAGAGGGAAGTATTTTTACAACTTAAGGGAAAAGGCATGCATAGTAAATAACTATTTTAGAGACCACTTTTATCACTGACACTTATCAAAGAATATAAACGAAACACTAAATATTATGATGGTTAACTAAACAATGAAATCTTCAGCACATTTATACATTTCTTTCAAGCTAAATATCTCTTGTGAGAGTCAGTGATATTACTCGGTTATACAAACTGAAGTACGTCGAATAGGGTTAAAAATTACAAACAACTGGTTTAAAATCAGTTGTTTCAAACTCTGGTCCAACGCTCTAGTATACACTACAGCGATTAGAAAAGTACTATACACCATAATTTTGAACATCAATACATAATACTGTTGGAATTACTGCTCCTCCATAATCAAATGAATACACAGTGAACACCAACAAGCACGTAAATTAAATCGTAATAATTAAAAGTACCACTATTGATGAATATATGTAAGGGATAAGTTTATCAATTCCTTCCCAAAATATTAGCAAGTGAAATACGTTTTAGTAATTACTTATACTACTTATTTGACCAAAGTAGTTCGAGTTTCAGACAGCCCAAGTTTACTCTATGTAATAACTGATAAAAAAAGGAAAATCAACTTTCCGACATATAGAAGGAACAGGTGTTGATAAAGATAGTATCGACGTGTCTGATGGTTGAACAGAGAAAATGCTGTTTGATTAATGCGTAAAACGAAATCCGAAATGTTAAACTGCGCAATTTTGCATAACAATTCCAACACACTTCTTTTGACGAAGTAACTACTACCTTATGATAACTGCGCATTTGTAATTCATTAGGAAACAAAAAGTTCATAAAATTATTTAACGATAACCCTTTGGCAGTTATTAATGTTCAGCATAATCATTAATCAACATGAAAAAACGCCCACGAGAAGAAATGCGTAACGACAAAGTTGAAAATAATATCACTGAAAATACTCAAAGGAGGGAGAGTAAGAGTATGTATTAGAATATATGACAAAATAATTGCAAAAGGCCTTTGGTGGTACATATAAACATCTGATCATAATCCAAACTCAGCTTTAGCTCATGAACTAACAGCATTCATATAATGAGTTATATAAAGGAGTTTAGTCTATCGTTTACTTAATGTGATTTTAGGATTTGACGTGCATTTCATAATAAACTCATAAACGATCAAGAAAAATCTTATGCAAGCTATACACATTAAATTACTAAATCATTTACCAGGTACAGACTCGTGTACTTATCTTCAGGTAACACTTAAACGTGAAGGCTAACGATATGATCAGGTTACCGAAACCGAATCAGATGGAACTGGACATAAATCAGAGACTAAGTCGTCGAAAGTTGAAGGCACTAACTAATGAGCCACTCAAACTACAACAAAACGAAAGACTGCACGCTGAAACATATGGTAATAAAATACAGTTTATCAACATTTAAAGAATAAAGAACAAATTAACAAAACTGATTCATTAATCGAATTCCCAATTTTCATAAAAATTGTCTTTACAACAGATCACAATGAACGCAGTACCTAAGCGAATACTCCGCATACATATCAACAGTCAGCTGCTTTGACAAATATAAAAACGAACTTAAAATAAGCTAGCAGCTCTACCTCAAAGTACCAGGAGAACAGATGTAGTCACGTTAATAACTGACCACAACACGTAAATGAGGCTTCAAACAAAACAGTACTTTGAAATCTTGTTTATAAATCAGTCACTTGTAAGTTAGTTCCAACAACGATTTACATATAGTCAGCAACAAATTAGAAAGAATTACAGGATCATCAGACAAGAAAGTTAGTGAAATTAACATGAAGATAGTCTAGAATAAAATATGTACTGTAATTAATGTACAACTGATGTGCCAGGCACCAACAGAAGATTGATTATCTTCGAGAGCTACTCATCTATAGACTATATCTATATTTTTGGTTATATTCCAGGTGAATAATTTATTTCTATTATCATCCAGTTCCCCCTGCCCTATCCTCCCAATTGACACATTAACTGTTAGTATAGCATTTTTAATTAATGAACTATGGTTAATCAATTGTGTATACGTACTCCAGTTCACATTCACTATTGCTCAAATTTTTAATTAATGTCAGTTTCCTAATTGGTTAACTGTGTGGTCAGGTTTTATGTATATATTAAGTAACGTGTGGAATATAATATAATTTTATCTAGTTAATCTATCGTCTTGCGTTCCTCTATTTGCGGCTTACGACTTAGTGGGCATAGGGCAGACGCTCAATGATCGATTAAGCATCCAATTGGCGTTCGATATTTCAAGTTTGTTTCGTCATAACAACAAAACAGATAGAGTGTCCTTTTTTAGAAACTGGCAGATTTTCAAACACAATATTTGATTATCTACTGTTTTTAGAATAAGTAGTCAGTCAGTCATGAGCAACGTAGAACTCAACACATGAACATACATCCAAGTTACCATACAACATTACCATAAAGAAATTAAATACACAAGATTAACACCACAATATGATTCAACAAAAAAATGAAGCAAACGTATACACCAAACAATAATGCAACTAAAGATATACAATTGAATATACAGTGAATACATTTTTTGCACCACTGTGATCAATTCTGAGACATGTCACATAATGCTTACAGCAAACGATCACAATTATCTGAGGACCCCAGCCACACCGTCTCCACCTACTAACATGGTTTAAACCAACAGTCAAATAATTCATGAACTGATCCTATGTTTCTGTTTCACCACTGCCACTTCTCTTCCATCCTACTATTACCACAGCAAACAGTGAGCGACGAGGCAGGCAGCAGTCAATCGTACGCAACGCATGTCCAAACCACCACAGTTGATGAAGGTTTACGACCCTATCGACTGATTTATCATGTTTTCCTAGCACTCTATGTCAAACATCATCATTCATTATGTGGTCATTCTTCATTTACACGTGACACTTCGAAGACCTGAAGCCTGCGTATACTTTCTATTTTCAAAGCCTGTGGTTTGCATCCATTGAGTAACATCAAGTGAACTACCACACAATGTATTTGGCAATTCTTCGAAAGACGGATATCTTACCAACGCCACAAGTATCTTAAGTTGATAAAGTCGGCAAGATTTCCTAGTCTGTACTGACATTTCGTCAGGAGTCATAAACCTCCATCGAACGATTTGCACTCTGTGTCTAACATCATTATTGGTTATTCGGTTATTTCACGATATACGAGAGTGGACTGATTTGTCGAGTATATATTTGATGATGTTATCTGAAGAGCTATAACAACTGTGATGGCATAGTCACGTTTGAGACTAATACAAATGGGTAGTGTAACATTTCTTGAATAACGTTTCTAACAGATCTAATGAAATACCCGATAGTCTATCGAAGGTTGAATAAACGGCACTCTGTTCTGAGCTCTTTGAAAGAGAATAATATATGCAGATTAAAGGTACAAAATAACAGGTACGTTTGAAAAAACGTTCATTTGTACTGAAGTCAGTTGAGCAAAAGATATATGGTTGACTAAGCATGTGGAGCACAAATGAACAGATTGTATAGTAGTTAAATGATAAATGTAACGATTGACAAGAATATTCCTAAACTAACCTCGCCTCTTGAATTTCACTGACACTTACATTAACCTGAAAATATAAAAAGGGAAACAATAAGTAAGCAATGAAAAATAACTGTGAAAGTGACTAACCATGCATACAACTGATAGGTTCCTTCAGTAATAAACTTCTCCTAAATGCAATCTAATAACCATGTACAAATTTCTATACTCACCTTAAAAGTCTATTTATTGATGAACTCTAATTACATCAATACTTGTCGCGCCAATCATAACAAGTGCATAGTTCGGACATGTGACCCGTGAACTTAACAAACCATTGTCACTAGCCTAAATTTTAACTGTTAATTTAGCAGTTAAATGTTACAGAAATCAAAAATAAGCAATTATTATTAACACCAATTACCACAGTGCGCTTCAAATGAAGACAGATACCGATAAACAGATGTAATGAAATCTAGATTATCTTGGTTTAAAACATAGAAATAAGTGAAAAAATCATCACAATAAAACACTACGCTTGTAAATAATGACGCTAAGAAACAACTCAAAATAGTGATAACAATGATAGTGAAGGCGGCTACAATAAACCCTGTAGAAATACTATTTAATAACTGACGCGAAAAAGACAGAGAAACTATTATAGTGAGGCGTATTGACTTGACAATGTCACGACAGAGAATTATAAAATATAAGTGAAATGGTGTACACAGATGAATTAATGGTTTGAAATAAAACAGTATAATCGCTAAATAAAAACCGATAATATAAATAATTTGCTTTACGCGTGTTGAGTGACTTTTATAACAATTATAGTGCAGGATTAAATGTATTTTGTATCCCCCCTCCGAAATAGGCTTTACCGACCGTTGCTGCGACTTGAACGTGGTGACCAGGGAGTCTATAGTGAACTGACTGGAAAAACTAATTTTTAAGGCACAATCATGCCAGACAGGTCGGCTAGAGAGCGTAAACATAAAAGCAACAAACCAAGATGGAGTCGTACTACCAACAGTATTGAAGTGTGACAGCAGTTAAGTACTTTCCCCAGATAGCTAGGATTGCAGCTATGCTACCTTCCTACAAAGGAAGAGTTGGGCTAGGAAAGATCCACCCAAAAAATACACACTTCACCTTACTTCGTGGATTTTCGTCTTTGGTAGTAAAACCTTAACAAGTACAGAGATAAAAGACCGAGGATTACCAAGATCCGATTGTGACTGGCCCCAATCAGTTGTCCGTTTGGCACTGCAATCACACCTCTACAGTATAAACAACAACCTTAACCCAATTTACTTTTCAGGTACGTTGAGAAAAAGGCCCCTTCCACAGTGTAGGCAACCAGGAAGTAATAAAAGTTCTCATGCCTCAAACAAAACCAAAGATTACTACCTTCATAATAAAATCAGCCCTTCAGTCCTACACATTTCTTTTACTTCGATTATGAACCCAAAATTGTTTCTCTGACTTACTCATGTTTCACCAATGCCAGCAATTAAACTTCATGAAAAACTGACCCAGGTCTACTACTGAAATCACGTTCTAAACTTCGCCCTGGGAGTTATATTAATTTCAGCACCAGGTCTTCCCGGATAAGACCTTAGAATCTCCTGACACAGATGTATGCTGTCTTCCAAACATGCATACAAGGTCGTAATGTAATGGGCCATTTGAATTAATCTAGCCAATATGAAGAGCTGACAGCATGAACTATACGTCCATCTGGCTAGCCGATAGCAACTTCTCGTGATCATAGTTAAAGAGACTCGTTGTAAGAGTACCACTAGTCCTGTAATACATGCTTCCATTTTGCTCATGATACAGTACGAGCACGCATTTACTTGCGTTTTACTTAATGTAGAAAAATCGCATCAAGAAAATCCATTAGAATTCGTCTAAACGATGAGAAAGCCAAGAGTGAATTCGAAGAATAACTGAAGGTTGAATCGGAAATTTTTTTTTAAACGACGATAAACTAGTTGTAGCTTGGCAAGCTATCCAAACAGGAGTGGAAAAATCAGCAATATCTATTAGTGGCTAAAATCAACAAGTTAAAAAATATCGGTGGATTTCAGTGATGTCCACTGAATTGATGGACTCTTGTGAACATATCTCGTTAGGCTCTAAATACGTTGAGGCGTAAGGACAACTTAAATGTAGATCGAAAAACAGACTGGTGGTTAGCGAAAACAAAAGAGATGGAAAAGGCAGTGGCGATAGATAACATTAAACAGCTCTTCAGTCTGATAAAAGAAACCGGAATTAAAAAGTCAAGTGTTAGTGAGACAATCTCCGAAAAAGATGTAATATTTATCTGCTCTCAGCCTAAACGTTTAGAACAATCGGTGAGACACTTCAAAAAGTAATTCGGTTAACCTTCACCTAATCTCATCTGACTGGTTTCTATTGCTGACTGTTCGAAAATTTAAGAGAGGACCAAAATCATCTTTCTACAATCATAGAAGAATTAGTTTGATTAACATAATGTCTAAACTATTAGCCTGTATAATCGTTGGAAGCCTAACTATGACTCGTGAACTGTAAATGAGAGAAGACTAGGTCAGCTTTAGACCTAGTCGTAGTTGTTTCAACCAAATATTCACCATATGTCAGGTTTCAAAACATAGATATAAATATCGGTGTCTGACAAGCATGGTTTCTCTTGATCTGAAAGTAGTATTTGACTCAATAGATCGAGAGATCCATAGTATTTGACACAGACTCACATCTAAGATAGGACTCAAGAACCAGAGAGCTAGAAGTGGGCATGGTTTTATCAAGATGAGTTAGGATTAAAAAGTTTGCTTTCTTCTTCAGCATCAGTCCCACATTTTCTATAATTTTCAGGTAGTTTAAAATATGAATGCCCTACGGTAATATGAGAAATATTTACCACAAATAAACCAAATTGATTTGTATCGTCATTTACTAAAACCCCTATTATAACTCTTTCTATTATTATTATTACCAGTAGAAGTAATGTGAGAAGACCGCTTTGATAAAGCAATCGTACACTTGGTTAAAACAGAACACTATAAATATTACGTACATTAATTTAAATCATCAATTTGCACATTCTTCGCGTTCCTCGATCCGTATCGCTTGTAAGCTTGCTTCCTTTGGTTTTCTTCAATTCTCCTATGTATTCTAATCACGCTTTGCTTCTTGCCATCTCGCAACTCATCTCATATGCTGTTTACTGATTCTTTCCACTTTCACGCGACGTTACGCCACCTACTACTTATGGACCACCTTATCAGTAGTATCCACCACAGTAGTAGTAGTAGTAGTAGTAGTAGTAGTAGTAGTAGTAGTATTAGACTTGCACAAATGTGACGAATTTATTTATCACTTACTTCATTTTACAAATTGTAACTAAAGTTAGTTAAACATTACACGAATATTATTTCAACATTAGAAATTGTATTTTACAACACAATCCCAAATTCATATACAGTAACCCTTCATATTAAAATGATGTATTTACCCCAGACTATTTAGCAACTTCTGTTGTGATCGTTAAGTTTCAACTCGTTATTGAGAACCGGAAAGGAATTTGTCGAAAAGAATATTCGTTGTTGAAATCAGAGAATGTTTATTCAACTAAAAATATCTCAGTGAAAAATAGTTTAAAAATATCTACCATAAAAAAACTAAAATAATGTTTATGAGTGTTCTTCATAGTAACAAAGCGTCAAATCAAGAAAATAAGAATCTTAGCATAAAGAAATAAAACATGGTTCTTTGGTATAATTACTTGAATAACTATACAAATTTCGAGATGAGAGTTTGTGGGAAAAATTAGCCTAGATCATAGTAATGAATGTTTAGGTAGCTAATAAATTAAATCAAGAAACAATTAAAACAGTTGATCGAAGGAAATTGATCACATGATCTTATTTACTAAAGCTGCACACTCAGATTTATGGTTAAATAGCATGCATAAATCTATAACTATGTAGATATGTATTGGGTTAGTTAAGAAGTGACTGGAAATTTTTGTTAACTATCAAAGAATAGTCATGCAATAGTTTGAAGGGTAGAGTGAAACAGTACAGAAAAAATAAATAGGAATGTAAGAAAAGTATGGATTGTTTTCCACTTTGAGCACTAATAATACATGTTGAGGAAGTGATATACCTTTTTCAATTAGTTCTTCATCAAGACTCCACACTAACATAGTTTTACAGTTAAAATGGCTGAAGTGGCAAACCAATTATATTTACTTTTGGAATAGCATAAAATCTAAGTAAAGAAAAAGGGGATCGAAATCAAATAAAAGGATACACCGCTATTGATTCCAATGATTATCTTGAATAAATAAACTAAGCCATTGTATTAGCAAACAGAATGATGCCCATATATATTTCCTCCTCACAGAACTTATTAGCTTCATATGAGACTATAATCGGAATTATAAATTCCATCTTGGACTTTCAACATGCAGTTCAGAGTCAGAGAACTGCTCGAGTTGCAAAGGACCGACAATTTGAGCATGTTCCATTACAATAAAAAGGAAATCTAATTAACTACATGATTAGTATATTCAGAGTAGAAGTAAATAACTATTCATGAACCATTGATAAATAAATAGATATCCGTTTAAGTTTGTAGCAAACGAGTTCGAAGTAGAAGCAAAAACGAAATCGCCAATAGTACTGAAGATGCCCATATTCTTGAAATTATCGTTCAAAAGAAAAGCCATTAAAAACGCGGTATGTTTAAAAACATTTAATTCTTTCAGATTTGTGCTATTTTCTCCAACCAACCAACATCGAATTTACGAATTAAAGATAAACTGGCAATTTCTGCCACATTACGATGCTGGCTACAACTAGGCAACTGCATCATCATAATTCGGAACACCACCACTCATGGTTGTGATAAGGAAGGACAAAGAAGAGCGATGAAAAACATATTCCCCGATGTTTTTAAAAGGATAATTTGCAACAACTTAACAGTAGATATGAAAACAGAATTGTATTGCAAATTATATTAATGTAAATCGATTGGTTTTATGAATAACACTTAGAAATTAGTATTACATGAAGATTGCGAGTATTCTATCGAAGAAAATAAAATACAGAGAAATAAAGGAAATGAAACCGAACAATACATTATGAAATCTTGGAAAGAAAACATAGCATTATTATTATTTCTTATCACACAAAGAAACAAGTACTAAAAATAGGACATTCACCACAGTGTGTTATCCATCTCAAAAGTTATATATCATTGTAAGCAAAACACATGATTAAAATAGATAATGAATCTCATAAATTATTTAATGACGACGATTTATTCACAAATCAACTGAATTATTTCGAAATTACCGTTAAAATGTGTACAATAGTTTCAAATAAACGCGATCCTTAAACAACTCTAAAATGTTTACCCTTAGTAAATAATTATGAATAAAAACAATGATGAGATACATCTGTGACGACAGCAAATCGAAACCAATCGCCAAAAAACCACCTACAATAGGCAAATAACCAGCTTCCTAAATTACTAAGACGGTTTCAGAGTTAACGTTTTCGTCGTCTGATTTCTAAAGGGATAAACTTCCTCCGGGAGATACACTGATCAACTTAGAATACGCAGATGGTATGGTTCTGTTTGATGAAGACAGTCTTTTAGCAGTCCTTTGACCACCTTGAGCATGTATATTTGGGATGCGATTCATTCTCCCTCCTACAAACGAAAAATGTTGATTCATAATTGGTGTGCGTCGCAGCCGAAATTAATGACAAAGAGAGATGCAGTTGAGTGTGTCAACCGCTTTATTTATGGTGGGAGTATCATCAGCCCCGATTATCTAGTATCTGATGAAATCTCAAAACAAATACAGAAAATTCAAATGGCTTTTGTCAAATTCTGTCACCTGTGACGTAAGCGAGACATCCGTCTACCGATCGACGACTAGTTTACTGTGCAGCAATTCGATCCGCTCTACTTTATAACTGTGAAAAATGGCCATTAAGAATAGATAGTATTTGTAGGTTACTAGTATTCAATCACAGGTATCTTTGAAACATTGTTCGTGTTTTTTGAACCGCCGATTAAGCTATATGTAGGTTAGGAATAGGGTAACAGATAAAAATGGTAAATCGATAGAGGAAGTAGTGAATCTCAATTAGTCGAGGTGGTTAAGACATGTATTACGTATGCCCAACCACCGCCTACATCGACGACCAATCCTAACTGGTGTAGAAATAGGTTGGAAAATAGCTACGGGAGGCCAAACTAAAAAATGAGACCAGTACACGAAGTCATTGACAATTGAACTAAGCCTTGTTAATAGGTGCAGACAGCTTGGTAGAAGTATGCGTGATAATCGTAACCAGAGGTTAGAGACTTGAATAACACGGCTCAAAATCTTTCGCAATGATCTGAAAGCAACCATTTCTGCTCCCCCCCATCATAATTTTTTTAATGATTTATATTTTCTTGGACCATATTTTCGATCCCCTATTCTCTCCATCAACACAATACTGTTACTACTACCACTACTCTGAGATTTGGCTTGACAATTCCATTTATTTATGTTAATTAAAGCATGGTAACTTGAACTGATGTACGCTCTAAACAAGTTCGACGTTGTGACTGGCTAACTGATTAACTGACTTAGTAATGAAAGACTGAAGGTGACCATAGTCAGAAAGCTAAAATTCGAAAAAGAAACTACAAAGTAAAAGATACAGTTCAGGTAGATATATAACCACGAAAAACTTCATCCCATTAAGAAAAGTTATCATATACTCTTATGAAGAGTTTAATAGAAAATCGCAACAGAAATGCTATTGGCTTTTCCTTTAGGTTACATATCATAAGATTTTACATAAACCACTGAGATGCACCGTCTTTAGGACTCCAGTCAGGTGATCATTATGGACCAACAGAAGCAGAAGTATACAGCTTTTTGTCATTCTAAGGCACCAAGTCATAAACTGACCACCTCTCTGCTTTCTACAACAAGTGTCAGGGTCAGAAAATAATCCATGATATGGGACCCACTGAGAAAAGGCACTGAACTTGTTGTTTGGAGACGGTGACATCAGTTGAGTTGTCATCACTCGAATACATATATCCGAACTCCAGTATCACTAAATAATGCTGCCGCCAGACATAAGACTTATCTCTAGGATAGTTGTTTCATTGGTTATGTGAGCCATTTTTAAAAAGAGGAACGATAGTCGTTTCATTTCAAGATGACGGAACATTCTCCGTTCTCTAAACCCTACCAAACAACTCCACCAGTTCTTTGATCAATGATTCGCCACTATCCTGAAGAAGTCACTGGGGGGGGTAATCTGTGTGAGTTTGGTGACTTGTTGCGATTAAGAAGTTCTAGTGCCTTTACTTTCCTGAGTCACTCATCAACCAACGAACAGGGAGATGAGACAATCTGATAAAAATTCTTGGGGTAACGGAACAGTTAAACTAACCCTCAAATAACTCAGCCTCTCGTATAAGACGATCTTAGAAGTCAGTGATTGGTGTACAAATTAGCTCACTGACACCAGACTTCTGGCTACCAGTGGTCCGAACGAGTTGGAACGGATCCCGCCAATTACCAGGTGCACTTTCTGTTTCCAACTCTCTAGTACACTCTGGTTCCCAGGTTTCTCGGTCCCCAAGCAAGCATTTTACAATTCGCTGAGGTAAGAATCTACGTTTATTGTAAAACTCATGGGTCATAGGAGTGGACAAACGTGCCTCAATCAGTTGTAATGAATTAATTAAAACCAGGCGTTAATAAGCCGGATGTTTCGCAAAACCACAATAGAAGTGAACTACCGTTTTCACGGCATTATGTAAATGCTTCGTTACCAGTGTTCATTTAGGTTTTTCGATGAATTAGTAGCTAGTCTTGAATCTATCTTGAATTGATGGTTGGCCGCTACAGAATCTGCAGTCGATTTTAAATTACGTAGGGAAAGTTTGTGTTAAAATTAAGACAATTATCACTCGCCTTAGAAAGATAATGTAGTGAGCAGACTACATTATTTGTCTATAATTAGGATAAGCTTGTATTTTCCCGTTGATTTGTAATGGACTGAAACTGGCCAGTCTCTGTTGATATATGTGCATCCTGAGCGGATTGCCTTGATATAGCGTTATTACACAAGTTACAACACAAGCGTGACTGTCTGTACACAATAGCCTAGTGGTGAACGCGGTGGCGATTGACACGAAACGGACTGAGTTCGAATCCTCGTGTGAACATCAACATTCGGATGCAGGTGCATCCAGCCGATGCGTCCCAAATAGGACGAAACGCGCGTCCTGGATTCCGCTTGCCAGTCACAATCTAACTTCAACACATTATTTATCTATGTTAATTATTAAAATCATGTATGGGTTTAGATACTAACCTTGAACCAAGATTGAAGCAGGTGGTTTTCTTGGAGGGGAAACACTCCTCGTGCATTTGGCTTTAAAAACAATCCACAAGGCAATGGAATATCGTCAAATGCCATTCCATGGCAGCTGGTGACTACAGTAAGTTCACATGCTTTTTGTTTCCTTAACATCCTGTAACCCATGGATACCACCGGTATGGTATTATGATTTCCCGACTCCTGTAGGTTGATATTCTATATCCACTTACATGGTTTATGTGCCAGACGTTCGCTTTTATCCCCCCTCCTCAGGGGCGCAGAGTATCCTCTCTCGAATGACCATAATTACCAACTGATCTGATAGATTCAGGTATAAGTATATTGTCCCGATCGTGCTGATACCTTGACATGGTGGTTGGGCTTGCTTATCGTGATAATTCAATCGGGCTATACTAGCTGGAACAATCGTTCCTCTAGGTCCTACCATGCCAAGCAGGTCGGTTGAAGAGCAGTGAGACCAAAAGCAATAAATATAAGGTCCGAGGGCGAAGTCGTACTGCCGGTTGTACAGAGATGTGACGGCAGTAAGGTGTTTTCTTCGGACAACCAGCATAACAGCGATGCTGCCTTCCCACAAAGGAAGGGCGGGGTTAGAAAAGGTCGACCCTAAAAATGCACACCTCACCTTACTCCACGGATTTCCGTCTCCGGCAGTAAGGCCTCAACAAGTACGGAGCTACAACAACGAAAACCTCTCAAAAAGGCCGTGTGTAGCCGGCCTCAAGTAGTTGTTCCTTGGGCACTGCGGTCACGCTCCCAGGTTTCTCAGGCCAACCGTAAACCAATTTGCTTTTCAGGTACATCAAGAAGAACCCTTCCACAGTGTGGGCAACTGGGAAGAGATAACCGCCCTCATATCCGTAACAACACACAAGATCACTGCCATTCTAATCAAACTCCTTCTATTTCTAATATTTATCCTGCCCCCACCTTCAAGCCTAAATCCTTATCTTCAACTTCCTCCTCGGTCATTAGTGCTAACGATTCCGACCCGCGAAATAACGTCCCGAGCATACTAAGACCACGCTCCAAACTTCACATTGGTGTATTCAATGTACGAACCCTGTGTCAAATAGGGCAACAAGCCTCCCTAGCTAGGACATTAGAATCTCGCGCCATTGATGTATGTTGCGTCTCCGAAACACGCATACATGATTCTAGCGTGGTCATTCACTTGACCTCACCTAGTCAGAATGAACAACCTTTGGGATACACTCTTCGTTTATCTGGCGATTCAATAGCAACTTCTCGTGGGCTAGCCGGTGTAGGTATTGCATTAAGTATGAAAGCAGAACAGGCGCTTCTTGAATGGATTCCTGTCGACAGTCGCCTATATGCAGTCCGATTAAATGGTTCAGTAAGAACTCGGAAAGATAGGGACACACGCCGTTGTCTTTTCGTTGTTTCTGCCTACGCTCCCACCGACTGCAGCCTGGATGAAGTGAAAGATGAATTCTACAGAAAACTTTCTGAACTACTTCATAGGGCCAAAAACTCAGATTTGGTAATCTTGGATGGTGATTTTAACGCCCAAATAGGTAGCTTGAACCAATCTGAAAGACATTTAGGTGGATGCTTCAGTGTTCCAGCTCAGAGAACGGATAACGGCGACCGTCTGCTGCAGCTTTGCTCAGATAATCGGTTATTTCTAGCCAACACGAACTTTAAACATAAGGAGCGACATCGTTTAACATGGAGACCTCCTGGCCCTACTCAACGGTGGACTCAAATAGACCATATTGCGATTAGTCACCGTTGGAGAGGCTCGATCGAAGATTGCCGATCTTTCTGGAGTACATGTTTGGATTCCGACCACGCTCTAGTGCGAGCACGCGTTTGCTTGCGTCTTACCGGGTGAAGAAAAACTACCACAGGAAAACCTTTTAGAATTCAGTTTAGTAATGAAACAGCCAAGATTAAGTTCCAGGAACAACTGAGGAATCACTTAGGCAATTATAAAGATGCATCCCGACTAGATACTGCTTGGCAAGATGTTCAAGCAGTTGTGGCACCTACAATGATATCTATCAAGGATTTAAATCAACATGTCAAGAAAAATCAATGGATCTCAATGGCTTCTGTTGATTTAATAGACTTCCGAAAACTTATCCCGAAGACGATTTTCGAAAAAGATGGAACGCTTATTAGCTCTCAGTCTAGACGTTTAGAAAGATGGGCTGAACACTTCAAGGAACAGTTTAGTTGGTCTTCAGCTACTCTAAAACTTCCCACTATTTCGAGACAGACAGAATGGGAAGTCGACTTAGGTCCCCCGACTCTTGTCGAAGTCGAAAAAGCTATAGCCAATATAAGGCGAGGTAAAGCAGCGAGTTCAGACGGATTATCCCCAGAGGTGTTTAAGGATGGTGGTCCCACATTGACAACCAGGCTGACTGATATTTTGACTAAGGTTTGGGAACTTGACATAATTCCGTCTGACTGGTGTCGATCGTTAATCGTCCCAGTATATAAGAAAGGGTCAAAGTTGTCCTGTAATAACCATAGAGGAATTAGTTTGATTAATGTAGTGTCTAAAATACTAGCTTCTATAATTATCAGACGCTTAACTGCAACTCGTGATCTCCAAATACGAGAAAATCAGGCTGGTTTCAGACCTGGTCGCGGTTGTATAGACCAGATATTCACCGATCGTCAGATTTTAGAACACAGACATACTTTTCGGCGGCCGACAAAAGTGGTTTTCCTTGACTTGAAAGCGGCATTTGACTCTGTAGACCGTAAAGTTCTATGGCAGTATCTTTCATTGAAAGGAGTGCCCCAAAAGTACATGAAACTTGTTAAGGCTCTTTACTCAAACACTATTAGTCGTGTCAGAGCATTTGGCGAACTGTCATTTGAATTTGTAACCTCAAGTGGTGTCCGTCAAGGCTACCCACTTTCCCCATTTTTGTTTAATTTCATAGTTGACATACTGTTGGAAATTACACTTTCATTGTCTAACTTTTCAGGAATCGATCTCCTACCAGGAGATCCACTTTTTGACTTAGAATATGCTGACGACATAGTCATGTTTGGCGAAGACGCTGATACGATGTAGAAGCTTTTAACAGCAATAAGCTCGAATGCAATCATTTTCGGAATGCGTTTCTCCCCCTCTAAATGCAAACTATTGCTCCAGGACTGGTTTTCGTCAACACCTGAACTAAAGATAGGGAGTGAAGTAGTTGAGCACGTCGACCACTTCACTTATCTCGGAAGTCTGATTAGCCCTGATGGGTTAGTCTCTGGCGAAATCTCAGTACGAATTCGAAAAGCTCGTTTGGCGTTTGCCAACTTACGTCACCTATGGCGTAGATGAGATGTTCGTCTCTTAACGAAAGGGAGAGTGTACTGCGCAACAGTTCGCTCTGTCTTACTGTATGGGTGTGAGACGTGGTCATTAAGGGTAGATGACACTCGGAGGTTATTAGTTTTTGACCATCGATGTCTACGAAACATCGCTCACGTTAGCTGGGATCAACGAGTAAGTAATAATGAGGTTAGACGACGGGTGTTAGGCAAATGTGGTAAATCAGTCGATGAGGTTGTGAATCTTCATCGACTGAGGTGGTTGGGACATGTGTTGCGTATGCCCAACCACCGTCTTCCTCGACACACAATACTGGCTGATATAGGAATAGGATGGAAGAGAGTTAGAGGTGGCCAAACTAAAACATGTTATCAGTCCATGAAGTCACTGACTGCCGGTTTAAGTCGTGTCGGTAGCTGCAGACTACCTGGATGGGGTCCTCGCGAATACCGTAACCAGTGGCTAGAAACACTGAGTGACATGGCCCAGAATCGGTCACAATGGCGCAGATGCATTCACTCATTGTCATCCCTTAAATCATGAGCTTTAAATTATTCCATAACTTTTTTTCTACGCTTCCTGAACCATATTCTATATGTTCACACTCCTTGTTACTATTATTATTTTATCGAAGTAGCTTCTACTAATGGTGGTGGTGTTAATCTTGCGGTGCCATGGTGGCATGGCAACTTGAACCGATGCACACATGTGCCAGGTTCTATGTTGATTGTACATACATAAGTATATTGTGACAGATACGCTTCTTATAAATTAATAGTTAATTGGAACATTGTATAAAAAAAGACAAATGCAAAATTGAGCACATACCAAGTAGAATACAAACAAGAACAAAAACAGCAATAATGACGAAAAGTGAACGTAACTAAATGACTGAGAACATAATTAAATATACCATATATCTCCTATAAAGCCTTAAGCAATAATTATACAATAACCTTGTGTTTCCTTCCTTAGTTGTTTCTGTATGTGGTAAATTTTCGCGTAAATAATTAAAAAAAATGATAGAAAAACAAAGTGTACGACTACGGAAAATAATCACTCTAAATAAACACAAGTTAAACACTACTAAAAGTAGCCTGTCAGTCGTTAAAACAAAATGTGCTGTTAGCTAAAACTGAATGCACAATCACTGGGCCACCATAATAAACAAATTTACATTCCCAAGGCTCAAACCAAGAATTACAAGTAATGACTGATCAACTACCAAGTATCATAAATGATATGACTACAGCGAATGATATTTCTGACCTTGTAGACGTCGGATTAGAACATGGGACAGTTGTTAACAGATCAGTTACTAAGTTGATGTAGGTAAGACCTAAATTTTATGAAGAAGTATTAGACTCTTCAATTTCGAAAAATATTGAAGTATTATGCATCACGAAGAGTTCCACAGTCTAGTTTCTATGAACGATAATGGCGTTTTATTTAAACAAAAAGTAAGTTGGAACATGTAGAAAGGAACTACCTAGTTTTAATAGTTATTAGACGAAAATGTGTCCATCCAAAGAGAGACAGTTCACGGTTGATTACATAATTAGAAAGTAAATTGCTTAGTAGAAAGATTGGGACTTGTTTTCACAACTCAAGATTAAGACTGACATCACTCGACAATAACTGCAGTAAAGAAGTAAATAACAAAGGTATCTAAAAATTTAGTTATTAATGTGTAGATATATTTAAATGGATAAGAACAAGTTCGAATTTTAATGCTTCGGCCAAAACACTAAACACTGTAACTGATGTTCAATTATGGATGCAGTTGAAGTTGAATAATTATATACAAGCTTGAGAACTTAATTTTGAGTTATGCAATTTATTGGAGGCGCTAACGATAATAAATAACAGTAAAAGTTAGATATAAGTCAGGTTCAAAGCCTACAACCACATGACCGAAATCAATTTTTGGATACGTTTACAGACAACAGATTTGTGTAAACATTGTGTCTGATGATTATACATTTATCTCATATAGATAAACTAACTATGAACTTGGTTGAACATAAGTAAATGGCTTCGGTCAGTGCTCAAAATATAAATCTCAAGTTTAAAATTATACAGGTTATTAATGACAAATATTATAAGAAAAGTGATAACAGAAACAAAACTATACTCAAAGGTAGAATTAAATCATATAAAACTGGACTCAACGGTGACTGATATCTTTCAAAATTCGAAAGCCGACCCGAATTATTTAATAATGTTCAAAAATCAAGCCAATATATGTCTAATAAAATAGATTAAAACTAAGTATTTCCTTGCAGATATCAAAAAAATTGTGAAGCACGCTCTAAATAAGTACTAACAAACGAATTTAGAGTAAATTCCGCTTCATCAAACTAAACGATTGGTTTATACAAGTAGTGCACGATGATAGATTATTTAGATTTTGACAGGGGCAGCAAATTTTAAGCTTCTGAATCAGCTCATACTTTTATTGACACTGTAGTCTACAATCTCATATGAATTAAAATGCTTGAAAGATATTTACTTTGTGCCAAGATTTCTTATATAAATGTGCATTATTGTGTTACAGCATATTGTTTACTGGTCAAATATTTTGTCTTAAGATAAATTGGTGTTAATAACTTTGTCTCGTGAATAGCTTTCAGCATAACACGGTATTCCCCTATCATTTTTACAAGCTAAGTGAGTTCAAAGCACATTTTAAAACCTTTCTTTATAAAATCTTTTAAAAAACAATATTAGATCTTTTATTAGCTCAACCACATACCAAACGCTAAATATTTTAATAGGATCACTCATAACGAATTCAAAAAGAAACTGAAGAATATTTCTATTGAAAAGCCTATCAACTTTATAATGTATCATGTACAAAATTATTAAGCGAAAGAATTTAATAATAATAACAGTTGAGAACACTCTGGGCAAAAAGCAATATTACAATAAGGTAATATATGCATAACTGGAATTCATAAGTTCAATCAACCATAAATTAACCAGAATACTGTGTTTTCAAAATAGCGTTGCATTCCAAATAAACCAAATGTCTTAAAAATAGTATAATGAATACAGAAAATCATTTTCGAACGTATTTAACGGTATGGTGCAAGATTCACTGAAACAATACAAAGAAATACACTCATATATATACACAATTTTGATTCTAAACGATATATATTGCCACAGTCAATATAAGTTAGTAATTAGATACAATCTTGCGGACCGAAAGTAGTTGCTGGTGGCAATCGAGTACTTGTACGATTGATTACGACACTAACTTTCAGAACAAATAATGCTGCATTCTGTATTCGAAATGAAAGTCAATTTAGGTAGCAAGTCGATTAAAATCCAATTATCAAGGAAAATATAAGTCTAATTTCGCCAAATCATTTAAAATTGGTTAAGAATGCAATGAATCGGTCAAGTCGTTCGCATATTATAATTCTGCGAACATTCAAATATGTCCAAATTAGAGAAGACTTATAATTGTTGATTAAGCAAGACTATGTTTTCGATTTTTACACTGAATTTCACTTATTTTATATTTATGTGAATTTATATTTAGTATTATCTGACTGACTGGTATTTAGTACTAACTGTTTAAGCTAAGACACCATTTGACAATTACAATGTTATCAGGAAACTAAAACAACTACGATATACTCAGTACTTCAAGTGATAGATGTGTGAAGAATACGAATAATGCACGATCGCCCAAAAAAAATAAGATGTGACAGTCCCAACCTGCGCATAATAAGTCATAATAAAGAAATTAGTTTTTAAAAGTCATGTTATAATGAGATAACTATATAAACACCTTGCTGTTTAACTTTATTACAAAACAACTCAATTAAATGGAATATTAACAGTGTTAATAGTGATGAAATATCGGTACAAAACAAACCAGTTCATTTGTGATACCAGTAGGACAATTACTTGTACGTTCACATGAATCTTTATTATGGAAATAGACAGACTATTGTAAGATAGTATGAAATACTAACACACGGATATTGTTTTTCTGAAACTTGGTTTTAATATGACAGAATAACTAGATGATGTTTACACAATTTTAGGGACTACTTATAAAAAATACAGTAATCTGTTCAACACCAATGACCGCAACTTAAATAAATTAACGTTTTGTCTCATTATTCGTGTGTTACAAACGGCCTTTTTAATAATCCACTTTATTCATTATATCTCAATTAGCAGTCTGTTCAAACGTTCGGGCTACCACTTTTTCAACTATGAGAATGCTGCAATTAATCTTTCTGTTATAGATTTGCTTCAGTTATTTGTCCGAATGATAACTATGTGTGGTATTACAGCGTTGATATATTATAAATCAATATTTTTGCAAAAAAGTGGTTTGCAATATCAACTCTAAACAAATAACAATCTAATAGTCTATTCCCAACCTAGATAAGGGACTATTGTAAACTATCTCATACAATATGTGAAAGGATTTTAATCTTAAGATAATTAAAGTTTAACAACTATTGGGACTAAAAATTAATTCATATCTAAAAGTATAAAATTGAAATTATAGTGCCGTTTATACAAATACAGCACAGCAAGGTAGAAAATACACTTTCGGACCATTTCGACTAATTGGATACCAATGCAAACAATTAAATCCAAGTTCCACAAAACCTCAAACTAAATATCTATGTACAGAAATACCTAGAAATAATTTTAGCTACTCATTAATAGTGAGTAGTGTCGCAGCAAATAAAAAAGAAAAGTGGGGTGGGTGATTGAAAAATCCTGGTTACGAATTTTTAAACACACTCACTTTTATCAAATTCCATTTACGTTGTGGTGATAGTCTGCACAACTCTTCATAACTTTTTAATGCAGTTATTCTGTCGGGAGCCTCTTCAGCAGAAATCAGATTGATACTGTCTAAACAGGTGCTTATGATAATGAAATGGAAAAAATAATATTGAGTAACATTAAAAGCAATTACAATAACTGATATGCATGAAAATGGCTTATTAAACATGAAGGAAAGTTGACTTGGGAAGTACTTCGAAACCAAGAAATCTTACTTAGCCAATGCCTACTACAGGAAATGCATTTCCATAATTCGATATATGAAAATACAGTAACCTGAAAGTCAGATAATCAATTATTACACAACATAAACATGTAGATTACTAAAATAAGGAATGCCCAACCAAAGTGTTTAGTTGGACGTTGAAAATCTCTTTATTTAAACTAAGCGATGAATAGACAATCCAGAATCCAGACGAAACAAACATGTACTAAAAACGTGACCTAGAGAAATGGCTGTTCTGCTAGTAAGCTTAATTTATTTGTGCGCTCTGTCCCCGATAAAAATGACAGTTTGGTACAATGAGGCACAGATAAGTGAGCCAAATAAAATAAAATAAAGCGATATAAGAAAGGAATGTATGTAAGAAACTCGTCTTATGACGAAGTATATAAGTCTGGTAGTGTTTAAATGACAGTAAAAAGGAGTAATAAAATCTCCAAGGTTGCTGTTCGTAAAGGAACACAAACAAGGTCGATCTATAGTTGGCACATCTTGACTTCTATTTCAAGTAATCTGTAATAACATAACAAACGAGTGGATTGCATGATCCTTAAACAACAGCTGCTAATCCAATACAACTATTCTATAACACCACGTTATAAACTAGCTGTCTCATATATTCCCAACTAAATCTAATATCCACTAATAATAGTGCGTGGTATAACATATTAACACCAATATTATATAATTCCTGTTGATAGAATGCCATACGTTACAAGCTATCATAATGGCAAATGAGGAATATGAGCGATTCGCATAACCTGGTAATGTACATACGATCTCATAGAGACATATGTCAAGTGGATTGTACAGTTTCACATCAGGGTATTATATATATCTTATAGAAAAATAAACCAATGATTGGAAATGCTTGAACTTAACTTCTGATTATTACCTTGAAATAGGTTGATTGAACTTTTGGCATTGTATTTGAATGGACAAATAATACCATATTCCAGAGTTTCGCAGTTAGTACCAGCCAAAAGAGCACAAAAATTACTAACACAATAAACTGAAGGAAATGTATCATGAAAATCAACTAACCTACTGCTAACTGAAGTATCGGAGCGTTTTCTTTGGAAACCAACATTAATGAGATCGATGGACTGATTTTTAGGAACAAATCTAAAAATAAGTGGCACATGAAAAGACACATTTATTTAGAGAAAATAAATAGCCAAACATGGTGATTAAATGACTAAACACGAAGTAATTAAAGATGTACAAACAAAACATAATTGAACAAAATATTTGGTGAGTGGAATGAAAAATTACTAACATCAGATTTAAAAGGTGTAGTCAATGAGCTGATGAATATGTCACTGAAACTTCATACACCAGAACGCAGACAATATGACCAAGGTTTTCCTCCATATACTCAAATTAACATAATCGACACAACAAAGCGGATATAACACAAATCATAAGGTATGAGAATAGAGTATGTGTGAGGTTTATGGACGTAAGGTCATTTAATTAAGCACTGACTAATTCACTGTTATAATATGTGTGTAAAGTTATTAATTCGGACAGAGCTAACTATTGCATAGACAAATCAACCGAATACTTGCAAAAATTGAAGTCTATTTTGTAGTATTCTACTTTCTTTACCTACTAGACTGTGGAACATGATAACTGCATGTGAAAGATAAACAAATGTTACAGTTTACTTAAATGAATGTCTTCATACAACAGAGTGCACCAGCGGCAGAATAGTTGAGAGTCCGTTAGTGAAATAAGGAAGCATTAGTCGACTTAAAAATGTGAAACACGAGCTCGTATCTACTACTACATAATATGAAGCAGGCATTAAACAATATACGCTTAGACGATACAACCAAGATACGGAAGTGATCAATGGATTTTAACAGCTGTGTCTGTCAAGTAAAGAAATGTCATATTTTAGAAACAAACTAATAAACAGCATAAATCGATGATTATAGGTAGCCTATTCAAATTCAGAAAATGCAGAGCAGACACGTATGCACAAATGTTTTTGAGGTTTGAAATTCGCAGGTCACATTGCTTGAAAGACAATAATTAGTAGGGTGTTCCCTCCAGGAACTGGCATCTGCAGCGATGCTGCCTTCTCACGACAGAAGTAAGGGGTTAGAAAAGGTTGACCCTAAAAATGTCACACCCCACTTTGTCCCACAGATTTCCGTCTCATCAAATAA
Source organism: Schistosoma mekongi (assembly GCA_034768735.1). NCBI lineage: Eukaryota > Metazoa > Platyhelminthes > Trematoda > Strigeidida > Schistosomatidae > Schistosoma > Schistosoma mekongi. Next base: position 26,045,941 of record CM068305.1, read on the forward strand.
GGCTTTTGAAAAGCGAGGCTAACACTTCAAAAACTTCCTATAAAAAGCTGTGCATGATCGGCATCGAGCAGTTGCCCTATTGGCCTTGTGATCACGCCTCTAGATTACTAAGACCAACACTAACCCAACTTCCTTTTCAGGCCCCTCAAGAAGTAATATCTTTCAATGGTGTGGGTAGCCAGAAAGTGACAACCACTCTTATACATCTAACAGGACATGAAATTATCTTGTTCGAGTTCATATCTCACACTCAACTCTTAATAACTGTCTTATCCCTAGGACTAACCATTCTCGCATAACTTCACTTCGTGCCGCTAATGTTTATGATTCAAGTTCAGGAAATGCTATTATTTGTCACCTAAAACCTCGTATTAAACTATATATCGAAGCTTTTAATATTTTAACTTGTGTCAAGTAGAACAACAAGCTGCCTAAGTTAGGACTCTGGAACCTACTGCCACCAATGTATGCTGAGTATCCAAGACGAGTACAATGGATTCAAGTACAGTCATTCGCTTGACATTACACTGTTAAAAAACCAAATCCGGTCCGATTTGCTATTCGTGTATCAGGGAACATCACTGATTCTGACCGAGGCCTCGCTAATGTGGGCATAGTATTAAGTTCAAAAGAAGAACAGTCTCTCCTAGACTGGGCTCCAACAGACAGTCGATTTTGAACTGACCGACTAAACGCGACAGTAAGAACTCGAAAAGATATGGACATACGCCGCTGGCTCATAGTTGTCGCTGATTACGCACACACCGTTTACAACTCAAACGACGTAAAACGTGAACTCTACGAGAATTTCTCCAACCTCTTTCAAAGAGCGAAGAGTTCTGACGTAGTAATATTAGTAGGTGATTTTAATGTCCAAGGAAGTAGACTATGCAAAACTAAAAAGCACCTAGGTAGATTATATAGTGTCGTGGCTGCCGCCGGACATAAGACTTATCTCTAGGATAGTTGTTTTATTGGCTATGTAAGCCATTTTTAAAAAGAGGAACGATAATCATTTCATTTCAAGATGACGGAACATTCTCCGTTCTCTAAACCCTACCAAACAACTCCACCAGTTCTTTGATCAATGATTCGCCACTATCCTGAAGAAGTCACTGGGGGGGGGGGGTAATCTGTGTGAGTTTGGTGACTTGTTGCGAGTTGTTGTCGGATGTTTCGCAAAACCACAATAGAAGTAGACTATCGTTTTCACGGCATTATGTAAATGCTTCATTGCCAGTGCTCATTTAGGTTTTTCAATGAATTAGTAACTAGCCTTGAATTTAACTTGGATTGATAGTTGGTTACAACAGATGTTACTAGTAATTCGCATGCTGCATAATCAGCAGCAACATATAATTGCAGGGTAAAATAAACAACAGATCTGAAACATTAATGAAAGCACTACTAATCTGTTCATATTCACGTATTTAGATAAAAATAAAGTAATCGGTAAAACTACTTGAGGATTAGAATATATTATATGGCAACAAATTATAGTCATTTTTAGAAATGGGGAATGAATTTTGGTCTGGGGAAAAACACACATGAAAACATGTAATAAAACTTACTGACCTATCGAGTATTACCGCAATAACAGATGAGTCCAGACCACCACTAAATAGTAAACCGAATAACGAACCTGACCAATTGTTACCGGCCACATTGAATAGATTAAAAGAGTAATTTAAATCGAATAACAGATCATAATTTACTGAATCAGATACAACAGCTAATAATAACTCAAGAAGCTTGTGTTGGGCTTCTTTAAAAGTTATAGAAGTGTAAACGTTTGGCAAAACTCTGCTACAATGATTTTGATGTTTACTCAAAACTCGATTAACGAAGACTGAAAGACTTGACGGACACAAAGGTAAATGCTGTTCAGACCAAGGATATAAATTAACATCAGAGAGAAAAACATTTTCATTGTCACAAACAACTTTTGATACAAATATCCCACAAGCGGGTATTTCAAACCAATCCTTTGCATTTCTTTCCTAAATAAAAACCATTTTAACCAGCTGTAAACAATAAGTTACCAATTACTAAAAAATAAGGACAGCAACAAAAAGGAAAGTGCCAATAACTGAATACACACGTGTTAGCACGAGACAGTCCTGATTTAGACATGTTCAAAATATGCTTGCGAAGCTGTATAGTGGTCTAACCATTTTCAGCCAATCAACAAAGACGAATAATCAAGAAAGCGCTAGGACATTACTATGTGGATTTTATATAAACACTAATTTATTTAACTTTGTACACGGCTGTTCTTATTTTCAAATAAATTTTGCTACTTTCTCCAGTCCTGTTATGATTTCTGATCAAGTCGGAGTCGCTGTATCGTAGAATACTAAGCAGAGGTAGAACGCAATAACGTTTAAATCTTTAGTCTCAAAGCACATAACTTCATATTATTGAAATAAACTATTAACTACCCTAACCGAAGATAAAATGAAGCCTACACTCATAAATCAAGGTGTGAAAGTTAAATATACAAACCGCAATATCGTAATTACAGTTTAATTTCGCAATCGAGAGTCCAGTGCAACTTTGAAACCTGAAAGGTGTAACGACAGTTATGCAGATTTTAGGTAATAACTTACAATGCAAAGTAAAGCAAATAGTGGAATATACCATACAGAAGCAAAGTTCACTTCACTACTGATAAACAAAGTCTAAAGTATAATTATAATTTCAGAAAGCCAAAACTTTCCTTTTTGGAGTGCATATAGTAATGACCATAAATCGGATTTGGAATATGCGTCTCTTACTATTTGTTGGCACATATTTGTTAAAAATGTAGCTGAACTGTGTACTTAGTTTGGAAAACGAGAAGGAAATTTTTGTTGACCACTAAATCAACAAGCTAATAAAGCTGAAGAAATATATATTAATTTATATATGCCATACAATGCTGCTGTAGGATTGAAAGTTCTATTATGTGAGTACATAATCTGCGGCGGTGTTCAGAAGCTAGGACATAAATCCTGCAAACTTCTTGGAAGTTGCAAAATATTTTGTCATTTAATATGTTATTTCTGGTCAAAATTATTATCTAGGTATAGGCCTATTTACCAGGTTTACGGGGACTTAAATATGAGGGTCATTTCGTCAAAAGACGGCAGATTCCACCTACAACCTAAATGCCTTACATGACTGTGCTTACAATCGCTATCATACTTTTCACAAATTCATTTAGGTGATAGTAAGACGATATTACGAACTCTTTAAGAAATATATGGGAGTTTGTACCACATTCACAATAAGTGAGTAAGATGAACGTTTGGAAACTTAGACTGAATGTAACCACAAGATTCAGTGCACAATAACAAGTTTGAAACTGAATAGAAACGTTCAAAAAATAGGACATGAATGTAGTAAAATGTAAAACTGGGTAGCTGCAGGATTTGGTAAGCTTACAAGTAATTCCAAAGTAACTTCTGGGACACTAGGTCGGGTTTGAATAACCATACTGGAAATTGAATCGATACAAAGCGAATCATCAGGCACTTTAGTAAACCTTCTTGCAACAACGGAATGACGACCACATCGATCACGAGTGAAATAAATTCTGTTTGACTCGATCTGAATGATTTTAAAACGTGAGTATTGATTAATACTTACGTTTACAAATATGAGTATAAAAGAACCAATCAGAGAGTTAATTAAATTTACAACACCAGCCACTTCCTTTTCCTTAGAGAATGCATCCAATAGAACCTGACCAACATTCGGATTCTCAGATTCAATTTTTCTTGCGATAGTTATTTCACTTGATGAGTATATTTGGCCGGACCAGAAAAGAATATCACATCCAGGATTGGACTGAACTAGAAATTGGTGTGAGTCTAGTGAGAGTTGGTCGCTAAATACAGAGGAAGAGTAGATTATTGTAATACATCCTCCTGGAACCTTTGCAATTTTCCAACAGCTCCTTCCAAGAGTGTGATAAAATATTGAGTTAGCGTCTAAAATAGATTGGAATTGTAATGAATTAGAGTCCTCAACCTGAGTATAAACCTATAAACAGAGACAATAAGACATGAATATTATACCACTAAATGCAACCTTATTAAGTATGAAAAGACCATATTCATATGAAACTCGAGCATAAAAATACAGTTCCAACTTCACTTCACCTTTTGGGAATTATTGCCAAAAGATAGGCGGCCTGTTTCTTCGAGCAAGGCTACACTATCCATTTATTCACGGTTACTGCAAATATCTAGGGTAATCCATATATCAAGTACACACTGGTGGACATGACTTACGGCCGAAACGTTTCTAGTTTACAGCGAACACCTGAAAACATCATGTTGACGTTAGGGAGTCAACTGAATCCAACTAGTGATAATAAATTTGTAATTCGTTTGAAAACTATTGGATTGTTAAGAAGAGTATTAAATTGTGAATGTGGAAAGGAAATGAGTTTTGAAAAGCCCAAATAACTCACGATTGTTATCAATTCCGGTGCACTGAGTGTTAATGTAAGTCCATTAGATTGGATTCCTTTTTTACTCACTTCAAATCAGAATTGAAGTAGACCGTATTGATTACGCTGCTTAAACGAATATAAAGATACATCATGTCTGGAACAATAATATATGGTGACAAATGGAAATTTTGTGAATCACTTTTAAATATGAGCTGCGTACACAGGATTATAGTGCACAAGAAATATTTCGTTGGTCCATCAAAGGGAGTTCTTACGAATACTATTGGACAAATGACGAATGGTGTCATTTCCGACGGTACTTTGGATCTCAAGGTTGCTGTGCCGTCACCCAGACGAATACTTACATAAAGTACATTGTGAAATTAAGTAGAACGAATACGGAAATAACTCGAATATGTTTTTTGATGAAATAAAAACAATAAGCTCTGCATGCATTTCAATTATGAACAATTCGTTAGAAAATACGTCTTTTACCAAAGATTTCCATAAATTCAGGCATATTACAATGTCTTAGCTTTGAGTTCTTTAATAAACCGCTGTGACTCAGGAAAAAGTCGTTGATTTTGGTTTAAAGTTGTGATTGGTTCGTCCTGACTAAGGCTTATAAGGTCAGTTTACAGTCGCTCAAGTTCGATCGTATAAGTCATGTCTACCCACACTTATGCAATTCAACCCGAGTCATTTTAATAGATGAGGGCAAATAAGTACATTTAGTTGCTCAAACCGAAGAAACTTATGAAGGGCCTAAGCATGAGAGGAACGCACAAAATAAAGGATAGGACGCTGAGATCACTGTACAACTGCTCACTACAATAACAACGTCCATGCGTTGTACTTTATAAGCAGTAATATGGTCATTTCGCATATAACGACGAAACAAAATAGGTGACGGAAAGGAACAAGCCATAACCACTCACTTCGTCTAGATATTTTTATAAAATTGATTAGCAAATGTACGAATTCCTTCATGGAAAATCAAAATCTTTAAAACGAGCTACGGTAAGCTAACAGTCAGCCAGTATAATATGTGCCTACATCATGATGCTAGTAAACGGTTTCAGATCTTTAACAAACGGGTAAGTCTCACAAAGAAGTAATATTAGTGTGTTTATCTGCTTCCATGTTAATTAGTGGGTTTAACTGCTTCCATGTTACTTAGTGGGTTAGGTCAGTGAAATATGCATAAAGTGCTTGGATTGTATTACAGATACAAAGGTGTTACAATAGAAGTAGTCTATACGTATGATCGTATGAACCTTCTCCTCTCAATAAACAAAAATATAGAGCAACGTCGGACTGTGTAAAGTATGAGTCAATAATAATGAGCATGACTAAATTTAAAGAAAAAAACAGATAAAACGAAACTAGCCAGAATTCGGGAGGGGTAGAGAAGGTAAAAAAAAAAAGTGGTGACAAGTATTATAAAGCAATTTATATATTGTACGTCGACTCAAGTTTAGCATATTAATTTTCACCTAGCGACTGCTCCCCCCCTCCTCACATATTGTAAGTCTTACATTATGACAGATCTACTTACCATAGTAGCAAATCATTCAGGACAGGAACACAAAATGAGAAATGCGGACCCAAACTTAAATCTTTGCAATCCAATAAGCAACTTTTAGTAAATATTAACCTATAAATTAGCCATAAAAACTATTATTTAAGAGCGATTTATTTTTGTAGGGTACGCCAAATTTTTAAAACTCTATAGTCTAAGTGCACCTCAATAACTACCTCAGGACTGTTAGGGGTGACGGAGACAAATAAACTAAAATTCAGCATGAGCCGAATTTCGTGATGACCTAAAGGTCAGATTTCAATATTAAACATCTATGTGACTAGTTAATTAAACCAGTTGATTTGTTTGGGTTACCTTTTTGGTATTTTTGTTGTGGTACTTGATTGTTTCGTAAGAAGACAGTGAGATATATCTGTATTATAGGCTTCGACTGTCCAGGATATTTTTTCACTAATATTATTAATTTTATTCTATTTATCCAATGTCCGATACATCCTGTATCTGTATGACAAGGTATTATGAATTAATTAATTTCACCATGATGTCTTCTTTATTGGTTTTGATTCCGTGCCTTTAGTTTATTTCAATAAAGGTTATCTAGCTACACGACCATTATGATCCTATTGTATTATCGGGGTGTGTATGTTATATTCTTATGAAACAGTAGCAAATGTAAAATTGCCCACCACAGCCTTCTAAACGCCTGTCCACTCTCCAGCAATTAATGGGGCAGTTACGAAAGTGTTCATATATAAACATCATTTTTTTATTTTTTGAGTATTTTTCTTTGAAATCGCTTTTTAATATTTAATTCATCGGCCTTCATCACGCTTCGTTAGTACCATCATTTTTCTCTTATATACAGTTTCATTATGTAAACTTAAGTTGGAATTCATCCCTTTCTCAGTAGTCGATTTCATATATAATATTTAATAGACTGCCACAAAATAAACAGAGAGATAGCATGGCAAGAAAATCAAGGACGTTGAAATTGGTTAGATGATATAGGTCTAGAATTTGAAGGACGATGATAATCCAGATGCGATATAAAATTTACTGTGCTACAAATTATGATGTTCTGGTCAAACAAGTGTTCATCCTCTGTGTCCTGGAGGTTTATGGTATACCGTAGTGCAACAAAGTCACCCATATTTTAAAGCTTTCCTATGTTGGCGGTGGGCTACGGTTACTGCATTCTGCAGTGTGCTGCAGGTGAGCAAACTCCTAATGACAAGAAATCAAACCCTACATATGTTTTCAAGTTCTATGCAACGGTCTAAGTATTTGTTCGTGGTGCACGGGCACACAGAGAGACCATTAAATGTCCGGGTGTTCTTAGAATGTTGTAAACCGTTGCTAAATTGCTCCTCAAGTGAATTGTTTGCTCTTAAGCCTTGTAACTCACTTTGTGAACTGTCCCTGTACTCTCTCTAAGTGGTTGGCACCATTTCTTAGATTGGTGTGCAGTAACGTTGTGAGTTTCCAAATGTGGTCTGATGTACGTTTAAATATTGTTAGGAAAAGTTCTAGTGTCAACATACGCTGCTGCAGACAGACTCGGTGCAACATAGAGTATTCCTTAGTGACATCCTTATTGTAGTCCTTCCTGGTACCCAGTCTGACGATGGGAAGTAAACGTAGATAGCGTTCTTTTGAGCTATTTGTCATTTATTCCCTACTTAGGTAGTAGTCCTTTTTTGTACTGTGTGTAGTGCAGTAGTATATCAGCAAGTTAAGATCGCTTGTTCACTTTTCTATCCAAACCAGTTCTTTTTGGACGCCGTTTGCATCGCCGTCATCTCAAATAGATCTCTACAATTTTACGCTGTCCGTGAGAACAACAAATTACTATCAAGTATTTAGTGGCAGCTGGTTAATGAAAACAAGGGACAACAGAGGACGAAGGATAGAACCTTTCGATAATCCAGACGTTAATGACGTGGAATTTAATAACCTTATCAAACTTGGTACAGAGCTCACTTTGTAGATGGTAGTTTTGTGGCCACGATAGCGGACTTATAAATCCGGAGGCTGTTAGGTACTGTGTAGAACTCCATAGTATGGCGGTAGTATGCTTATGTTTACGATGAAAGTGGAGTCGCAACTGATGTCATTAAAAGTGCATCTAACATATTACCTATGGCTGGTAGAAACTGATGATCCCCAATTACCGAAGAGCAGACGACAGGGTCACATCAGGGTTCGTCTATTACCTCCCCCCTAGTCTTCTTCGGATCGTGAAAGTTGCTGGAGCTATTGGCAGTCCTGCAACATACAATAAGTCGATTGGTCATTAGAAACATAAAACTGATTTGGGAAGGGCCGATATGTATGTACGTATATACAGGAAGCAAGAACCAAATAAAAAATGGTGGGAAAATATAAGTTGGTCAACCAATGGTTTTAAGATATGGCAGAAATCAGATACTGAGATGTAAGATATAATGTTAATGCACCCGCGCTTGGTATAAAAACGAAAATTCACGTTAAGATTTGACAGTTAACATTGTTTCTGCACAGGGCCAACGGGTTCTTAAGTCACGCACGATCCACAATAGGATAACCAATAACACAATTTATAGGTGCGAAAGGTGGTACTATATTTAATAACAAACACATATTTATCACACAAAACTCAAGCGGTTCCCTTGCCCTATACAGCCAAAGAAATTAAACCAAATTGTATTATTAATCTATAATACAGCAAATAGGTAGTAAATAGACGTCAAACTAGTTACTTGTCCTAGAAGAAGTGTTCCTAACAAATAAAGGAACCAACTTATGTCTGCAACCAATCAACTGATTCAAATTACTCAGGTAGAGATAAGCAAAATATCAACCCAATATGATCTTGCAACTCGGTTAAACAAAACTAAAGATATCACTGGTAAGTAGAACATGCCAACAAAAAAACACATATAAGAACCTGATTATGAGCCAGAATTCAACGACCGTCATAACAAGGAAGCAAACGAATAGAAACAAAATCTGTTACAAAGTCGAAGCACAACAAAGTGACAAAATATAATTTAGAAGGAACTGAATAACACTGAAAAAATGGAGGGATTTTCATATAAACAACGTGGATTTTAAACTTGGGTTTAACACTCAACATAGGGCTTAGGAGAGAACTTACGCTAGGTTTTCTCAACATTTCAAGCAGTTGACGATTGTTTATTCTGTGTAACGTATAAGTCTAGCCTTTGCCTAGGGTACTCTATTCATGGAGCTATTGTTATAGAGGTTGGTAAGGTATTTCGCGAGAAACTTTAAGTGAGCAACAGTGAGTATATTATGATAATGTTCTTTGATTGTTAATTTTAATTGCTCCACTGTGGAAGGATTTCGTTGTTGGGGGGGGGGGGTTCGGTCTTCAATACATCATACTGCCAAACGGGATCTCCTGCTGATCTCCCGTATCGAGGGGAAAAGACATCTATACCTGTGGGTCGATCTCCACATAACTTTCTTTTAACCCACTTTTCACCTGGTTTTCTGGCGCTGAACATCCTCTAGAGGGTCTATATCCATCAGTAGTAACGGTTGGTGAGCTACAATGCTGTAGTTTTCTGTTTTGAGCTGGGCATTGATCCTAAACAGTGAAGAACTACGCCACGTGATCTTATGATGAAGTGTACGACAGCTTCACAATTGGGTCAAAATTTATAGATAAGCTAGGTAACAACAAACTTCATTTGTACTGCTGTCTAGACAGAAAATCCATAATATGGTCTTCGTGAGGAGCTACTTTAATTCAGTCGATATTAAGACACTTGCCTGTCATTATTAAGGCTTGGTTGAGTCTCTAGTAGCGTCCAAAGTAGGATGATAAGCTACTTCACTAGGTGATACTAGAAGTTGCAGCGGTTAGTATATGAGTTGTCGTCACTTGAATTAGTGAGTGAATATGTTAGAGAAATTGCATGAACCAGGAATTACGACACTACTGGAAAGCAGATTAATCGGTCGTGAATCGAAATTTGTGCGCATAGTGTAAAGGAATGGAGATACGAGAGCAATAAGTTTGACGGTGATAGAACGATTAAATAAAAGTGAAATGATAAAATGAAAAGATTGGAGAAAATGGTAATTATTGAGGTTTATCAACGAGTGGACGTGATCGTATGATATGAAGAGTGCTAATAGAGAGTAGTTAGTCTCGCCTTCGGGCAGGGGACAGAGCCATGAGTATGCGGATTTAGTCATCTAACTGTTAAATAATAGTGCCTAAGAAATTGCCTGAAATAACGATAAAAAGCATAGAATTTTAAATGCGGCAGACTTTTAATAAATAGAAATGAGAGATTGCAGTGCCATCCTGTGTAGGCAAAATCTCCGTGAACATCAGCAGATGTCTACGTAATTATATCTGTTTAGAACTTTGCCTTATGTCTGCAAAATGTGACCTCTTACCCCAAAACGTCAGATAGCCTTTCGCATCGGTGTTTTTAATTTATTAGAATTTTAGTGCAAATCACTCAAGTGGTCTTATTTCTAAAACAGGATATATATACTTATAAAGCAGTGAAGTAAATTCGGAATTTTAGACACGACGCTTTTCAATTAATTATCCCATCTCTAATAAAAAACTAACATTGGTGAGGAAAACCCGATTGTCAGCATCCGAAATGGTGTCTTCGGATTAATGATAACTATATTAGCACTACTTTGTGCTAAAGCAACCTCAATGGAGTCCTCGAAACAATTGTAAATAATTTGAGGCATTATCACATAAACGTAACTAGCCAAGAGAACGACCTCACTGAAGCCTTGATTCTTGAGAGAGTACAGTATATGATCATCGTTTTTATCCACACTAACGTTACATTATTTCAGAAAGCTACTGATTGTTCACGTAACGTGTCGTTTTATCAACTAAAATATGAACATTGGCTTGTTTCATCGACTACACAATAACAATTCGCGTTTTGAAATTTAACGCTTTCGAGTAAAGGAAAGTGCCTTGTCCATTTTCTTTACGGAGATACAGTACATTAAAAGGCAGAAAGTTCTAATATGCTTTAGGACAGACACTTTTATTCTTTTATGAAGCATTACTAGTTTTAGCATACTATCAGAAAGTAGTCGGTAGTTTAACTTTATGTATATTAAAAACAAGATGGAAGCATACGAATTATGACTTTAAGAAACTTGATATATACATACTAAATCCGTGTATTGCAATCCTTCAAATAAAAAGTGTTCACATCTCTCCAGTAATGAATGTGGGTAGCTAGTTAGGTAATATTGATGCTAATTGTGATTTCTGCGAACTTGATAAATGAGATGGAAAGACGATCTGAAACTCAACTATCATATCACCAAAGAGACTGGGTTCTTTTGGAAAGGGAAGACCTTGATGTGGAATACGTCGGATAGTTCCAGGTTTAATGATTTCAGTGAGTGGGAAGTTTATCTGTCCCTCGTCAATTGTTGGTATCTGAATCGTACCACCACAAAGAGCCTGTTTTAGGCTTATCTTAGCCACATAACGTACATCACTACCCTCACGCTTGAAATACTTATGTGTTCGGTCTTTAACGATGAAAACAACATCGGAAGGTAAGTTGCCCTTAAGACTCTCGTCACCCTCATATGGGAACGTAATTTTGGTACCAGCTTTCCAACCCTTTTTAACTTCTATTTCAACTGTCTTTTCTTCCCGACGAGTAGTTTGTTTGTCCGGGTTCACGCGAGTTCTCGTTATACGAATTTTCTTTGTCGTTCCATGAAGGACATCTTGAAGTGACACTGACAACTCGTGATGTACTGGGGGATCTTGGCGAGGTTTATGACCGCCTGCTGCGTTGGTAGTCCTAGTTTCAAAGAAACCCTGATCGCAAAAGGTAATAAGAAAATGAGTCATCAACATTTACAAATCGCTTACAAAGTGCCATGTCATTAAAGCTAAGGCGGAAAACGGGTACGTGGATGTAGTACGCTTACAAGCCACACTTACATCATCTAAAACAAAGGGGAACGGGGAACAACTTACTATTATTGTCTAGTAACCCTAACGACTGTAGGTGGTTGTTATCAATCATTTTTGTTTTTGAGTGAATACTAAAGTGGAAGGGATGGTAATCGTAGCAGTTTTATGCCAATGACATTTTAGAGACAGGGATTATGCAGTAGTGCTATATTATCCGGAGACACTTTCGACAATAAAGGTATCCATAGCGTTGCTCTGTACTGAAACAATTTGTGGAATAGCCAAGCTATAGTTAGTTAATTTGTGACTAGCATCCGTCAGTACGAGAGTTATAATGCAACATCGAAGAGTGGAAAACTGCGTCACTGATGAGCGCCCTCCTTATCACTTAACCCTAGTGATGAATCTCTACGGACTATACATGTTCCCAGATGATTGTGTGGGTTGTGATGGCATTGGAACGATATGCGATGAGCTTGGAGAAAGCAGTTAATCAATAAGTGCCACCAATTGGGAAAACGTGTCTCAGTAACATGGTGAAATTCCACGCACTCTACTCTACTTGGAATTGTGCCACGCATTACTTGTTGGCACTGGAATGGGCTGAATAAATCAGAGATTGTCAGTTTATAACGTTATCTTAAGAATGTAGAATGACTGTAATGGATAATCAAACACTAGATGGGATATTAGGAACCGCACAACCCAGTCGTTTGTGACGTCATCAAACACTACCCGATCGTCGCTGCTACCTTGATTTTGTGGTCGGGCTTGCCTATCGTGATGGTCCAACCGAGATTGGCTGGAACGCATATTCTCCTATGTCCTACCATGCCGAACAGGTCTGTTGGACAGCGATAAGACTAAAAGCAGCAACTTAAGATCTGAGGGCAGAATCGTACTGTTGACTGCAGTGGAGTGTGACAGCAGTAAGATATCCCACTCGGATAACCAGCATCTGCAGCGATGCTGCCTTCTCAATGGAAGGTAAAGGTTAAAGAAGTCGACCCTAAAGATCTCATACCTCACCTTACTTCATGAATTTCCGTCTCCGGCAGTAAGGTCTTTTGAAGGACGAAGCTGACGCTTCGAAGACTTCCAATAACAAGGTAGTAAGTGACCGGTCTCAAGCAGTTATCCCTTGGGATCCACGATCGCGCTCTCAGGTTACTATGACCAACACTAACCAATTTTCCTTCTCAGGCACCTCAAGAAGTAATATCCTTCTATGGTGTGGGCAGCCAGGAAGTGAGAACCGTTCTCATACCTCTGATAGCACACGAGATCATTTTGTTCGAGCTAGTCGGGTTTGCCTATCGTGATGAAGCAGTTGGGTTATGTTGGTTAAAATAATCATTCCTTAGAGTTCTCCAGGTTGGCTGAAAACTGATGAGAATAAAAGCATTAAAACTAAGGTCTGAGGGCGAAGCTCTACTGACGAACGTATTGAGGTGACAGTAGGAAAGCTTTTCTCGCAGACAACTAACACGACAGCGATGCTGCCCTCCCACAAAAAAAGGGTAGGTTATAAAAAGTCAACAGTAAAAACGGAACACCGTACCTTACTCTACGAGGTAAGGCCTTAACAAGTACGAAGCTAACTCATCAAGAACCACTTGCAGAAAGGTCGTGTGACCGGCCCCAAGCAGCTGTCTCATAGGCACCGCAGACACACTATCAGGTAGTCCTGACCGCCTCTAGTTAAGCTACTTTTCTAGGTACCTCAAGAACTCTTCAACGGTGTGAGCAACCGGGATGTGATAACCGACCTCATACTTCTAACAGCACCCAGAATTACCAACAGATTTACTATTTAATTCCTAATATTTTTCCTACCTTTACTTTCAACCCCAAATCCTTATCTTTGACTTTCTATTTATTCGCCACCAGTGCTAACGGTTCTAGTCCACGAAATACTGTTTCGAGTGTACTAAGGCCACTCCGCAAACTGCATGCTGGAGCCCTGTTAAGTAGAGCAGCGTGCCTCTCTGGATTAGACACTAGTATCTCGAGCCTTAGATACATGCTAAGTCGCTGAAACACGCACATAGGATCCTAACGCGGTCACCCACTTGACCTCATTTAGCCAATATTAAGAACGCGAGCATTACATACTTCGTTTATCTGGTGGTTCAATACCCACTTCTCGTGGGCTAGCCGGTGCTGTAATGATATCAAGAGTAAGGGCATAAAAAGCATATCTTCAGTGGATTCCTGCCGACAGTCGTCTATGTATTGTTTGGTTATATGGTCTGGTAAAGACTCAGAATGATAAGGACTCACGCCGCTGCCTTTTCGTCGTCTTTGCCTGCAGCCCGAATGAAGTGAAACACGAACTTTACAGAATGTTTACTGAGCTTCTACAGGCTAGGTACTCAAATTAGGTACTCGTAGCAGGTGATCTTACCGTCCAAATAGGTAGCTTAGATCACACTGAAAGACATTTAGATGGATGTTTTGGTGTTCCAGTTCGGACAACGAGTAACAGTGACTGTCTGTTGCGACCATACTTAGACAGTTGTTTATTTTCACCAAGCACTAACTTTAAGTACAAGGAGCAACATGGTCGAAAATGGCAGCCTCCTGCACCAACTCAACGATGAAATCAAACAGACCATATCGTCAACAGTCACTACTAGAAAAGCTCGATAGTAAACCGCCGGTCTTTCCGGAGTAACGTCTAGATCCTGATCATGCTCCAATCAGAGCAAACTTGTTTGCATTCCTATGAATGCAGAAAAGCTACAACAGGAATACTCATTAGAATTCAGTTCAATGATGAGAAAACTAAAAGTAAATTCCAGGTACAACTAAAGGATGACTTAGGCAATTATAAAGACGCGACTCACCTAGATACTGACTGCGAAACAGCTATGGAATCAGCAGTGACGTCTCTCAGCGACGTGAACCAAATTATCAAGAAAAATCAGTGGATTTCAGCGACGTCTGTTCAGTTGATGGATTCCTGTAAACTCATCCCGTCAGGCTCCAAACAGAATGTGGAGCGAAGACAAATCAGACGTAGACTGGTACAAAGTCGGCGGGGAGATCGTGAATAGTGGTAGGTAACGGAAACAAAAGAGATGAAAAAGGCAGCGACGATAGGTAACACTAAACAGCTCTTCAGTCTGATAAAAGAAATCGGGATTAAAAAGTCAAGTGTTAGTGAGACAATCTCCGAAAACGATGGAACATTTATCTGCTCTCAGCTTAAACGTTTAGAACAATGGGTGAAACACTTCAAAGAGTAATTCATTTATCCTTCACCTACCTTATGTCTATATACTATATCCGTATAGTCTGAATGGAAAGTCGAGTCCTCCCACTCCACCCCGACTATTACAATTTAAAAAGGCCGTAGTTAGTCTCGAACGAGAAGGAGCAGTGGCTCTAACTGGACTAAGGACGGTGGTTTAGCTTAAGCAATCAGATTAACTGATACTTTAGCAAAAGTCTGGGAGCTGGATATAATCCAGTACGGTTAGTCTCAATCGTTGGTCATCCCAGCATATAAAGACGAAAACTGCAGGAAAATAAATGCGACTAGTAGTGTCGAAGATGCTGGCTTTAATGATCGTCGGATGCCTAACTAAAATTCGTGAACTGCAAATGCGAAGAAACGAGGCTAATTAAGGACCTAGTCGTGGCCATTCGCCAAGTATTAAAATATAGACATGCATCTGGCGTCCGAAAATGGTGGCTTTTCTTAATTTGAAAGTAGCAGTTAGGTAAGTAGACCGAGTTCCTTGGCGGTACCAATCATCGAAAGGCGTACCTTGGGAGTACACATACTACTTTTTTACACGTGGTTTATATATTTTGATCTTTGCGACAAAATTAGCCAACCACCTTATCCATTGTACTATAAAACATTATATCGCATTAAATATATATTGTATATCACGTCATTCGAGCTAACACATTTTCATACAAATAGCTGTAATCTTAGTTACAAACTTGCCACTACCCAATAAAAGTATACTTCATACTGAAATCTCACCCTCCTATTTATAAATGGCTCGAAATAAGGCTAAAAGGTCCAAGCTGGATAGCGGTTTTCCCAAAAACCCCGAATCTTCCTCTAATGACTTATTTACCACTGAACCGCTGATAATAAGCAACCGCATACCACTTGTCAAGGCTATCAACCTGACTGATCTAAACAGTAACATTGCTGACTATAAAAACAAAGTTAAAGAAGTACAGTTAGCATTTACCAAAATGCAATCTATCCTAAGTGACCTAACCTCGGTAACCTACTTGCTTGGAAAGCATGAAGACATAGAAATAAATATGGCAAAGCAAGCTGAAACGTTCCTAGATTTTATTGCAGCAGAAGTTGTAAAGCGACTCACCTCGCTTCACAAAGCTATCATCTACAATGTTCCAGGGAATTTTTCACTTAAAAAGGTTAGAGCGACCCTACTAAAAGCTAGTGGCATGTCTCGTATTCCATGCGAATGTAACAGATTGCGTAAAAAAGACTGGCAGACCAGATGCCCAATTCTGTTTCACTTTGCATCCATCATAGATTGCAAGCGTTTCATAAAATCAGTAAACTGTATTAGATCCGGCTGTGACTTCAAAAATATACTAATAGTTGCTGATAAAACGCCTCTACAACGTAGATACCTCAACCGTTACGGTGCTGTTGTTTCAGAGATAAAAGATTCCAAGTCACAATTAACCACTCCAAATAAATTTTCCAAAACAAAGTCTACGACGCACTCTAGTGGTAGTACACAACCACCCAGACTTTGCGCTCCACCCAGTCCAACCATACCCACAACTCTACCTAGTATAAACACTCATACCCCAATACCCCTCACAACCAACGAAAATGGCAGCGACCTAGTAGATTTAGACATCACTCCCAAGGGGAGTACAGTTATCTCACAAAATAAAGAGGTGAACAGGATCAAATCATACAACTTAATCCACCACCCTACCGTTAAAACAGAATTCATACCTTATCCTTACAACAGGCCTAATGCTCTCCCTATCAATAAGGCTCGGCATAACCACATCCTTAACATTCAGAGTAATAAAATAAGTAACAGACGCCAAACCGCTAGGCACAATATCTCTGAATCACTAGGTTTGAAGGCCAGTGTTAAGAACAGCAACAAGCGGTTCCTCTCCTATCACCCTATATCTTTTCCATCGCATAGATACTTTAAAAGCAATAGAATGACGCATGCAACTGCGTCAGAGCACCATGTGCGAATGACCCCGAAGGCCGATTCCAGGAAGAAAAGCCTCCTTTCTCTAACCATACCGTTTCTGTCCCAAACAGATGCTGGGAATAATTTTAAGTTGGGATGTCACTCGTTCTATCAACACAAGAACCCTCCTAGACTTGGAAACTTACAACCTATGTGCTTTCCTGTAGTAAACAGTTGTAACTACAACTACCTGGCTGCATCCCAAAACTCATTACCTAACTACTATGATCCATATGTCACGTACGCACACTCGAACCATTTTTTAGAGTATCCTCGTACGACAACTCACAACCATTCTCACCCCTACTCATTGACCCCGCAGCCATTACTAAGTCAGCTGATGACGAGCACGAACACCACCAACTTCCGGCTCTGCCACTACTAGGTAACCAATCTTACAGCACCATATCTCCACTAATCACAAACACTTTGAGCGTAAAAAACGACCATAGCAGTGACAACCTAAACATTGAGACTGCAGAGCAACCACCCATTATCTATTCACTAGTTTCTGAACAATGCGAAACTCAGCTATCTCCAAGTCAAAGTCTCATCCAGAATTCTAAACCTGACGCCTTCATCCATGACTCTTTAAATTATTTCAGCCTCACTGGCCACTCGCTTAGTCTATGCCTACTTAACGCGCGATTAATATGCAACAAAATGATCGACTTAGCTCTGTTTGCATCAATCTTCCAATCATCAATTATTATGGTAACTGAGGCATGGACTACCCCTAACGTCTCTGATCTAAGTATATCCCTTGATAATTATAATCTGTATCGTAGTGACAGGCCACATGGACGTGGAGGGGGTTGTTTAATATATGATAACACAAAGTTAGACTCACTTCTGTTTGATACAACAGACTTAAATAAATTACAAGACTCAGTGTGGATTGTTATGAGACCTACTGTATCAAAGTCTTACCTATTCGGTTGCGTATACCAACAGCCCAGCCCATCAATGGAGAATATAAACTTACTGTCAGACATTATTACACTGGCCTCCTCCCTACCCTTTACAGGTTAGGTTATTTGTGGAGACTTTAACATGCCTGAAATCTCATGGTTCCCCACCAAAGCACCGAAACGCTATGATTTGCTTATGGAAAGTTTAGAGCTTGGTGGCTGGTTACAGTATGTCCGTAGCCCTACCAGATATGAAAATATTTTGGACTAAGTTTTTACAAATAAACTCTCCCCATGCACCGTACGTACAGGCAAACAATTCCCAGGTAGTGACCACAACGTTGTTATGTGCAGCTTTGACTTGCAGACTACACTGTATAAATGTCCGATTACAATATCTAGCAGATCCTTCCACAAGATAGACTGGAAAAGCTTTAAGACTTACTCCAAATGTCTTGATTGGAACAACTACTTCACGGAAGACGATGCTGATAAGTTGACTGGTATACTCTACTCCAACACTTATAATATACTAGATATAGTTGCACCTTTAGGATATACTAAACCTAGAATTCCGAAGTGTATGCTTATCGCCACTGCTGCAAGAAGTCTACGTAGACATGCAAATAAATTTTATAAACTTAAAGACTTTTCCTCCCTCATAACTATGAAAGAAATATGCACTAAGGCCAGGGCAGAGCGTATACAGATGGAAGTTGCACTAGAAAAACAGGCTACTGCACAGAAAAACTCTATGGGACTTATCAAGACCTTCCGGAACAAAATCAGTAGCTCTAAGATAAAGGGTGGAAACCTCTTTATCTGTGGCAATGAAGTATATGATGACCCCTGTCGCACAGATGATGTATTCAGTGAGCACTTTGCCACCTCACTTACTATTGAAAACCACATAGATGGGATCAAACCCACTACGCCACTATCATGCGAAATCAGGGATATAACATTCACTATAGAAAATATTACCAAGGCCATCACTACGCTAAGACACTCATACATTTTAGGCCCTGATGGTATACTAGCCACTGTACTTAAAAATGGTGGCGCGGACTTCCACCTGGCACTTCTCAAACTATTTGCAATGTCACTCTCTACTGCATGCTACCCTACCCTTTGGAAAATTACACACGTCATTCCTAAGTTAAAATCCAGACCTGTAGGAAATATAGAGAACTACCGCCCTATTAATCTAACCTCTGTTAGATCAAGAGTAATGGAAAAGATAATCAAGGGGGAATTACTCCAATATTTACGTAAAAACCAACTACTCTTCCCTTCCCAACATGGATTCTTAAAGAATAGGTCGTGTGACACATGCTTGTTAGACTACCTAGATGACATAACTACACAACGGGACAAAGGGCTTCTAGTGTCCAGTTTATTTCTCGACTTCAGTAAAGCTTTTGACAAAGTCCCTCATAAGCGACTGCTCATTAAACTTAAGTCATATGGGGTCAAAGACCCACTTCATTCATGGTTTGCGTCTTTCCTGGAAGAAAGACAGCAAACAGTAAAGTTCAACAATAGTCTATCATCGACTAAACCAATTACCAGCGGGGTTATACAGGGAAGTGTACTGGGTCCCTTATTGTTCGTTATTAACATAAATGACATAAATAACGTTATAAAACATGGCCGACCGTATTTATATGCGGACGATCTCAAGGTTGTTTATAGCTTTAAACCGGACTCTTTAGAAGAAGGCATGACTCTAATTCAAAAGGACCTCGATAACCTAACTTCCTGGGGCCAAAAATGGCAACTACCACTTAACTACAGTAAATGTGGAATCATGCACATAGGCAACTATAACCCACAGTCCACGTTTTATCTAAATGGGTCAAAGATCCAAATACTCTAATCAACAAGTGACTCGGGTATTAAATATTCCTGCAACTTAAAGTTCACGGAACATGCCTCCTCTATTATCTCTAAAACTAGAAGATTAACAGGCTTCCTTCTTAAAAACTTCCATACAACGGAGGCTAAACTTACTTTGTTTAAGATATGTGTAAGACCTATACTCGAGTAGTGCTCATTTATCTTTTCGAGCATGAATGGCATAGATAGGAAACGCGTCGAAAGTGTACAAAGAAGTTTCACACGTCGAATTCTGGCAACTAACGTAAACATGGACTACACGACTAGATGTGAAACACTCTCTTTAGAACCCCCGTGTCGTCGCCGACTACGACATAACTTAATATTCTCCTACAAAATAGTCAACGGAATATCATTCTCGGCTTTCTCTTCCATATAGAACCAAACGCCTAGATACGATCTTCCGAACTACGAGGCAACATTACTCATCGATAAATACCAAACATAACATCGCGGTAAGTTCTTTATCGTATTCTACAGCAAACTCTGGAATAAACTACCACAGAATATTCGCACTACTAAATCTATCCTTATATTC
Organism: Schistosoma mekongi; assembly: GCA_034768735.1. Classification (NCBI taxonomy): domain Eukaryota; kingdom Metazoa; phylum Platyhelminthes; class Trematoda; order Strigeidida; family Schistosomatidae; genus Schistosoma; species Schistosoma mekongi. The sequence continues at coordinate 26,066,430 of CM068305.1, forward strand.
AAACGCCTGATCTCCCCATATCTAGAATCGGAAGACTTGTACCAAATCTTCGACGACTTACCACTAAACCTCGGATCAATAAACAATGGCTTATTAGGGTACTAAAACTGCAAACACTAAAAGGTGGACATGACTTTTACGGCTGAACCAATGAGGAACGGAGGAAGCGTTTTAAGGTCACGGCGGGCACTTGAGGGCATCATGCTAACAATAGTGTTCGAGATCTTATTAGTGATAAAAATCTCGGTGTTCGTTCGCAAACTATGGGATTGTTAGGAAAATTATTAAATTGTCACTGTGGCTAAGAAATGGCAGTTTTCTAAAAAACAAGAGACACGAGATAGCTGTTGATTTCGTTTTACAGATTGCTGGTGCAAAAAGTTTTTTTGCTCGTTCCAGTCTAGAATTGAAAGAGATCCTCGTTTTAGTAAACGAATGAGTGATTGGCATTAAAGCAACGACAGCCGCTTCACTAGCGGGTGTTTCTGAAAAGACGGCAATTCAGTGATATGAATATTGTCGTGAAATATGTAGCTCTCTGGTATATGAGATAGAGCATTGAACAAGGGACATTGTGAGAGGATTCGCGACATATTGGACGCTGGTAGAAAATTACATATTACCCGAAACAATAATATATAGTGACAGTTGAAAAACCTATTCGTACTATGGATCTCAAGGAAGGATGTTATGGAGCCATCTAGATGAATATTTATATAAAATACATCGTGATCTTAAGTCTGAGGAATTTGGGAATAACTTACATAAGTTTTTAGATGACATAAAAACAATATATCCTGCATAATTTATCACTTTCAATCATAAGTAATTTATTACAAATGACGGATTTCTCATTGCATTTTGGGTTATAGTTAAGTCTTGACATTATATGCATATAATCTAAGAGGAAAAATATTTTGTAATTTACCAAAGATTTCCGTGGGGGAGGCATATTACAAAGAGTCTGAGTTGGGAAATCTTTAATAAATCACTAAAATTTAGAGGGAATCGTCGGTTTTGACTTAGAGGGCTGTGATTGGTTCATTACGGTTAAGACTCCCAAGGTCATTTTATGGTCGCTCAAGTTCGGCCGTAAAAGTCATGTTTACCCACTAAAATCATGTACGTTGTAGTAAAAAAAACATAAAAACGGAAGAAGTTTCTAGTTTGAAACTGATTGTTTTGACACCACTAATTAAATTTATTTTTTTCTTTCTATCGCATAATTTATGTCACTGTCTTCCCGAGTTTATGGTCCGGACTGGCAAAGAACTGTTCTCCTTTAAGCAACTTACTCCAAACGCTGGCCTGGAAAATAATCAATGAACCAACAACTCACCGCTCAAGACCAGCACACACAAACTGCCTGCCTTAACCAAAACTTAAAATACCGGCTTTATCCTGCCTCTGGATAGTCTCCATGGTTCGTCCTGCTCTCTCGCAGCTATTCCCTAAGATTACAGCACCAGGGACAAAATGGGCGCGGTTGTTTACTGGAACTGTACTGTAATAAAAAATATACCTCTAGTACTGCAGTACTATAAACTGTAAAGCTAGCTACCGTTGGCTTCATAATTAAATAATATCTTCGTATATCTTCAATTACATAACAATAACTCTACTAAAACTGATAAAATTATGACATATCATTTTGATCAAGCCTGTAAACTGGTATGTTCTCATGAACAAAATGTTAATTGAGAATAAACTTTTATTATTATTATGTGAAAGCACTTTACCTAAATAATACTAGCCAAGTTATAGAGGATGCGAAAAGGTATCTAAATTTGTAACCCTAAGCCGCACCGTAAAGATATCCCGCTAGCCCCATCGGTATATAATTTAATCACTTACTTTTAGTTAAAAGGCTCTTCATGTTCAAATTTTTAAGAATTGATCTACCAGGGAGTCCAAATATACGGATAATATAGTCCTATTTAACCAATCTGCTGATAAAATACAGTCTCCTTGTAGCATTTAACAACATTACAAGTATGTTAGCGATGAGTCTCTCCCACTAAGTAGTTTTAAGATTGGTTCACGTCAACGTCAGAACTAAAGATAGTGAGTTAAGTAGTCGAGTGCATCGGCCATTTATCTTACCTTAGAAATGTCATTAACCCTGATGTGTTGGCGTCTGACGATATCTTAGGCCCCCATTTAAAAAGCTCGTCTGGGTTTTAGAAACCTGCGTCACCTCTAGCATAGGTGTAATATCCGTTTCTCAACGAAAGGACGAGTATACTGGGCAGCAACTCTTATCTTATTGTATAGACGCGAAACGTGGCCATTAAGAATTGATGACATTCGTAAGTTATTGGTATTTGACTACCAGTGACTTCAAAACACCACTCAAGTTTCCTGGGATCACCCGATAACTAGTAATAAGGTTAATATGTAAGGCAGCAAATCAATCAATCAAGTTGTGAATCCTCATTGACTGAGGTGGTTAGGATATGTGTTACGTACGCCCAACCACCGCCTGCATTGGCGCGTGGTGCCAACTGACATTGGGACAGGATTGGATAAGGGTAGAGGCGGACAAACCAGAAGATGGCATCAGTCTATGAAGTCACTGACCACTGATCTCAGCCGTGTCGGTAGACATAGGCTACTCGATTGGTCCGCAGAATCGGTTACAGTGGTAGAGGTACATTCACTCTGTCACTCTCTCAAACCGTTAGCTTAAAATTATCTCGCACTTTTCTTTCCACGAGTTAATTCTTTCTTTCAGAATTATATTCTGTGTGTCCACTCTTTGTTTATTACTACTGAAGTTACTCGCGCTACTTTGGTGCTCATCCTGTTGTATCAATGAGTTGTGGAAACTTGGACG